>JAOWBW010000187.1:751196-1321020 GCA_026119855.1 Campanula takesimana | reverse complement strand
ACGTTACGAACACACTAAACAATGGGACTTCCACAAGCTAAGACATGATGGTCATGTTAGGTCCATGGGTATTGGTATACCTGGGAATTGGGCCTAGGGCAAGTGGGAGATTGTTGGTGTTGGTGCCCTAGGCACGTTTGTTAAACGTTGTATAAGTTATCATTTTATTCATGATGATAAAGAGATAATAAGATTATTATTGTTGCTCATGTTTGCTTATAATAATCTCCGTCCCTAGAGCTTGTTAAGCACTAGTATAAATGCTAAATGATCATGGGATGATCATGTTAGATTTATGGGTACTTGTTTGGAAACAAGGTACTGGACATGGACCCGCGGTATGAGATTTATGTCATGGTCGATGTCATATATAAATCTCATATTAGTTATGTCATTTGAATCCTTAGACATGAAGTTATTATAGTCTTCCACTTGATGAACATTATGTTTGACTATTCAAACGCTACCTTAACACGGTAGTTATAAAGGGTATGATTGGCATGATTGGATTCACGTAGGGAAGAATAATAAGCAAATGGATTTGTCCCTCTTCGGAGAGATGTCAAGCTTGGGCCCCTCGAAGGAATAATGTTGGTGAAATGTTTGGCCAAAACCCAAATGGATTGATTGGATCAATGTCATTTGGATTATCAACATATTCGGAATCGAGAAAGTATTGAAACAATACAAGTTGACTTGTTGACCATGACTTGTGTTCAATGACATCGGAGACAAAGGGATTATGATATGTTCTAAAAGGAATGCGAACTTGTATCTAGTATACTATTTGGGTGTGTAGGTATGACGGTTTGCTAGAACCTAATCATATCTTATGGTTTCATGTTTGAACCCATTGCCAACTTAGTGTAATCCTAGAGGGTCACACACAAATAGAACGAATCGTAAAGGACTAAATTGGAATTATGGAAGAATGTCAGATTTTGGCTCTGGCACGGTCGTGCGCCTTAAAATGGCACGGCCGTGCCATAAATCCAAACCAAGGCAAAACCTGTCGGCATTTTTGGCACGACCGTGCCAAGAAGACAAGCACGACCGTGCCGAAAATGGTCGATATGGGGGAATCATGCGGACCTGATGGCACGACCGTGCCAGTTTGTAGGGCACGACCGTGCCAGTCAAGTCGGCCAGAATTCCTTGTTGCCTAATTTGGTGACGGGATTTAGGTTTCCTAAGTCCTTAAGGGTTAAGGATTATGACCTATAAAAGGATCCTTTCAGCAGCCATTAGACACATGATTGAGTGCCTTCATAAGGTTTTGAGAGGTATTTTTCTTGTTCTAAGATCCAAAAGGTGAAGATCAAGAAATTCATAATTCCATATAGTTCTTACATTGTGAAAGCGTGTTTCATAATTTGGTCTAGCAACCAAGATCAAGTGTTCTTGATATTCGTTCATGGTGTGGATACCGCTAGAGGGTGAAACTTATCATCTTCATAGTTCGTGATTCTTGCTTTGTTCGTGATCAAGATTTCAAGCCTCCATCGAATTCAAGGTTGCAAAATCAAAGGCATCAAGGGTTAGTATTCTAGTATTCATTATGTTGTATTTGACTTAATTATATGAATGGATCTATGGGCTTTGGGTTTCATAAATTTTAAATGCTTAATTCCGCTGCGCATGTGACCACGAAACCCAACAACATGACTATCATGTTGCCTTGTGGAAGTTCCTTTGTTAGCGTGTCCGCAACGTTATCATTACTTGGTACTTTGCATATATTTACGTCTCCCTTATCAACGATTTCTCGAACGATAAGAAAACGCCTAAGTATGTGTTTGGATTTAGGATGTTCTCTTGGTTCCTTTGCTTGATCAATAGCACCACTATTATTACTAACAAGGTCTATTGATTTTAGCAATACTAGGAACCATCTCAAGTTCACCAATGAACTTCTTAATCCAAACAGCTTCCTTTGCAGCATCCAATGCGGCTATATACTTAGATTTAGTCGCAGAATTAGTGACTGTACTCTGCTTGGAACCATTCCAAATTACAGTTCCACTATTTGACATATGCACAAAAACTGATTGCGATCTATTATCATCTTTGTTGGTTTGGAAGCATGCATCCGAGATCATTTTCCATACCTTCATAGATCATAAACGAATCTTTAGTCCTTCTAAAGTACTTTAAGACTCGCTCTCACAGCCATCCAGTGAATCTCACCGGTGTCGGATTGATATCTACTCGTCATGCTCCAAGCATTAGATATATCCGGCTTAGTACTTATCATGGCATCATGGATCCAATTGCCGAAGCAAATGGCATCTCATTCATTTTCTCATGCTCATCTTTTGTCTTTAGGACATTGAGTCTTGCTTAGAGAAACTCCATGTAACACTGACAAATGTCCTCTCTTAGAATTTTCCTTGCAGAATATTCTTATGACTTTGTCAATGTATGTACATTGGCTTTAAACCATTTAGCTTCCTTGATCTATCTCTATAGATCTTAATGCCAATGACTTATGCGGCTTCATCCATATTCTTCATTGCGAAACACTTTCTTAACCAAGTCTTTACAGATTAAAGTATAGGAATGTCGTTTCCAATGAGCAATATGCATCCACATATTAGATAAGGAATAGCACCATGCTCCCACTAATCTTCTTGTATATACAAGATTCATCTTCGTTCTTGATCAAGCCAAGCTCTATGACTTATCAAAACGGAGATTCCAACTCCCAAAAGCTTGCTTCAATCCATCCAATGAATCTTCGCAACTTTCATACCTTTTAGAATTTTTTTGACTATCAAAACCTTTAGGTTGTATCCAATACATCCTTAAGTGAGTTCCCGTTGAAGAACGCTTGTTTTGACATCATTTTGTCAAATTTCATATTCCAAATATGAACATGTGACTATGAAAATTCTAATAAGTTTCTTGCTACCCATGTAACATTTTTCTCCAAGAAAAGTCATTCATCTCCTTTGGTTTTTACACCTTAGGTTAGAATGATCAAGTTCCAAACTTGATTATTATACATGAATTGCCTTTCAGATTTTATGACTCCAAGCCATTAATCTAAATGTGGAGTTGATATTGCATCTTTGATAGGTGGTAAATACTTCATTCTAAATGAACTTTACCTCAATACTTTCTATCTCGAAATATCTAATATTTCTTCTAATAGATTGTATTTTATCATGTGTGCAAGTACTTGTATATCTTGAACGGATTTTCACAACCCCTTGTGAAAACTTGTTCAACTTCCATCTCAGGTTAAAATATATTTTCTAGGTCTCGAACTATTCGAGATACATTTTACTCCCACTGATTCTTTTAGAGATAAACCACTTATCTAGAAAAGTATCATCATAGTCAACAAACCATTTGTTTCTTATGAGTAAAATTATTATCCTCAAGTTTCCTTAGGATATCCCATGAAAATATATTTATTAGATTTAAATGTGAGTGTGTCCTAGACAACTCCTTTCAAAAAGGGTCTCACCATCTTAAATCTTTATGAAAGACAAACCAAGTTTTCTTTCACCATTTAACCTCTCTTGATGGAATTCAGATTAGTATAATCATAGCGGTTTTAAATACATAACCCCAAAATGAATAATGGAAGATCACTTTGACTTTGTCATCTAACGAACCATATCCAATAGGGTTCTTATACTTCCACGCAGACATATCATTTGATATTCTTAGTGAAGTTAATTTGTGAAACCATTTCACAACTTTAATGATGACTGTCAAATTCTTGGTTTAATTATTCATCATCATGATCCAATCATAATTTTTGAATAGTTTTACCAAGTATAACCAAAATTCTCTTTTAGCATTTATTCTTAATGAACCATACACATCGAAATGTATTAGGTCAATTAAGACATTATCCTTTTTACCAATCATAGTAAAAGATATCTTGATCCAAGTAAATAAGATTTGCATGAATCATGTGATTCCAAATCATATGACTTAAAACTCCGTCCCATGGAATTTTAGATATGCATCTCTCATTTATTTGATCAAAACAATAATGCATAAAGAATTTTAATTATTTATGTTATAGTCTTTATTACTTTGTTCTTCAAGATTTAGGATATAAGATTTATTTATATGATAACACAATGAAGTAAATCATAATAAATAACGCACTTTTCTTATTCCAAATAAGAAATTAATATCCTTCATTATCTTATAACAAAATAATATTTCCTACTTCATTAGTAAAGCCACTTTACAAGTGTTCTATGAATAATGTTGTAACTCTTGCATCATTACCACTCATAGATCAACCTTTACTATGAGTAGTCTTTCAGTTTACTAATTATTGCACATTTATACAAATGTGGGATCCATATCCAGTATCCAATACCCAATAATTAAAGTTTGAAAGATTAATTTATAACATAAATATCCCGTGGTAGTCCCACTACCATTCTTTTATTGATCGTCCAGAATTATGACTACAATTTTAGATGGTCAATCCAATTGCCACTTTACCAAATTGCATCAATTAGAGTAATAATTTTAACCACAATTATTTCCTTTAGGTTTGACAACTCTTGTCTTACCTTTTGACTACAATTTTAGATGGTCAATCCAATTGCCATTTTTCCAAATTGCATCAATTATAGTTTTAGGTTTTGACAACCCTTGTCTTACCTTTCTTTTGGCATTTGACCCTTTTCCATTATGAACCATCATCTCTGGAGAACCATTCTCCAATATCTTCATCTTCGCAGTTTCTCAGCATGTTAATGCAACTCGAAGAAATTCTTATTCATTTTAAGCATGTTATAGTCCATCACTAAGTGATCATAACACTTAAACAATGAATCAAGAATGAGATCCATGGCTTGCTCCAATCCAATTGGACAACCAAGTTTCTCAAGATGGTCTACGTAGCCTTTATCTTAAGCATGTGAGGTTCCATTCTTTGTCCTTTACTCATTTTGCAATGAGTGAATGCAACAATGGTTTTATACCTCTCTTGCTTAGATTGCTCTTTGAAATATGTAACTCAACTCTACGCCTATCTAATAGGCTTCCACAAGTTCCAAACTTTGTTGGAGTTTTGAGCACATAATCGCGAGCATAAGACAACTCACATTCCTAGAATCATAATCATGATTCTTGTGATTGTCTACTCCAGCATTAGGTTCTTTAGGAATTGGCTCATCAAGAATGTACAACCCATCTTCTTGCCTTAGAACCATTCTTAGGCTCAGGATCCAATCCATGAAGTTTGTACCATTCTTTTGAAGTTTTATTCTTAACAAGGATTAATCGCAACGATTTTAGTTGTCATCTACAACTTATGCAAAATTTCCAAAATTTTACAAGTACCAATCTCATTAAAGAGATAAATAATGTATTTTCTAAAAATACTCCCACTAAATTATATAACCTTCTTATACATCCAATGTATAATATAATTTAAATGGGCTAAGTGTAACGACCCAAAAACCCGCCTCTATTTTTGTAGTAATAAATAATAAATTATTTATTTATTGCCTATTTATTTATTTAAATTATTTATTTATTTAAATAATTATGTGTGCATTTTGTGTCTCGTAATAATTTCGTGCCTAGCATTTAATCTGTTAATTGTGCTAGTGTAGAGTATTGGATCTTAGTTATTAGTGGGAAGTATAATTATTGTGTTAGTTGTGTAGGTAGTGGAAGAGGGGGTCTAAGTGTAACTTTTGAATTATTTCTTCAATTACTCCCTCACCTCCCTCTCCCCCCCTCACCTCCCTCTTTTTTTTTTCTCCAAGCAACTCTCCCCCTCTCTCTCCATTTTTGGGTAAGTTTTCTCCCCTTCCTTCTCTCTACATTCTACCTACCTTCCCCTCATTATCTCTCATTTCTCATAACTTGAAACTTGTTTAGATCGTCGATAGGATCGCGTAGAACCAAAAATATTCGAGTTCCGTCATCTTTGATAAATTCGAGGTAAGTTACTTTCCCCCATTTTTATGCTAGAAATATCATTCCATGTTTATATGATGATAAGAATGCCATTTATTGCTCCCTTGGTTGATTTTGGAGTGGATTTGCATTTTATTCATTTTTGGTGAAAATTGGGTGTTTGAATCATCTCTTGGTTTAGGTTGTCTAATAGATGTTATATGAGTCATTTTCGACTTATAAGTTGTTCTAGTACCTTGTTATACTTGTTGGGGATGTTAGATTTTGGTTTGGTTTTAGTTTGGGTTGATTTTTGGAAGAAACCCAGAATTTTGGCCGGATTTTGTCCCTCCGGGCAAGGAGGTGCGCGCACCATGTTTTGGGAGGCGTGCGCACCCTTTTCTGCTTCAAAAACGCAGCCTTCTGATCAAGGGAGGCGCGCGCACCCCTCTTTTTCCAGTTTGTTCGTTTTTCGTTCGATCTTCCGGAGGCCATAACTTTCTCATCCGGACTCCGTTTTAGGCGTGTAAACTATCGTTTCGAAGCTCTATTCGAGTAATACAAGATGGTATAGGTTGTTAAGTTAAGATATAAGTTTTATACTTCGTGATTTTATTGGGTGTTTGAGGTTAAGAGGAGTTGTATCGATCCATTGTGAACAAGTTTTGTAAATCCAATTGAGTGACTTTATTGAGTTGTTATGATCATCTTTGTGATATAAGTGAGGATTTCATACTTTGAGACCCTTTAATTGAAAGTTATTTTACTGATCGGATTGATTTTAGAATAAGACTTGGTCTAGGTTTTAGGTGATATCCTATAGTACCTAGAGGGTTGTTTTGGAACACTAAAGTGTAGGGTTTAGTCCGGTCGTGATCATGTTCTAATAAGGGTAACCTTTTGGATTCGTTTGGGGTGTTTAGAATTGGTTCGTTATGAACGGAGGTAAAGCGTGAATTGGCAATTGGGTACCTACGGTTTGATTAACCTTAAGATGTATTCATTCGGATTTCTTATTTGGAATTCCAGGTGTGATGAGATGGTTGAGTTCATAGTCCTAGTATATCTTTATGAGTAAGTGTTTAGGGTCATTTTGGTAATAGTCATGGTACTATTTGTGAGCGACCGTTTGGGTGGTGCTCTTTATGAGTAACTTATGAGTACCATCTTTAGAATGTGTTCGGTATGGTTCCTTATCATGGAATTATTATGTTTTAATGGCCATTGTTGTTGAGCTCCCTATGAGCAATCTCATTTATCATTGTTGGGCTCTTTTATGAGAAACTTCTTGTGTTCGTTGTTGTTGAACTCTTCATGAGTAATCGTTTGCATCTTTATGGTGATTAAGTGGTGTGGTTCCCTACTTTGGAATCAGTGGTTGTTTATTGTGCTAGTATTTTATTACATAGCCTTTATTTGGAAGTCCAGCTGGTATTTGTGTGTTTCGGGCGATGCGAAAGATTATAATGGCAATGAGCTGAGTCCATTATAATTCTTGACCATTGTTTTGCCCCATTATTACCCTCCTCCAGATTGGCCTTGGATGTGATATGAGCTAGCTCCTTTGTGAGCATTATAGCTATTGGTTTTAGGCTTTGACTGTGTGTCATCGTCCACTTGTTGTTATTGGTTCTGGTACCGGGGGTATTCTCTTCAGCTTTTATGCTACTATGAAGATGGCTTGATGGGTTGATTGATTGATTGGTCGGTTCTGACTGGGGTTCTCTCCAGTTGTTATACTGCTATTGTTGATTGGTTGATCGGTTGAAGCTGCGCAGCGATTGTTCTATTGGTTTGGTGAAACCTTGGCTCAATATCCTTTGTAACGTGTTTATTTCAGTCTTATGTGCTGCATGATGAGTTAGTCGTTATTTCCAGCTGGTATGGGACTGTTGGCGATAGGGAGCTTTCTCATTTGTTGTTATATGATTTACTTGCTCAGTTATATAATTGATTTGCATATGATATTATGCCATGTAGGCATTTAGTAACTTACCGAGATTTTATCTCACCCCGTTTCTTGTTTCAAATTGTTTTTCCTTAACCCCCCCCCCAGGAAAGCAAGTGGTAGCGTTGTGAGGTCCGTTGTAGCGGGAATCTTCTTAGCAGGTTGATCGCATTTGGGGATAGTTTCCCTTCGGAGCCTTTACGCATATTATTGTGGGTTCGTAGTCGTTCAGTGTTTTGCATATACGGTTGTACTTTGGGTATTTTTATTAATAGTTGTTCTTGCTTCCGCGTTTGTTTATAGTCTCCGAGTTATAATCTCGTTGAGGTGTTGCTTGATGGCATAGATTTCATAGTTGAATTCACGCGCCCGTGTTTGGTATTTTGTATTTTGGAGATGTATATTATGTAAATTTTATATTTATGGATTTTGAGATTTCCGGGGCGTGACAGTTGGTATCAGAGCAATGGTTTTAGATCTTGAAGGAGAATAAGAACTCTGATATTGAATAGGTTTCAATACTTGGGTGTTATGATTTTGAGTGGTTTAGAAACTAAGTTTTCTTGAAAGTATGAGGTTAAGGTAGAAGTTGGTTGAGTTATGAGTCGTGGTATTGACGTCGAGTGTTTCTTCTCTTGTGGTATATCAAGTATAGGATTGGTGTCAATAGTGTTGGTTCCATTGGGGTTAGTTGGCTTGGGAATCGAGAGTGCAAGTTTTGAAGGCTTGGACGTACCTATCTCGTAAAGTGGAAATGTCTTGTGCTATGTTCGTATGTTTGTTCTTATTAAGTGATTTATGTTGAGGTGTATTCTCGAGTACGAAATTTCGTGATTTCTACTGATTGAGGTAAGGTGAATTGCTTATGTCACCTATACAGGATATTGACGAGTTAAGTAGTATGGCCCAGCTTTCAAGGTGTCTCGAAATTCTTTGGTGCCATCGACAGGTGGGAAATAATTCTATATTAGTGTGTTTGACTTGTTTAGGAGCATACTAAGTATATATAATGTCCAAGTTCTATGTTGAAAATCAGAAATCTTTATTATAAGGTTGTGCTGGGAATTTAGCTTACTCCGTTGGCAATATCAATTTTGAAATCTTGGGTATAATTTATAATGAGTGCAATATGTCGCTTGACCGATAGAGAACTTGGGTTATTTGATGAGTTAAGATAAGCTACAATACTGATAGGTGAATCAGTGAACATATAGTATCGATTGGGTTAAAAGAGTTAAAGATTCAATTTGTGAATTTCTTGATAGGAGTTTTGTTTACTTTTAGTACATCTACGTGAGTGCATCGGAATTGTTTAGTATGAGGAAATACTTAATTTATTTTAGGTCATAATAAGAAGTTGAGTTATGATACTTTTGGGATCATTTTAATACATGACTGGAGTTGAGTTAAAGCAATACGAGTTAGGAGTATATTGTGGGAATTATAATCATTAATGATGGTGAGCGCGTTAAGTTTAAAGGACTAGACATGTTTAGAGAAGGTGAGAATTCCTTGAACAATATTAAAGGCATTGTTGGGTTTTAATGAACAGTTGTCACATGGTCCTGAATCTTTTCTTGGTGGCGTTCTCGTTTGGATTAAGGATTTGTAAAGGAAAGTTGGGTATAGATACTTGGGCATCTTAAAGGATACTATGATTTGTACTGGGTCAGTTGAAATGTTGCTAGCTAATTGGATTATTATGTTGGCAATACTGTTGAGCCTAAGTAACATTGGGTTAATAAATGTATACGTGAAAGACTAATTTGGGTTAACCATTGATCGAGGTTCAAGATCAAAGAATTGGGACGGAATAGTTTATTGAATATTTTGGATTATTAGTAACCGTTTGTAATATCTTTTAGAGTTGTAATTTGTAAAATGTTGATATATACGAAGGTAAAGATTGTGAAAATTTCGGATCATTACAGCTCTACGATAATGGTAATCCTTAGAGATACAGTCACCTCGGTGAGCATTTGGAGGATGAGAAATTTCTTTAGCTTTTCATAGTTTAAGAAGTTGTGTAAGCTTGAAATTGTTTAATGTTTTGAATTTCTGGAAAGTAATATTAAGTATGCGATTTTCTAATGGAAGTATCTTAGCGGTATAATTAAGGTTGTGAATACGACTAGTTTGTAGTATTGCGAGAATTATGGTTAAGAGAAATTTGGATTCTTCAATTTTGGCCTTGGGTATGGATTTTAGTTAGGAGTGAAGATAGTGATTGAATAAGGATCGGTACGAGAGATTACTATATTGTAAGCATTAATTAAGTTTACTATATGATGGGTTAAAGTGGGTAATTGGAAGATTCGGGAAGAGACGGAACTAAAGTAACCGTGGCTATTGGATCATTCGGGTAAGTATTCTAAAATTCGGGTTAATAAATAGAGCTATCTATGACTAGGGATGGTTGTGATTTTAGTGATTTTATCTTAGCGGTTTATATTATATTTTATTTTGGGACCAAGTTGAAACGTTATGGTAACGGACTATCAAAAGGTGATAGATATATTTCTTTAGAAAACTAAGTATGAAGTAAGGCTAGTAGTTGAGAAATTCAAAGGTTATGACTGTATTATGTTTTATCTTATAAGGAAAGTGAGTGTAGTAGTGGAATCGCATTTGACCGGATAGTTGATAACAGTAGATTTTTGATTATATCATTGAGTTATTGGGTGACAGTAATCGTTAGCCCTATTCCTTCTCTTATTTATTCGGGTAGTAGTATGATTACGTGGGTTGATGTATAGATCGTTAATGCGTGCGGATGAACCGGAAAAGTAAAACTTATGGATGTTGATGATTTAAGGGTTGATGGAGAGCGTAATGCTAATCAGGATCAAATCAGCTATGTCTTAGAATTGGTGAACAAGTGATAGTCTTGAGAATTCGAAATTCGGGATGAAAGAGGAAGTTAACTTTAGAATGTTTGATACGAGTATACTTGAGATGCGTACGTGTTCAAATGTGTCGGTTTATTTGAGTCGTAGGGACGATGTATGAAATATTTAATTGGTACTTGATAGAGGTTATGAGTGCTTTATGCGAATTGATATTTGTCGCCTCATTATGACCGCGTGTTGTGAAGTTTGATGAGTGAATTCGTGGGCGAATTCTTTTTAAGGAGGGTAGATTGTAACGACCCGAAAACCCGCCTCTATTTTTGTAGTAATAAATAATAAATTATTTATTTATTGCCTATTTATTTATTTAAATTATTTATTTATTTAAATAATTATGTGTGCATTTTGTGTCTCGTAATAATTTCGTGCCTAGCATTTAATCGGTTAATTGTGCTAGTGTAGAGTATTGGATCTTAGTTATTAGTGGGAAGTATAATTATTGTGTTAGTTGTGTAGGTAGTGGAAGAGGGGGTCTAAGTGTAACTTTTGAATTATTTCTTCAATTACTCCCTCACCTCCCTCTCCCCCCCTCACTCCCTCATTTTTTTTCTCCCAGCAACTCTCCCTCTCTCTCTCCATTTTTGGGTAAGTTTTCTCCCCTTCCTTCTCTCTACATTCTACCTATCTTCCCCTCATTATCTCTCATTTCTCATAACTTGAAACTTGTTTAGATCATCGATAGGATCGCGTAGAACCAAAAATATTCGAGTTCCGTCATCTTTGATAAATTCGAGGTAAGTTACTTTCCCCCATTTTTATGCTAGAAATATCATTCCATGTTTATATGATGATAAGAATGCCATTTATTGCTCCCTTGGTTGATTTTGGAGTGGATTTGCATTTTATTCATTTTTGGTGAAAATTGGGTGTTTGAATCATCTCTTGGTTTAGGTTGTCTAATAGATGTTATATGAGTCATTTTGGACTTATAAAGCGTGAATTGGCAATTGGGTACCTACGGTTTGATTAACCTTAAGATGTATTCATTCGGATTTCTTATTTGGAATTCCAGGTGTGATGAGATGGTTGAGTTCATAGTCCTAGTATATCTTTATGAGTAAGTGTTTAGGGTCATTTTGGTAATAGTCATGGTACTATTTGTGAGCGACCGTTTGGGTGGTGCTCTTTATGAGTAACTTATGAGTACCATCTTTAGAATGTGTTCGGTATGGTTCCTTATCATGGAATTATTATGTTTTAATGGCCATTGTTGTTGGGCTCCCTATGAGCAATCTCATTTATCATTGTTGGGCTCTTTTATGAGAAACTTCTTGTGTTCGTTGTTGTTGAACTCTTCATGAGTAATCGTTTGCATCTTTATGGTGATTAAGTGGTGTGGTTCCCTACTTTGGAATCAGTGGTTGTTTATTGTGCTAGTATTTTATTACTTAGCCTTTATTTGGAAGTCCAGCTGGTATTTGTGTGTTTCGGGCGATGCGAAAGATTATAATGGCAATGAGCTGAGTCCATTATAATTCTTGACCATTGTTTTGCCCCATTATTACCCTCCTCCAGATTGGCCTTGGATGTGAGATGAGCTAGCTCCTTTGTGAGCATTATAGCTATTGGTTTTGGGCTTTGACTGTGTGTCATCGTCCCCTTGTTGTTATTGGTTCCGGTACCGAGGGTATTCTCTTCAGCTTTTATGCTACTATGAAGATGGCTTGATGGGTTGATTGATTGATTGGTCGGTTCTGACCGGGGTTCTCTCCAGTTGTTATACTGCTATTGTTGATTAGTTGATCGGTTGAAGCTGCGCAACGATTGTTCTATTGGTTTGGTGAAACCTTGGCTCAATATCCTTTGTAACGTGTTTATTTCAGTCTTATGTGCTGCATGATGAGTTAGTCGTTATTTCCAACTGGTATGGGACGGTTGGCGATAGGGAGCTTTCTCATTTGTTGTTATATGATTTACTTGCTCAGTTATATAATTGATTTGCATGATATTATGCCATGTAGATGCATTTAGTAACTTACTGAGATTTTATCTCACCCCGTTTCTTGTTTCAAATTGTTTTCCCTTAACCCCCCCCCCCCCCAAGAAAGCAAGTGGTAGCGTTGTGAGGTCCGTTGTAGCGGGAATCTTCTGAGCAGGTTGATCGCATTTGGGGATAGTTTCCCTTCGGAGCCTTTACGCATATTATTGTGGGTTCGTAGTCGTTCAGTGTTTTGCATATACGGTTGTACTTTGGGTATTTTTATTAATAGTTGTTCTTGCTTCCGCGTTTGTTTATAGTCTCCGAGTTATAATCTCGTTGAGGTGTTGCTTGATGGCATAGATTTCATAGTTGAATTCACGCGCCCGTGTTTGGTATTTTGTATTTTGGAGATGTATATTATGTAAATTTTATATTTATGGATTTTGAGATTTCCGGGGCGTGACACTAAGATCCAACTTTAATTTGATTTTAAGTCCGCTATGGCGGATTACACAATACCAAATCAATTAGGTAGACAACCCTGTCAATCATATCCAATATGACTCTTAGATCCTTTTTCTGAGATTCTTTTAAATTGGGCTAAGATCCATCTTTAATTTAATTTCAAGTCCGCGGAGGCGGATTACACAAAATCAAATTAATTAGGTAGACAATTTCTTGTCAATCATATCCAATATGATTCTTAGGGATTCAATTTCAAAAGCATGTTTAATCTCATCTTTTCCTAGGCCCAAAACTGTTTTGACGCCTTGTTAAGTCCAACCATTTTAAACGTATAGTTAATGTGCCTCGCTAGGGCGTGCCCACATTATCTATCTTGCTCATACATAAATAAAGTTAATGCACCTCGCTAGGGGGAACCCACATTAAAATCACCCATGCACTAACAAGTGTTTTAATCATGGCGTGGCAAAAGGACTTAAAACTTTCTTGAAGGTTCATCACCATATAGCATACAACACATTTATGGGCACACAAGATAAACATGTTACGCATCAAGTTTAGCCACTAAATTAATCTCCATTAATTTAAGCATAATATTTATGTGTCATTAGTTTCTCTATTATTATGAGGATGAGATTATTTGAACTTTGGTCATCATCTCCAAATCAAGACAACAAGAAGTGCGGCCGAACTTAGCCATTGGCAACCACAATTCCGCACTAATTCAAGAAACCAAGAAAGTAGTCCATGTGGCCGAAACTAAGCAATAGATGGTCTCGATGAACGTAGGCCAATTCCATTCACAATTCCACATGGATCTCCAATCTTTGAATCAAGAACTTTGTTTCTCAATTTTAGCAATTATGAACTCTTCATAATTCTAACTTCGTTTTATCTTTGAAACTTTGATTGCGATCAAGTTTGGGAAATACAATCTCAATGAATGTAGATTAGTCATCCAAACCTTGAACCAATCTTAGAATCACAAGACTAAAACAAATAGGAAAATTAAACCCTAAAGTCCAACCCAAACCCTAGCACGAGCCCCCGCGCCAAAACCCTAGGTCCGGCCGGGTCTCTGCATGGGTCCGGTCGGACCCCGTCGAAATTCCAAAATTTAAAATTCCAAAATTTATCTCTAAATTGTTTTCCCGATTCAATTAGGATTTGGTGTTCTTGGTGATCCAATCACCATGATCATCAAAACCTTGAATAAACGATTTATTCTTGAATCCCTAGAATATCAAAACTTTGATCCAATAAAAAATTGATAATCCAAACAATTTTAAATCCACCATAATTTTAATTGCGATCGAACAGTGCGATTAAAGTTTATAAAACAATAAGCCACATAAAACGCATAGACCACATAAACATCATAATGATATTGATCACATCAATTCATTTGAGCGTGGCCACGCATTTCATCAATCTCACTCTACGAGTGGCCTAAGCAGATATCTCTCTTGAGGGAGGGACAAATTCCATATTGACTTATCATTCTTCCCTACAAGAATCCGATTATGTCAATCATAGCCTTCATTCAAACATAATGTTCATCATGTGGAAGACCATGATAATCGCAGGTCTAAGGATATCAAATGATATAACTATATGAGATTTAATTATGACATCTAACCATTACATAAATTTCATAGGTGGGTCATGTCCAGTACTTGTTCACCAACATGTACCCATAAGTTTAATTTGTATCACATACACATGAGCATCGATTAAACTTATACTAGTTCTTCATAAGTACTAGGGACGGAGATTATTATAATAAACATGTAAAACATATAATAATCCAAGGTTGTTATCTCCATAACAAATGAGAACATGATGTAACGTAAGATCTTTCTCAAGGGCCTAGGGCATAATCTCCAACAAATGTGAGTATGGAATTATTTGTATGAGTGATGTGTGTCTTGTATGAGTTCTTATGAGTTCTTCCTTGAGTTCCCTCTCGAAAATGGATTAATGAAGAGGTAATAAGGATTGGGGAGGAGGTAAATGACATTAGGTTACCCTTTCTTAGGCTTACGGGGTACTTTAGAGGTAAATGACTACCCAATTAATATAACTTAAACGAAGTTCGTTATCCTTATAAAACATATCACAATCCTTTTGTCACGCGATATCATATTGAACATAAGCCACTGTCTAAGTCAACTTGCCATGTTCAATGCTTTCTCGATCCCGAGTAGATTGATTATGAGCAAATGATATTGATCACATCAATTCATTTGAGCGTGGCCACGCATTTCATCAATCTCACTCTACGAGTGGCCTAAGCAGATATCTCTCTTGAGGGAGGGACAAATTCCATATTGACTTATCATTCTTCCCTACAAGAATCCGATTATGCCTATCATAGCCTTCATGACTACCTGATTAAGGGTAGCCGTTGACTATGTCAAACATAATGTTCATCATGTGGAAGACCATGATAATGTCAGGTCTAAGGATATCAAATGATATAACTATATGAGATTTAATTATGACATCTGACCATTACATAAATTTCATAGGTGGGTCATGTCCAGTACTTGTTCACCAACATGTACCCATAAGTTTAATTTGTATCACATACACATGATCATCGATTAAACTTATACTAGTTCTTCATAAGTACTAGGGACGGAGATTATTATAATAAACATGTAAAACATATAATAATCCAAGGTTGTTATCTCCATAACAAATGAGAACATGATGTAACGTAAGACCTTTCTCAAGGGCCTAGGGCATAATCTCCAACAAATGTGAGTATGGAATTATTTGTATGAGTGATGTGTGTCTTTTATGTGTTCTTATGAGTTCTTCCTTGAGTTCCCTCTCGAAAATGGATTAATGAAGAGGTAATAAGGATTGGGGAGGAGGTAAATGACATTAGGTTACCCTTTCTTAGGCTTACGGGGTGCTTTAGGGGTCAACAACCCAAACGGAGATTATTATAATAAACCGTATGGCTTTCTTGGAGGAATTCTCCCCTCTAGGAGCCATACGGTGGTGTCTGGGGATACTGGGGCAATCCAAATCTGCCCCGTGTCGCGCTTCGATTGGCCAATTCCTTATCCAATTGCCCAACCACCTCTTGCCACTTTCTCATCAGTGGCTGGCCTTCATTAACCCATGGTTTGAATATATTTGATGTATATGATCCACAATTATCCGTCCGATATTGGTTCCGCAACAGTCCAAGTTTTGTCCGAGCGCGCACACTACAGTGTCTTGGTTGTCCGCGTGCCCAACATGAAAGTTGCTTGGAATAATTTTTGTGGTGACGTCTATTTGAAAAATGTTTATAAGAAATGAATAACAAATATATATAACCTAAATGCACAGAATGGGTAACGAGCAGTTTGAGGGGTGCGGGCCCGGGGCCCCGTTCCGGGTCCCACAGCTCAAAAATTGAAGTACATGTCTGTTTACTCATTTTTTCGCTCTGATTATGAATTTGAAGTCCGTTAGTCCATTCGATGCACCGATAAGGCTCACGGCTCTCCCACATAGCCAAATCGAGATTTCTAGGTCAGTTTTAGGGCTTAGACCGATCAACAAGGGTTTGTCAGGGGTGCGAGATCGGGGTCTTTATATGACGAATTAACGTGAATATACTCATTAATGAAGACTTTTTTTTTGCGAAAAGAGGACGGTACCTCCCTAGATTTTATGAAATAAATAAAAGTACAAGCACAGTGGGGGACATGACAACCTTAACCACCGGGGAAAAAAACTAGGGGGCGGCCTTACACAACTTGTAAGGTCCTCTACAATATAGGGAAGGGGTCCTACTAAACAAAGAAATCAATCTATATAAAAATCTGGCCATAAGACTATTGAAACCGAGCATGAGGGACATGTGCCTTGTCCAATGAAAAGAACCCTTTACATTGACGGGGAATATCGTTAAAAGAGGTGAATGCAAAGTTCCTAGCTTCAGTCGCAGCAAAGTTGGCTAAACCATCCGCCACCCCATTGCCTTCACGAAGAATATGCGTAATCCACGTCCATTTGATCTATTAGCCGGTGAATATGGGTAATAACATACCAAACAGCCCATGGAATATGGTATTCCCGAATAAGAATGCGCATCAGAATTTGGGAATCAACTTCAAGCCAAACACGGTGGAAGCCATGCTCTAACACCAACATAAGCCCATCTCTAGCTGCTAGTGCCTCAGCAATCATATTAGAATGAATCCCATAATAATGAGCAAAACCATAAACAAAATCCCCTTTATAATCTCTAAAGAGTCCGCCCCCAGAAGCAATTCCCGGATTGCCCCTAGAAACTCCATCGGTATTAAGCTTAACTTCATTATTGTGTGGGAAGTCCCAAATCACCAATCTGACCTTAGGAGGGATATAGGTTTTAGGCATCAACCTAAAAACTTCCAGTAAGTGATTGTCTCCTGGACCACTCGAAAAAGAAAGAGAGAATGAAGAAGAAATGTTAGAGGCTAGGGAACATACCTTATGAATGATAACATTCGAACAAATATTTTTACCCTCAAATCTGTTCTTATTCCTTGCACACCACAATTCCCATGTGATTAAAGCTGGTAGAATGTGAGAAAGCCATTTTATAGCATTAGAGTTAGGATGAGAGGAACCTTGCCGCCAACAAAGAAGGACCTGGTTTAGGTTTCCCCATTGCATCGGAATACCACAAACTGAATATAAATAAGCCCAAACTCGGTTGACAACTTCCCCAAGAATCATAATATGCCCAACAGCTTCCTCGTTGGCTGCCATACAATAACATTTAGAAGTAATATGAATGCCTTTAGAACGGATCCTATCATCCGTAGGAAAACCATTTTGCAAAGCACGCCAAAGGAACACTGATATTTTCTTTGGGATGTATTTGTTGTTGGGCTTCCTCATGACATGCGCAGCGGAATTAAATCATTAAAATTTTCATGAAACCCAAAGCCCATATATCCATTCATATGATTAAGTCAAATACATGCATAATGAATACTAGAATACTAACCCTTGATGCCTTTGTTTAACAACCTTGAATCTTGGTGGAGATTTGAAACTTGATCACGAACAATAGCAGGATCATGAACTAGGGAGGTGATAAGCTTCACCCTCTATCGGTATCCATACCTTCGAACGAATATCAAGTAGCTTCTTGATCTTGGCTGCTAGACCAAATTGTGAAACACGCTTTCACAATTATATTAGAACTATATGGAATTTATTTGTGATGTTCTTGTTCTTCACTCAAGAGATCTTAGAACAAGAAAATAACCCTTCAAACTCTTTGGAGGCTCTCACAAAGCTATGGACTGATTAGGGCAACTAGAGGAGGTTTTTATACTTGTTTCTCCTATTCCAAATAGGTAACAAGTGACCAAACCCGCAAGAAAACGGAACAAAAAAATCCCAAGCCGAAATTGCCTTGGTCGGCCTGGGTCACAAAGGAGGTCCGGCCGGGTCCTATATAAGGTCCGAATGGGTCCTTACATAGGTCCGACCGGACCCTTCCAGTTTCTCCGGTTTTCTTCTTTTCTCCTCTAAAGTCCTAAAATCCTTCAAAGGCCCTTCGACCTAAATTCCAATTAAGTCCTTTAGGATTCGTTCTATTTGTATGTGACCCTATAGGATTACACTAAGTTGGCAATGAGCTTAAACATAAACCCATAAGATATGATTAGGTTCTAGCAAACCGTTATACTACCCAAATAGTGTAACTATATACAAGTTCATATTCCTTCATAGAACATGTCACAATCCCTTTGTCCATGATGTCATTGAACACAAGTCATGGTCATCAAGTTAACTTTTATTTGTTCAATACTTTCTCGATCCTGAATATGTTGATAATCCAAATGATATTGATCCAATTAATTCACTTGAGTTTGGCTAAACATTTCATCAATATCATTCTATGAGGGGCCCAAGCTTGACATCTCTCCGAAGAGGGACAAATCCATTTAGCTTATTATTCTTCCCTACGTGAATCCGATTATGCAAATCATACCCTTTATAACTTCTTGGTTAAAGGTGGCGTTTGAATATGTCAAGCATAATGTTCATCAAGTGGAAGACTATAATAACTTCATGTCTAAGGATTCAAATGACATAACTAATATGAGATCTATATATGACATTGACCATGACATAAATCTCATAGAGCGGGTCATGTCCAGTACCTTGTTCTCCAACAAGTACCCATAAGTCTAACATGTAGCTTGTTCTCCAACAAGTATCAAGTTCCAAACTTGATTATCATGCATGGATTGTAATTCGGATTTCATGGCTCCAAGACACTTATCCGAATCAAGAGATGACATCGCCTCTTAGTAGGTGGTCGATTCATCATTCTCAATGATCTCCACCTCATTATTATCCGTTATGAGAATTGCATACCTCTCAGCCTCGGATCGTAACCTACCAGATCTGCGAGTTTCTTGTGTATCTTGAACGGGTTCCACAACTCCTTGTGGGACTCGTTCTTGTTCCACTATCGGTTCAATGTTATTTATTAGGACTCGAGCCTCTTCGAGATTTAATTTACTCCCACTGATTTCTTTGGAGATAAACTCTTTCTCTAGAAAGACACCAGTTCGGGCAACAAACACTTTGTTGTCCAATCGGTTGTAAAAGTAATATCCTTTAGTTTCCTTAGGATATCCCACGAAAATACATCTATCAGATTTGTGTGCAAGTTTGTCGGAGACAAGTCTTTTGACAAATGATTCACAACCCCAAATCTTCATGAAAGACAAACTAGGTTTCTTTCCGCTCCATATCTCATATGGAGTCTTTTGAACCGATTTACTTGGAACACGATTTAGCATGAAAGCAGCGGTTTCTAGTGCATAACCCCAAAAGGATATTGGAAGATCAACTTGACTCATCATTGATCGAACCATGTCCAAAAAATTCCGATTCCTCCTCTCAGACACACCATTCCATTGTGGTGTTCTGGGTCGAGTCAATTGTGAAACTATTCCACAATTCTTTAGATGATCATCATATTCTTGGCTTAAGTATTCCCCACCTCGATCCGATCGAAGTGCCTTAATTCTTTTGCCAAGTTGTTTTTCTACTTCATTTTGAAATATTCTAAATATCTTAAAAGCTTCACTTTTATGTTTCATTAGGTAAACATACCCAAATCTACTAAAATCATCGGTGAAGGTTAAGAAGTATTGGAATCCTCCCCTAGCATTGCTACTTAGTGGTCCGCATACATCGGAATGTATCAACCAGAATAAGTCGCTTGCCCTTTCACCCAACTTTGTAAAAGGTGTCTTAGTCATTTTTCCAAGAAGACACGACTCGCAAGTGTCATATGACTCAAGGTCACGTGAACCCAAAAGACCGTCCCCATGGAGTTTTGAGATACGCTTCTCACTAATATGACCAAGATGGCAATGCCACAAAAAAGTATGATTTACATCATTAGGTTTAGATTTCTTATTTATATGATAGTCATTTTCATTATTTTCATTCTTGACATCAAGGACATAAAGGCCATTAAATGAATTTGCAATACCATAAAGCACATCATTTAAATAAAGAGAAAATCTCTTATTCTCAATACGAAATTTAAAACCTTCATTATCCAAACATGAAATTGAAATAATATTCCTACTTTCCCCATTCCCCACACGCATGTCAACTTCACCATCTTTAAGTAGTCTCCTATTTTTTAGTCCCTGCACATTTAAACAAATGTGAGAACCACATCTGGTATCCAATACCCAGGAACTAGTGGTAGAAAGGAGAATATCTATCATATAGATACCTGAAGTCGACGCAATCTCACTGTCTTCTTCTTCTATTGCTCTTCCTTACAAGCCATGAAATTACGTTTCCAATGACCAATTTCTTGACAATGGAAACAAATTGCATCCTTTTGTGCATCGGGTTTTGCATCTATAGCCTTGGCAACTTTGCCTTGCTAATCTTGGGTTTGGCAACCTTTGCCTTACCCTTCCCTTTGGCACTTGGCCCTTTTCCATCATGAACCATGAGCTCTGGAGAACCATTCTCCACCATCTTCATTTCCATAGTTTTCAGCATATTATGTAACTCGGAGAGATTCTTATCCATTCCATGCATGTTATAGTTCATCACAAAGTGATTATAACTTTTAGGCAATGAATTAAGAATGAGATCCGTGACTAGCTCCAATGAAATCGGATAGCCAAGTTTCTCAAGATGCTCCACGTAGCCTTTCTCATAAGCATGTGAGGTCCCACTTGTTGCCCTTCACTCATTTTGCAATAAGTGAATGCAACAATAGTTTTATACCTCTCTTGCCTAGCTTGCTCTTGAAACATGTCTCTCAACTTCACTCCTATCTCATAGGCTTCCAAATTTTCCAAACTTTGTTGGAGTTTTGAGCAAATAGTCGCGAGCATGAGACAACTCACATCTCTTTAATCATTCTGATGTTTCTTGTGATTGTCTCTTTCCGCCCGAGGGGCGTTGGCATTGGGTTCAGCAGGAATAGGCCCATCAAGAATGTACAACTTATCTTCTTGCCTTAGAACTATTCTTAGGCTTCGGATCCAATCCATGAAGTTTGTACCATTCTCTTGAAGCTTATCCTTCTCAAGGATTGATCACAACGAAATTGATTGAGTGTTGGTTATTATTATCTACAATTATGCAAAAATTTCTAAAATTTTATAAGTACTAATTTCATTAAAGAGATAAATAATGTATTTTTCGCCAAAATACTCTCACTAAATTATATAACCTTCTTATACAATAAATGTATAATATAATTTAAATGGGCTAAGATCCAACATTAATTTAATTTCAAGTCCGCTTTGGAGTGACCGCTCAAAATCAAATTAATTAGGTAGACAACTCTTGTCAATCATATCCCATATGACTCTTAGATACTTTTATGAGATTCTTTAAGAAATCCAATTTCAAAAAGCATGTTTTAATCTCATCTTTGCCTTAGGCCAAAAACTGTTTTGACGCCTAATTAAGTCCAACCATTTTAAACGCATGGGAAACTCTTATTCACTCATCTTGCTCATACATGAATAAAATCAATGCACCTCGCTTTGGCGAGTCCACACAAAATTACCCATGTACTTACAAGTGTTTTAATCATGGCATGGTAAAAGGACTTAAAACTTTCAAGAAGGTTCATCACCATATATTAAACAACACATTTATGAGCACATAAGAAAGACATGTTGAGCATCAAGTTTAGTCAATAAATTAATCTCCATTAATTTAAGCTTAACATTTATGTGTGAGTTTCTATATAATTATGAGGATGAGACTATTTGAAATTTGGCTATCATCTCCAAATCAAGACAACAAGAAGTGTGGCCAAACTAAGCCATAGGCAACCACAATTCCGCACTAATTCAAGAAACCAAGAATGTAGTCCATGTGGCTGAAACTAAGCAATAGATGGTCTCGATGAACGTAGGCCAATTGCATTCACAATTCCACATGGATCTCCAAACTTGAATCAAGAACATTGTTTCTCAATTTTAGCAATTATGAACTCTTCATAATTCTAACTTCGTTTTATCTTTGAATCTTTGATTGCGATCAATTTTGGGAAACACAGTCTCGAGAACATAGGCTTGCCATCCAAAACATGATCCAATCTTAGAATTCACAAGACTAAAACAAATAGGAAATTTAAACCCCAAGATCCAACCCAAACCCTAGCACAAGCCCCCAACCGAAACCCTAGGTCTGGCCGGGTCTCTGCATGGGTCCGGTCGGACCCTCTGAAAAATCTGGAAATTTTTTAAAGTTCTAAAATTTATCTCAAAATTGTTTTTCCCCGATTCAATTTTGTTGTTCTTGGTGATCCAATCACCATGATCATCAAAACATTGAATAAACCATTTATTCATGAATCTCTAGATTATCAAAACTTTGATCCAATCAAAAATTGATAATCCAAACAATTGTAAATCCAACATAATTTTTAATTCGGTTGAATAGTGTGATTAAAGTTTATAAAACAATAAACCACATAAAACTCATAGACCACATAAACATCATAATTCCAATATTCAAATCATGCTAGGCACATAAGCAATTGATATACACACAACATGATTATGTATTGAAATAATCAACATGAACGGGGCTCTGATACCACTGTTGGGTTTCCTCATAACATGCGCAGCAGAATTAAAGCATTAAAATTTTCATGAAACTCAAAGCCCATATATCCATTCATATGATTGAGTCAAATACATGCATAATGAATACTAGAATACTAACCCTTTATGCCTTTGTTTAACAACCTTGAATCTTGGTGGAGATTTGAAACTTGATCACGAACAATAGCAGGATCACGAACTATAGAGGTGATAAGATTCACCCCCTCTATCGGTATCCACACCTTTGAACGAATATCAAGTAGATTCTTGATCTTGGTTGCTAGACCAAATTGTGAAACATGCTTTCACAATTATATTAGAACTATATGGAATTTATTTGTGATGTTCTTGTTCTTCACTCAAGAGATCTTAGAACAAGAAAATAACCCTTCAAACTCTTTGGAGGCTCTCAGAAAGCTATGGACTGATTAGGGCAACTAGAGAAGGTTTTTATACTTGTTTCTCCTATTCCAAATAGGTAACAAGTGACCAAACCCGCAAGAAAACGGAACAAGAAAATCCCAGGCCGAAATTGCCTTGGTCCGTCTGGGTCACAAAGGAGGTCCGGCCGGGTTCTATGTAAGGTCCGACCGGACCCTTCCAGTTTCTCTGGTTTTCTTCTTTTCTCCTCTAAATTCCTAAAATCCCACAAAGGTCCTTCGACCCAAATTCAAATTAAGTCCTTTAGGATTCTTTCTATTTGTGTGTGACCCTATAGAATTACACTAAGTTGGCAATTGGCTTAAACATAAACCCATAAGATATGATTAGGTTCTAGCAAACCGTCATACCTACCCAAATAGTGTAACTATATAAAAGTTCGTATTCCTTCATAGAACATGTCACATCCCTTTGTCCATGATGTCATTCAACACAAATCATGGTCATCAAGTCAACTTGTATTTGTTCAATACTTTGTCGATCCCGAATATGTTGATAATCCAAATGACATCGATCCAATCAATTCACTTGAGTTTGGCCAAACATTTCATCAACATCATTCTACGAGGGGCCCAAGCTTGACATCTCTCCGAAGAGGGACAAAACCATTTAGCTTATTATTCTTCCCTACGTGAATCCGATTATGCCAATCATACCCTTTATAACATCCTGTTAATGGTAGCGTTTGAATATGTCAAACATAATGTTCATCAAGTGGAAGACTTTAATAACTTCATGTCTAACGATTCAAATGACATAACTAATATGAGATCTATATATGACATTGAACATGACTTAAATCTCATAGAGCGGGTCATGTCGAGTACCTTATTCTCCAACAAGTACCCATAAGTCTAACATGATCATCCCATGATCATTCAGATTTATACTAGTGCTTCACAAGTACTAGGGACGGAGATTATTATAAGCAAACATGAACAACAATAATAATCAAACATCTCTTTATTAATATAAATAAAATGATAACATATACAACGTTTAAATAAACGTGCGTAGGGCACCAACACTAACATTTGCTCCAGCAAGAGGCAAAAACGGCTGATCTAACCCTACTAGAACGACATTCTCTCCTAACAGAATTAACCGTAAATTTTTCGGAAGTAGAAGGCATCCAAATGGGGACGTCCGACTTATCTGAGATAGTAATGGATTGAGATTGAATAATAGACAAAAGTTGAGTTCCATAAACCTTACTAATGTGATTAACTCGGGGGAGACCATTCTCGAATAAAGATGCAATCTCCGCGTGTTCTAAAGGAATAAGTCCCATATTTCCATCCATCCAGCGCTCATGAATAGAGATATTGCCCCTTCCCACCTGCCATGCTAATCTATCTTCAACCAACCTTTTTGCTTCTGACATCCTTTTCCATGTGTGAGAGACATAAGTGGTGATAGAGGCGTCTATTGGGTGTATATATCTGCAATACTTAGCAAGCATAAGAGAACTCCATAAAGAATTCGTGCTACGTAAGCGCCACCACAACTTTATAACAAAGGCCATAGAGACATCTTCAAATTTACGTAATCCCAAACCACCTTCTTCAATAGGCCAACACATTTTATTCCAAGAAAGCCAATGACATTTTCCTCCCCATCACTACCACTCCAAAAAAATCTCACAATAATCCATTCCATGGCCTGAATTACACCCTTCGGAGGATCAATTAAAGAGATATAATATAGAGGAATTGCAGCAAGACAAGATTGAATTAACGTAAGCTTAGAACCAAATGATAGCATCTTTCCCTTCCAAGAAGCAAGGCGATTTTCCATTTTCTAAAAAAGAGATGAAAAATGGCTTAATTTCTTTCTCCCCGTGTAAAGAGGACACCCCAGATATTTAAGTGGCAGCTCTTGTTTAACAAAACCTGTGATAGCTTCAATATCTTCATCCCGATCTCTATTCTTCCCCGTGATGAAACAAGAATTTTGGATGTTGACAAGCTGGCCGACAACTTTTGATACCAATCAAGATATTTCATATGGCTTTCTAATGAGTTATTGGAGCCACTACAAAAAATAATCACATCATCAGCATATGCTAAGTGAGAAATAATAGGGGCACCCAAATGAATACGAAATCTATACTGGGAGAAAATCGTATGTAAGTGATTAAGACCCCGGCTTATCATTTCTTCAGTAATAATAAACAGATATGGGGAGAAAGGATCTCCTTATCGTAAGCCCCTCGTTGAATGAAAAAACCCACTACTCTCACCATTAATAAGAACCGAAAACAAACTATTTGAAATGCATCTATAGATCAGGTCCAGCCATGTCTCCTTAAATCCAAATTGTTGCATCACCTTAATAAGACCAAACCAAGATAGTCGATCATAAGCCTTAGCCATATCAAGCTTTAAGGCCACATTAGTACCCCCAAACCTTCTTGTTTGTAGATTGCAGAATTTCTTGGGCTAACAAAACATTCTCATGAATAATACGTCCTTAGACAAACCCACTCTATTGGGGAGAGATAATCCGAGGGAGAATAGGTCCAAGACGACAAGTGAGAATTTTAGTCACCACTTTGTTGCAGAAATTGCAAAGACTTATAGGTCGAAGGTCAGAAAAAGATGTAAGGGAATCAACCTTTGGAATTGTATCAATTAAGGTACTTGTCTAGCTTCTTGGCATAGAAAACCCTGAAAAGAAATCACCAATAGCACGAACCAAATCACCTTTGATAACATCCCAGCAGCCCTTGTAAAACTCACCCATAAAACCATCTGGACTTGCTGCACTTTGCCCATTCATACCAAAAATGACCTCTTTAACTTCATTCAAGGTAGGGACCACCGTGAGTTAATCATTATCGTCATTGTTAATTAGCCTTGGAATAAGAAAAAAAAAATCACCGTGATGGTTGTTGTCACGACCAGAAAACTAGGCTCTATTTTATTAGTAATAAATAATTATTATTTATTTAATTGCTTATTTATTTATTTAAATTATTATTTATTTAAATATTTATGTGTGCACTTTATGTGTCATAATAAATTATGACTAGCATTTTATTTGGGTCATTTGTGCTAATGTAGAAGTGTTGAGTCTTATTTGTTAGTGGGGAGTTTGTTTGTAGAGAGTAGTAGTAAGGGAGGGGTCTAAGTGTAAGTTTAGTTTTAATCATCTTCTCCCTACTCCCTCTATTTCTCCCTCACCCCATTCATTCCCAGCATTTCTCTCTCTCTCTAGCTCAATTGGGTAAGTTCTCCTCTCACTTCTCTCTTCATTTTCTTCATCTTCCTCTTGTTATTTCTCATTTCTTAAAACATGAATCATGTTTAGATCGTCGATAGGATCATAGGAAGCCAAGAAATTTCGAGTTCCGTCACCTTTGAGAAAATCCGGGTAAGTTACTTTTCCCCCATTTTGATGCTAAAATGTTCATCTCATGTTTATATGATGTTTGATGTGTTATATTTGAAGTTTGGTTGAGTTTAGAATTTATTTTGAATTTATTTGAGTTTTTGGGTAAAAATGGTGAAATCTTGAATGTGGGGATTTGGTGTTGGTTTAGATGATTAAAGGGTGTTATTTAGGTTCCCTTTAGGTTGGATATTGTTTAGGAGCTTTAGAAATGTATTGGGAAGCTTTGATTTTGATAACTTTAGTGAAGGTTGTGTTTTGGTTCGAAATTGGTAAACCCAGGAAGAATCTGGGCATTGTTATTCTGGCACGGTCGTGCCCCTTTATTTGGCACGGTCGTGCCAATATTCATTTTTCTCTCGCCATGTTTGGCACGGTCGTGCCCCTTTATTTGGCACGGTCGTGCCAATATTCACTTTCCCCTCGTCATGTTTGGCACGGTCGTGCCACTTTCTTAGGCACGGTCGTGCCAAGCTAGAATTCTGGTATATTCTTCCCTTTTCTTTTAAAATTGTTTCCTCCATAACTTTCTCATCCGAACTCCGTTTTAGGCGTGTAAACTATCGTTTCGAAGCTCTCTCCGAGTACTACAAGATGGTATAGGTTGTTTATTTAAGTTATAAGTTTTATACTTCGGGATTTTATTGGGTGTTTGAGGTTAAGAGGAGTTGTATCGATCCATTGTGAACAAGTTTTGTAAATCCAATTGAGTGACTTTATTGAGTTGTTATGATCATTTTGGGATATAAGTGAGGACTTCATACTTTGAGACCATTTAATTGAAAGTTATTTTACTGATCGGATTGATTTTAGAATGAGACTCGGTCTAGGTTTTAGGTGACATCCTATAGTACCTAGAGGGTTGTTTTGGAACACTAAAGTGCAGGGTTTAGTCCAGTCGTGATCATGTTCTAATAAGGGTAACCTTTTGGATTCGTTTGGGTACTTACGGTTTGATTAACCTTAAGATGCATTCATTCGGATTTTTTATTTGGAATTCCAGGTGTGATGAGATGGTTGAGTCCATAGTCCTAGTATATCTTTTGAGTAAATGTTTATGGACATTTTGGTAATAGTCATTGTGCTATTGGTGAGCGACCGTTTGGGTTGTGCTCTTTATGATCTACTCGTGGGTATCATCTTTAGGATGTGTTTGGTATGGGTCCTTGTCTTGGAACCATCTTGTTTAATGATCAATGTTGTTGTGCTCTTTATGAGAAATTCCGTTTATCGTTGTTGTGCTTGTATGAGAAACTTCTTGTGTTCGTTGTTGTTGAACTCTTCATGAGAAATCGTTTGCATCTTTATGGTGATTAATTGGTGTGGTTCCCTACTTTGGAACCTTAAATTGTTTAATTAAGCTAGTATTTATTACTTAGCATTTATTTGAAAGCCCAGCTGGTATTTTGTGTGTGTTTGGGCGATGCGAAACATTATGATGGCACGGCCAAGTCCATTGTGATGTTGACCATTGTTTTGCCCCATTATTACCCTCCTCCAGATTGGCCTTGGATGTGATAAGAGCTAGCTCCTTTGTGTGCATTTTAGCTTTACTTGGAGCATGACTTTGTGGCATGTCTCCCGTCCCTTGTGACACTTCATTTGGTTATTGGTTCCGGTATCGGCGTTTTCTCTTCGGCTTTCATGCTATTATGAAGATGATGATTTGTTGATTATTGAAGCTGCGCAGCGATCCTTTATTTGGATGTACCAGTTTGGAAAACCTTGGCTATATCCTTTGTTATGTGTTTATTTCCGCTGCTATCTGTTATGTGATAAATGCTATGTGCTATGTGATATTTATTATTGCTTATTGCTTCTTGCATCATAGCATGTCATGTAGTTGCATTAGTAACTTCCTGAGATTTATTCTCACCCCGTTTCTTGTTTCAAATTGTTTTCCTTAACTCCCCCCCCCCCAGGAGGAAAAGGATTAGGATTCGCGGATCGAGGAGGACGTCGAGAGGATTGAGATTTTGGGCAGGTTGTTTGATCGGTTTGCATTATTTAAATGTATAACCTTTTGGGGATAGTTTTACCAACAATGACGTCATTAAGATTTGTAATCTTTTGTATTTTTTGGGGTGAGCTTGCAAAGCTCATTCTAGTAGTTTGTTGTCGTTGTTAAGCTTGGATTTCTAAAACTTTGTTTTAAACATTTTGGGTATAAAAATGGAATTTTTATCTTCATTATTTTGGTGTATTGTTGTAAGTCGACGTCCAGATCGCGGTCCCGGGGCCCGCGGAGTCCGGGGTCGCTACAGTTGGTATCA
Organism: Campanula takesimana; assembly: GCA_026119855.1. Classification (NCBI taxonomy): domain Eukaryota; kingdom Viridiplantae; phylum Streptophyta; class Magnoliopsida; order Asterales; family Campanulaceae; genus Campanula; species Campanula takesimana. The sequence goes on along the minus strand of JAOWBW010000187.1, from coordinate 1,291,663 downwards.
GAGCTATGGTTTAGCTCTATGTATAAGTATAGGTGGACTAGAATGACCTAGGAGGGTAGATGGGTTCGAAGTGAGTAACGATGAGTATTTTATGCAGGTATTTGTTTGTGATGGCTAGAAGAAGATCGGGTGAAAGTTCTAGTGGGACTCAGAATCAGAATGGTCTACGGGAAGAAAACCGTGCAATGTTTCAGGACAGGTTTGAAGCGGCCGTGAAAGCAATTCATAACCAAGGGCCGAGAGAGGAACATGTAGCACCTCCGCGATATGGGTTGGAGCAGTTCTTAAAGTTGAAACCAAGTGAGTACGACGGTGAGCCGGATGTGAAGAAAGCCGAGCTATGGATAGAATCGATGGAGAAAATCTACGATGTCTTTTGTTGCACTGATGAGGATAGGGTTCTGTTTGCAGCTTATAAGCTCGTGGGGGCTGCGGAACATTGGTGGAAAGCACTGAAGACCAGTTGGGATGTGACTCTTGTACCATATCCTTGGGAGTGGTTCGTGAGGAAATTCAAGGATCATTTTATCTCTCTAGTAAATCAAAACCGGAAAGAGATCGAGTTCCTCAGCTTGGAGCAAGGCATGATGTCAGTAGCACAGTACTCAGCTAAGTTCACAGAATTAGCCAGGTGTTGTGAATACCTTGTGCGGACCGAGGAGCAGAAAGCGATGAGATTGATTAGGGGTTTGAAGACAGCTATTAGGACTCAACTTTTAGCCCAAAGAATTCAACCTTTTCAGGATGCGGTGGATCGAGCCTACTTGATTGAGCAGGATATTTGGGAACACAAAAGGAAGACTGAGAGGGTTAACCCGGGTAAGCAAGGAGGGCAGAGTGAGTCACAACAGCAACATTCAGATAACAGAGGTAATTCTGGAGTGCAAACTCGATTCAGAAGGCAACATCAAGGGCAACCAACAGTAGGAAATCAAGGTTCTAACAAGGGGACACGAAATGGGAAAGTCTGCAGCTACTGTCAGAGGAAAGGACACTCAGAAGACAAGTGTTGGAAGAAGCAAGGAAAATGTGTGAAGTGTGGTCAATTGGGACACTTCGTCAAAGATTGTCCGAGGTTTAGAGTTCAGTCATCGGGGGCAGGAGCTGGAATACCACAGGGTCAGAAGAGGGATGCTTCGGGAAACCCTAAAAGTTCAGGGTAGGGTATTTGCGACCAATCAGCACTCACCAGGTAACGGATAAATTTCAGGAGGTATTATTTTGCATCGTGAGAGCGAGCGCGTGCATTTTAGGATCATCGCATTTATGTGTTTATGTGCATTTAGTTGCATTTACTTCTTTTGAGTCTTTGACTTATGTGTTGTCAGTGTCTAATCCTAGGGATGAGTGTAGGATGTCTGATGAAGTCTTATGTGCTTATGATGCGCTTAAGTATGGTTATGTCTCACCTGCTAGATTAGCCATGTTGCTACTACAAGATTTTGATGTTACTATTGCTTTAGTCTATTGTTGTAGGGGATTGTTATATTCTCCATTCCTAATTTCTTAAAACTGTTTGAGACCGTTCCTTTGGGTAGAGTTATACCTATCTTTTCTTAATTGAAATCCGAGTATTTAGTTTCGGTCAATTTGTTGGGTGTATTTATCATTCGTAAGATTTTCATTTTTCTTCCGAATAGTGTTTGGGGAGGAGCTTGGGTTAAATTGAGTTGTTATAGTACAAGGTTGTAGTGCTAATATTTAGATCAATGTCCTTATGGCATCGGTTGGGTTATAAGAGTTGAGGATTCAAATTGAGGATTTCTGGATAGGAGATTTTGTTTACTTGTAGTGCATCTACGTGAGCGCATCGGAATTGGATAGTATGAGGAAAAGCATGATGTGTTATGGGATATGAGTATATTATGGAAGTTATAATCATCGATAGTGGTGAGCGCGTAAGTTTGAAAGGACTAAGCACATTTCGGGAGAGTAATAAATTGCGACCTATATCAAAGGAATTTTGAGTTTTAGTTAAAGGGGTGTTCTATGGTCCTAAATCTTGTCTTGGTGGCATTTCTTATTTTGGATTACAAATAAGTGAAGAAAGTTGAGTATAAATACTCTGGCATATTAAAGAATACTATGATTTGGTATTGGGTCAGTTGGAAGGTGATTAGCTAATTGGTTTATTATGATGGTAGTACCATTGAGCTTAAATATCATTAAGTCAATAAATGTATGCGTGAGGGCCTAACTGGGGTTAGCTATTGAATTTAGAGTTCGTTGATTTCCTTTGGGTATACGAGCACGGATTATGACTTAAATGGGAGTTAGAGAAAATCTTTTGAAGATGAAATTTGGGTCTTTTTGCGGACTATTGAGTATATTGAATGGTTTAGGCTTCAAGACCAGATTAATGAAGGGATGAGAGTATAACATAGATTTAAGTGGACACTTTGTACGAGAAATTTTGGGGTTTGTATGGTACTATTTATTTAAGGTGTTAACTCAAAGTGAAGACACTATAATGGTAATCCATGGAGATATAGCCATTTCGATGAATATTGTGGAAATAGAAATTTCTTTAGCCTTCTTATATTTTAAAAAAAAAACCAATTAGGCTCGGGATGGTGATGTTTTGAATTTCTGGGGAATACTACTAAGTATGCGATTTACAAAAGGAGACACCTTTGCAGTGTAATTAAAGTTGTGAATAAAGTGAGCTTGGGATATCTCGAGAGTTATGTTTGGGAGCAATTGGGATTCTCCAATTTTGATTATGGATTCTAATTAGTAGTGAAAGTTATGATTGAAGGAAGTTATGTGCGAGAGGTCGTGGTATTGTGAACATTATTTAGGGTTACTACGTGGTGGTTAGAATGGACAATTGAGGAGTTTGAGAAATGACGGAACTATCGTATCCGTAGCTATTGGGTCTTCCGGGTAAGTCTCGTTAAAATTCGGGTCGAATTTTCTTTAAGGGGGAGTGAATGTCACGACCCGAAAACTAGGCTCTATTTTATTAGTAATAAATAATTATTATTTATTTAATTGCTTATTTATTTATTTAAATTATTATTTATTTAAATATTTATGTGTGCACTTTATGTGTCATAATAAATTATGACTAGCATTTTATTTGGGTCATTTGTGCTAATGTAGAAGTGTTGAGTCTTATTTGTTAGTGGGGAGTTTGTTTGTAGAGAGTAGTAGTAAGGGAGGGGTCTAAGTGTAAGTTTAGTTTTAATCATCTTCTCCCTACTCCCTCTATTTCTCCCTCACCCCATTCATTCCCAGCATTTCTCTCTCTCTCTAGCTCAATTGGGTAAGTTCTCCTCTCACTTCTCTCTTCATTTTCTTCATCTTCCTCTTGTTATTTCTCATTTCTTAAAACATGAATCATGTTTAGATCGTCGATAGGATCATAGGAAGCCAAGAAATTTCGAGTTCCGTCACCTTTGAGAAAATCCGGGTAAGTTACTTTTCCCCATTTTGATGCTAAAATGTTCATCTCATGTTTATATGATGTTTGATGTGTTATATTTGAAGTTTGGTTGAGTTTAGAATTTATTTTGAATTTATTTGAGTTTTTGGGTAAAAATGGTGAAATCTTGAATGTGGGGATTTGGTGTTGGTTTAGATGATTAAAGGGTGTTATTTAGGTTCCCTTTAGGTTGGATGTTGTTTAGGAGCTTTAGAAATGTATTGGGAAGCTTTGATTTTGATAACTTTAGTGAAGGTTGTGTTTTGGTTCGAAATTGGTAAACCCAGGAAGAATCTGGGCATTGTTCTTCTGGCACGGTCGTGCCCCTTTATTTGGCACGGTCGTGCCAATATTCATTTTTCTCTCGCCATGTTTGGCACGGTCGTGCCCCTTTATTTGGCACGGTCGTGCCAATATTCACTTGCCCCTCGTCATGTTTGGCACGGTCGTGCCACTTTCTTAGGCACGGTCGTGCCAAGCTAGAATTCTGGTATATTCTTCCCTTTTCTTCTAAAATTGTTTCCTCCATAACTTTCTCATCCGAACTCCGTTTTAGGCGTGTAAACTATCGTTTCGAAGCTCTCTCCGAGTAATACAAGATGGTATAGGTTGTTCATTTAAGTTATAAGTTTTATACTTCGGGATTTTATTGGGTGTTTGAGGTTAAGAGGAGTTGTATCGATCCATTGTGAACAAGTTTTATAAATCCAATTGAGTGACTTTATTGAGTTGTTATGATCATTTTGGGATATAAGTGAGGACTTCATACTTTGAGACCATTTAATTGAAAGTTATTTTACTGATCGGATTGATTTTAGAATGAGACTCGGTCTAGGTTTTAGGTGACATCCTATAGTACCTAGAGGGTTGTTTTGGAACACTAAAGTGCAGGGTTTAGTCCAGTCGTGATCATGTTCTAATAAGGGTAACCTTTTGGATTCGTTTGGGTACTTACGGTTTGATTAACCTTAAGATGCATTCATTCGGATTTTTTATTTGGAATTCCAGGTGTGATGAGATGGTTGAGTCCATAGTCCTAGTATATCTTTTGAGTAAATGTTTATGGACATTTTGGTAATAGTCATTGTGCTATTGGTGAGCGACCGTTTGGGTTGTGCTCTTTATGATCTACTCGTGGGTATCATCTTTAGGATGTGTTTGGTATGGGTCCTTGTCTTGGAACCATCTTGTTTAATGATCAATGTTGTTGTGCTCTTTATGAGAAATTCCGTTTATCGTTGTTGTGCTTGTATGAGAAACTTCTTGTGTTCGTTGTTGTTGAACTCTTCATGAGAAATCGTTTGCATCTTTATGGTGATTAATTGGTGTGGTTCCCTACTTTGGAACCTTAAGTTGTTTAATTAAGCTAGTATTTATTACTTAGCATTTATTTGAAAGCCCAGCTGGTATTTTGTGTGTGTTTGGGCGATGCGAAACATTATGATGGCACGGCCAAGTCCATTGTGATGTTGACCATTGTTTTGCCCCATTATTACCCTCCTCCAGATTGGCCTTGGATGTGAGAAGAGCTAGCTCCTTTGTGTGCATTTTAGCTTTACTTGGAGCATGACTTTGTGGCATGTCTCCCGTCCCTTGTGACACTTCATTTGGTTATTGGTTCCGGTATCGGCGTTTTCTCTTCGGCTTTCATGCTATTATGAAGATGATGATTTGTTGATTATTGAAGCTGCGCAGCGATCCTTTATTTGGATGTACCAGTTTGGAAAACCTTGGCTATATCCTTTGTTATGTGTTTATTTCCGCTGCTATCTGTTATGTGATAAATGCTATGTGCTATGTGATATTTATTATTGCTTATTGCTTCTTGCATCATAGCATGTCATGTAGTTGCATTAGTAACTTACTGAGATTTATTCTCACCCCGTTTCTTGTTTCAAATTGTTTTCCTTAACTCCCCCCCCCAGGAGGAAAAGGATTAGGATTCACGGATCGAGGAGGACGTCGAGAGGATTGAGATTTTGGGCAGGTTGTTTGATCGGTTTGCATTATTTAAATGTATAACCTTTTGGGGATAGTTTTACCAACAATGACGTCATTAAGATTTGTAATCTTTTGTATTTTTTGGGGTGAGCTTGCGAAGCTCATTCTAGTAGTTTGCTGTCGTTGTTAAGCTTGGATTTCTAAAACTTTGTTTTAAACATTTTGGGTATAAAAATGGAATTTTTATCTTCATTATTTTGGTGTATTGTTGTAAGTCGACGTCCAGATCGCGGTCCCGGGGCCCGCGGGGTCCGGGGTCGCGACAGTTGTCACATTGGCCTTGAAGCTGATCTGAATAAAAACCTACGGCTTCCTCTTTAATATCTTCCTTATTAGTGATCCAAATGCCATCCCTTGTTTTGATTTTATGAATAAACAACTTCTGCCTCTTTTTTTAACCATAGCATGAAAAATCTTTTTGTTACAATCCCCTTCCTTAAGCCAAGAAAGATTAGCTTTTTGTGACCAAAGCCCTTCCTCCATTTTCAGATTTTGTAAAAGATGGGCTTGGGAAATACTATGTGCTGCTCTAGATTCCTCACTACCATCTTGTTGATGCTGAATCTCATGCAAGAGAACTTCATCTTCAGCATTCTTAACTTGTTGCTCCACCCGCCCAAAAATTTGCTTGTTCCACCCCATTAAACTTTTCCGTAATCGACCAAGATTTTTAGCAAAACAAACCATTGCCCTGCCCTCCATAGGAGGGTCCCAAGAATCTTGAAAAACTTTCTAGAACCCGTGGTGTTTTAACCACACATTGTACATAACTAAATAAAACAACTAATCTCAAAATAACAAACGCTTTGATCAACGAGCCACCCCTTTTTTATATGTATACACTCCATACACTCTCCTTGTATACATCCTCTAAACACACTTCCCCATATACTCTCCTTATACACTTCTCTATATACACCCCATCATATACAATTCCACCTTCCACCACCTTCCCATGAGGCCATGAAGAAGATGACGACTGCAGAACTACTCATCATCAATGAAGAGTCCGCGCCACAACCATTCAGAGGCTATCTGTTCCAGTCACAAGTACAATGGGGCTGTCTATCTTCCCCTTAAAGATTTCAAAGAATCGCAAGGGGCTGTTCATACCCCCTTTTTACGAGCTCCATCTCTTAAAAGCGAAATCAAACTAGGGGCTCACCTTGCCTGATGCTTCATGTACAAAATATATATATATATATATATATATATATGTATATATATATATATATATATGTATATATATATATATATATGTATATATATATATATATATATGTATATATATATATATGCATCGCATAAGAAGCCCGCTAGGTTGAAAACCCACAAGGGCAGCCTAGGCAAAAATAAGGGTGTGCACCAAGAAATAAATCAAAACAAAGAATAATAGAAGGGGCTATCATCATTGAAAAAGTAAAAGTCCCACTTTCTTTTCACTTCATATTTTCGATTTTTCTGTTTTTCCAAAGAAGTTCATCAACTACAAATGAAGCAATCCAAAGCAATAAGCAGCAACTACAGACAACATTCCAAAGCAACAAGCGACATTGGACCAAACCCCCACTCAAACCCGGTATCATCATCAAACCGGGCCACCCTCGACGAAGGAGTATAAAATATACACAACCCACCATGGGCCCACTTTCTTTCTTTTCTCCCTTCCCCCATATATCCACTCAAAACCCAGTATCATCATCAACCATGCCACCACTCAGAAAATGGACCAATATATACACAACCCACCTTGGGCCAACTTTCATTCTTTTCTCACTTCCCCCATACACTACAACTTCTTTCTCGATTAATCAAGGTGTTTATTATTCCAAGACTACTTGTCTAAAACCATAATCTAATAACTAATTAACGAGGTCCGTTCTTGAGCAATCAAAAAACAATCTGAATAAGACAACTTTCAAATGTCTCGACAAGTCTTCTGTTCTACAATCTAGGAAAGAACTAAACATTTAATTTCTGTCAAGTAGGGGCTTCCTTCCTTTTATATATACATATACTTCTCATGTCTAAAGAGTCAAAATACGAGAGCTTCCTCTTTCGTTCTCTCTCTATCTCTCTCACCATAACAAAAATGTCCCTGTAAGTTATCCATATGATTCTGTCTTTGTTCTTTATTTTGAGTTGACTGAAATAAATAAATAAATAATGTAAAAGAATATATCCACTTAGACTGAAAACCCGCTAGGGCAGTCTAGAGAAAAAAACAGGGTGCATCTAAAAGGAGGTAGAATCCCCCATCTTATGCCCTCACCAAAGTGGGGCTACCCCAACAGAATTGGACCGACTACTGATGCTCCAACAAGACCACTCCCCGTAAAGAGTCATCTCTCTTAATTGAAGATAAACATGAATGACCTCTCTCTAATGCCCCCATCAAACTGGGACTTCCCCGAAAGGAATTAGGTCGACTCTTTGTTTCGGCCAATTTTTGACAATTGGACAAATATAAAGAAGTAGGGTACAAATGGAATATAGACTTTCAGAGTTCAAGATGTAGAATAGGATTCAAGACTTAGACACATGATGTAATTAGGAAATCCCTTGGAATAATTGTCATCCGACACAAAACCTCGGGAGGTTTTGGAAACCTGCCTTAACCTTCAAAATTCACTAAGTATTTGAGAGGATTACAATGACAAAGTATAGAGAGAGTTTACAGAGAAGTGAGTGTGTGAAATACATATGATGGGTCTCTCTTTTATACTTGAAAAATAAATAACAAATCCAATAAATATCCCTATTAATCCAGAGAGTCTTTGTAGATTAGCCATGTAGTTATTAGATAATCTTTGACTTAGTCTTCAATTTATCCCATATGTTGTAATCATGCCCTAAAAAATAGGAACCATAAAACTACCTTTCAGGATGTAGACTATGGATGTAACAGTTGCCCAGATGTCAAGATGTAACTGAGTTGCTGTGAGATTCTTTCCCCAAACAATAAATCCCTAAAAATCTGGAATATCTTTAGTTTGTGACCATGGATTGTGGATCATTTATTGTTGATAAGGACCTCAGATTGACCTGATCTACAATTAATCACATGGCTGATACCGTGATCCTAAAAAATAGGGATTTGTTAACTTTCTTCAGGATGTCGGCTCAGGATGTTGCGTCAGGTAGTCAGGACGTTAGGATGTAAAGTCAACATGTCGAGTCAACATGTAGAGTCAAGATGTAAGATGTAACTCCAGGATGTAACTTCAAGATGTCAACTCAAGGTAATTCAAGATGTCGAAAAAAGTCAAGGTGTCAATATGTAGCTCAAATTTTCATCCCAAACACTCTTGGCTACACAGAAATCACCGGCGACCCGACGAAATCAAACTCACCTAAAGGACAACCCTAATCAACAAGCTCGACAGAGGACAACTATTTAAATTAGTTAGAACCATAATTAATCATATGTCATCTTTATAAGATCATTACTTTTTCAAAAGGTTTTCAATCGCGACACGTTATTCACAAACCCGCATACTCGTCTCCACTAACTTGGAAAATAATGTCTTCTCTCTCATCTCTGTGATTTCTGGACTGGATCGGTCCTACACCTAATACTATACACCGTAGGATACCCCTGGGCCTGCACCTTGCCTCCCGTACGTCAAAAGCCCTAAATCCTTTTTAGGCAACTCGGACTAACCTCTAACCAATAGATACCAGAAGCAAAGGCCGTGCGGATCCGTGCTATCAGCATGCCCTTGTCCGAGCCATACGGCTCAACCCTCACAAAAACAAAAAAATGGGTCCACTTGTTTCCAGCCCAATCCACCCAACCGGGCTTATCCTAAACCTGCATCAGAATATGTACACCATATTGTGAATACGTCCGATTGAAATTGAGAGTCGCCATGTTGTTTTATTTGTAGTTAAAACATTAGGAAAACCATTTATGAGAATAATAGGGTTTGGGGGTCAAATTACAATAAGAGAAGAATATTCATGTGATCACTCCTATTGCCCAATGAATCGGTCTTTCTATCATGATCAAATGTGTGTGTGTGTGTGTGTGTGTTTGAGACCGGATTCGACGATTGCCTACGTTCTTCTCAACGTGAGAAGCTCAGGTCAGCATAGTTCATTGATGAATTAAGAATAGAGAGATGAAGAGGGATCATGCATAAAGAGGGGGAAGATTAGGGTTAGAAGTAGTTCCTAGATCATATTAGGGTTTGATGAAACCCTAGAATCATCATCGGTTATGTTATATGCACATTGTGGGGATTAAAACCCTAGATCTAGTATGTTACGCATGGATAAGTCTTAGATCTAGCATAATAATAAGAACATCATGAAACATATGAATGAACACGTAAACATGAAGATCGCTACCCTAAACAAGGCATATATTATGAATCTAGACTAAGAACATGAAGAATACATGAAGAACATATGAATATGAATGAATAAACATTATGAAAACATGCATAATACAGATCTAGCCTAAGAACATAATAAGAACATAAGTAAAAGGGTTAGGAGACTTACCTTGATCGGAAAGAACTATGATTGAAGCTTCTTGAGGATTTGAAGAGGCTTCGAGGGTGCCAAAAAGGCTTAAACTAAGAGTTTCCCGTCAGTTTTGACTACAGAACTCGTAGAATGAATTGTGTGATTGATTTGTGAAGATGAGGACTCTATTTATAGGGGATTTGGGCCGAAAGAAGTGGCCGCGTGGAAATTCCCACACTGGCCACATGGCGAGTGTCGCCGGATAGCGTGGTTATCAAGATCTCATCGAATCATTATCAGTTTGTTCTCGATATTTGATCAATATCCTGATGGAATTCAATCTGTAACTGATTTTGTCCATCTAGAACCCTGGAGAGCTTTTCAGATAACTCCCTGTCAGGTTATAATTGCCTAAAAGGTCCTCAGAGGTTCCTAAAGGTCTAGAAAATCCTCAATCTTCAGATCAGGTACTAACAGTAGCCCCTCGGTGACGCTTCTTGCAAAGCATGGAGGGTCGTCGATTAATAAAGGAACCGATCTTAATCATGAGTTCCAAATCAGGGGAGAGAAGTAAGAAGGTGACCAAATTGGTCGAGCGGCTGAACCTTTATCAGGGTACCTACGTATCCTAAAGGGAATCAAGCCAACCGTCGTTCATGCTTTGTGGTAGAAATGAGACATCGTCTTCCACTGGGGATAGGATCCTGTACGAATATGAACATTTGTAGGGGGGAGAGAGAATGAAACGAGACATCAGCTCCTGCTGGGGATAACTATCCTAAGGATACTATCCTGTATGAAGACTAAACATTCGTAGGGAAGAAAGAAAACGAGACATCAGCTTCTTCTAGGGATAACTAACCTAAGGACACTATCTTGTATGAAGACTGAACATTCATAAGGGAGAGAGAGAAAGAAACGAAACATCATCTCCTGCTGGAGATAACTATCCTAAGGACACTATCCTGTATAAAGACTGAACATTCGTGAAGGAGAAAGAAAACGAGACATCAGCTCCTACTGGGGATAACTATCCTAAGGACACTATCATGTATGAAGACTGAACATTTATAAGGGAGAAAGAGAAAGAAAACGAGACATCAGCTCCTGCTGGGGATAACGACCTATCTTGATCCATCAACCATGTATGTCAATCCAACCCTTCCCATTTAGGTCAACCTATCCTTCACCCATCTAGGTCAAACCCACAATTGTCGACGCGTTCTAGCTTGAACCACCTCTCGGCCTATTTAGGTCAAACCTTACCCGACCCGATTAAGTCAAAACCAACTCCCATATGTCTTCCTCACCCATACTTGACCAAGGACCTAGTTATCTCCCTCTTATGATCCCCAAAGGTCACCCTTTATCTCAAAAATATCCGGACTTTACCAATTGACCCCTATGGTCGTCTCTCACCTCTTTTAAAAAAGTCTAGCTTGACTCGAACTACGGCGACCTGAGCCTCTTATTGTGTGGGACCTCTCCCACATGGTAAGGGGAACGTAGGCAACTTCGGCCCGTCAAACTTTCAAATTTTGGTAAAAAAGATGCATTTCAAAAATGTGGAGGCCGACTCTTTTCCAAAAGTGATTTTATAATGATGCCTTGTCATTAATTATGAGCCTAACATCATTAAAATGATTAATGTGCCAATATTGTAACTACCATAGGTCGCCTGCATGTCGTCAAAGTACTTTGAGATTGCCCTTGCTTGCGTGGCCGAACGACTCAATGCCCAAGAGAAAAGGCACATAGAAGACTTGAAGATGATCATTGACATGAGAAATAGACGTCATGCCAAAGAATTGCACTTGGAGTTAGAAGCCCAAGAGAAGCGCCATAGGATGGAGGTAGCCAAAGCACTTGAGGAACAAGAGATCCGACATTCAAAGGAGAGACAAAGCATCTCTGAGAAGCTCAAAGAGCTAGCCACGATAATCCAAGGTGGAGTTTGGGATCAACGACAAGAGATCTCCGACTGTGCTAGCAAAAATCTCTCATCAATTCACTTTAGATCACCCCAACACACCAAGGACGATGTAGACGGTGATGAGGAGGAGTCCTGCAGTGTTAACAAGGGAAGCAATGTAAAGAGGCCACGTCTCGACAACTCAAACCAACGCCGCCACGCACCCAATGAATGTGGTTGGATATCAGAATGAGCAGATTGGGGCTACCTCCTTTAATTATTATTTTTTAAAAAAAAAGGTCATTCAGTCTTCGTAGGTTCTAGAGTGCCTTTAGTCAAAAGTCCACCTTGGACGATTTTTATTTCTTTAAGTAAAAGTCCACCCCAGACTAGTCAGTTTAAATCTTTTAGTTCCAATAAAAGAGTCTTTATTTCTTTTCTTTTCTCTCTAGACTTGAGATATAATCTTGCATAAATCAATTCCATGAAAATTGTCTTATTCACCATTTTCACTTGATTGCTATATCTTTATATGATGAATTAATCTTAATCTTAATCATTAATGACGACTCATTAAAAGGTAAATGGACCCACAAACCATTCACATAACTAAGCAAACAATTAATCTCAAGATAACAAATGCTTTGATCAATTGGGATGAACGAATCACTTTCTCTTCTCTCTACATTCTACCCCCATACACTCTCTCTATACACTCACCCCATGTACACCCTTCATGTACACTCTCTATATACACCTTTCCCCATACACCACCTTCATACGCCTCTCATCCCACCATTAGACCCCTTTTCCATACGGTCATCACAAAGAAATGGACTGCGGTTGCTTATCATCAAATAGAATCCATGCTGCCACAATTCAAGGGGTTGTTTGTTCCCTCCATGAGTACTACATGCCGATACACCGGGGCTATCCGTATTCCATCGCAAATGTGAAAGAAATGCACGAGGTCATTCATGCCATTCATAGGTGCCACGTGAAAATCCGATGGAGCTCTGCCGGTGAAGATCAAGGGGCTACGATGCCCGCCGCCAGCAAAAGGCCGCTTGTACTATAAAGAGGTTACCTTGCAATCGGCAAAGGCGAAAGAAAACTAGGGGCTCGTCTTGCCCAATGTTTCATGTACAAATATAAAAGAAAAGGCTTGCTAGGTTGAAACCCATAAAGGGCGACCTAGGCAAAAATTAGAGCATCGCACAAAAAAAGAAGCCCGTTAGGTTGAAAACCCGAAAGGGCGGCCTAGGCAAAAAAAAAAGGGTGTGCACAAAGAGATAAAAAAAATAAAAAAAATAGAATGGGATATCACCATAGAAAAGTAAAAGTCCCATTTTCTTTTCAAATTCAAATGTTCTATTTTTCTTTCTTTCAAAGAAGATTAACACGGCAGCTGCAGCCCATGACATCTACAATGAAGCAGTCCACCGGAATGAGCTACAATGAAATAATCCAAAGCAACAAGCAACAACGAAGCAAACCACCTCGACAAGGAACAACTCACCTCAGTTAGACGAGCCTCACAACTACGCAGACTTGAGCTTCTCACCTTGAGGAGAACGTAGGCAACCTTCGGGTCCGGTCTAAAATATACACAACCCACCTTGAGCCAATTTTCTTTCTCTTCTCCCTTCCACCATATTTCAAACTTATGGTTTCTTCACTCATAATTGATCAAAACATTTATTATTTTGAGACTACTTGTGTAACCATTAACCAAAACTCATTAATCAATTAACGAGGTCCATTCTTGAGCAATCAAATGAGAACCTTGAATAAAACAATTTTCAAATGTCTCGACAAGTCTTCTGTTCTACAATCTAGGAAGATCCAAACACTTACTTTCTGTCAAGAAGGGGCTTCCTTCCAATGATACATATACCTCTCATAGTTGGTCAAAAAGTCGATATACGACTACTCTTGCTCTCTCTCTTTCTCTCTCTAAAATGCCCCTGCAGGTTTTCAAACAATTCTTTTTCCTTTTTTTGAGTCGACTGAATGATTTCAAAAAAAAAAAAAAAATTGACGCAAAAGAGATGCCCGCTAGATTGAAAACCCAAAAGGGCGGTCTAGGCAGAAAAAAGGGTGCGTCTTAAAGGAGGTAGGATACCCCGCCCTGCGCCTTCATCAAACTGGGGCTTCCCTAACAAAAAGGATTGACTATGTGGTTTCTCAGAGAATATCGAAGCTTGGACAAGCACATACTTAGAAGAAGGGCATCCCTCATCATCGAGCTCGACGTAGAATTTCTCAAAGGAGGAAGGGTACCTGCTCACCAAATTAGAGAATCCCCAACAGGAATGGGTCGAATATGTGGTTTCCCAGAGAATACTGAGGCTTCAACAAGGATCTACTTAGAAGAAGGGCACCCCTCATCGTCAAACTCGGCACGGGATGAGTTCTTTGAATTGGTTAGAATCGTAATTAATCATGAGGCATCTTTACAAAATCATAGCACTTTCAAAAGTTTTCTCCTCCCCAATACTTTGTTTATAAACCCGTACCCTCGGTCTCCACAAAATTTCAAAAACATCCTCGGTCCGTCTAGGACCCATCTATGTCATTCTCAGAGTCAACTCGGTCCTTTACCCTACCTCCCACACTTTAGGGAATCCTCTTGGCCTAAACCCTCAACTCTCTAGGTCCCAAACTTACTCGATTCAAAACCTTAGGTCCCGAGCATAGCCGGTCAGTCTTACCTAGGTTACACCATAACTCCTTAGGTCCCGAACCTACCCGGTAGATCTTACCTAGGTTACACCATAACCCCTTAGCTTGACCCTCCACAAGTTCGTAGCGTGACTCTTAAAACTTCAAAACGGCCCTATCCAAAACCTCAAACCTTAAACCGGTCTACCAAAGCCAAATCCTTGGAGTGACCCATTAAGTCCTGAACCTACCGATCCCGAGCCTACCCAATCTCCTAGATCTCAAACCTAACAACATATACTCATCCTTACCTTGTCCAGACTATGGCTCCCTTATCCTCTTAGGTCCAACCTTTTAGGTCCGACCTCTTAGGTCTAAACTGTTGAACGATCCCTTAGATCTCAAGCCTATTCGAGTCTACCAAACCCTTATCACATCTGATCCGCACCTTAGGTCCCAACTCCTAAACCCCTTAGATCGTAAGACTTTCTACCCTCAAGACCTCGACCCTTAGAACTCTTTAGTTCCCAAGCCTACTTGATCCGACAAAAACAATGCCATTTATGTCTCCCGTCATATCCAAACTATGGCCTACCAAGTACCAACCTAGTGTCACCCATTAGCCTTGAAAGACTTCCTAGTCTGACCTTCAACCCCTTAGGTCTCTAACCTACTTAATCTAAGCCGAGTCCAAACCTCGAACCTATGCGTGATCCATCCTTAAACTCTTTAGGTCTCAAACCTTGCTACCCCGATAAGTCCAAATCTCAAACTTACTCAAAAGACATAGGATCCCCCACGTACCGTGCCATTCCCTAGTCAAAACACATGTCCTTAACACCTTTGGTCTCATCCCTAACCCACCTTTGCAATTCTAAACGAGCTGGTCATGCGCATGACCCCTAAGACAAACCCGCCAACATGGTCACATCTCCAAACCCATTTCCCGCACCTATGGCTTGCACCTAGCCTAAAATCTCAACACCTTAGGATCTAAACCCGCCATGTCTGCTCTAAACCCTTAACTTGTTAGACACTAGGGTCATCTAATCCTAACCCATAGCTCCTAGGCTGACCTCAAAACGCCACCCTTTAGGACAAAATACTTACCCGCTGTAAAACCTTATATCCCAAGGCTACCCTGTCTAGCCTTCGAAAGCACCTGACATCCCATTAGGCCCCGGTCTCCTTAGCACCTATCTAAGTCTTACCCTAACTAAAACCCTAAGTACTCTAGTATGGTTTTCTTAAGCCTAGGTCTAACCTATCAAGCCTACCCATCCTTAAGGTATAAAGCTTACCTTCCCCAAACCATAACACTCTTGGACCTAAAACTTGCTTAGTCTAAACCAAGACCAACCTTCAAACACTTCCGGTCTCCAAACCCTAGCCTCAAGCCTAGGTAGTCACATTCGCCCCAAACCCTAGCCTCGAGCCTAGGAAGTCGCATTCGCCCCAAACCCTAGCCTCGAGCCTAGGAAGTCGCATCCTCTCTAAACCCTAGCCTCAAGCCTAGGAAGTCGAATCCTCTCTAAACCCTAGCCTCAAGCCTAGGAAGTCGCACTCTTTCTAAACCCTATCCTCAAGCCTAGGAAGTCGAATTCTTTCCAAACCCTAGCCTCGAGCCTAGGAAGTCTCATTCGCCCCAAACCCTAGTCGCGAGCCTAGGAAGTCGCACTTTCTCTAAACCCTAGCCTCAAACCTAGGAAGTCGAATTCTTTCCAAACCCTAGCCTCAAGCCTAGGAAGTCATATTCTCTCCAAACCCTAGTCGTAAACCTAGGAAGTCGCATCCTCTTTCTCTCCAAACCCTAGCCTCAAGCCTAGGAATCCGCATTCTCTCTAAACCCTAGCCTCAAGCCTAGGTAGTCACAATTGCTCCAAACCCTAGCCTCGAGCCTAGGAAACCGCATTTGCTCTAAAACCTAGTCTTAAACCTAGGAAGTCACATTCTTTCCAAACCCTAGCCTCAAACCTAGGAAGTTGCATCCTCTTTCTCTCCAAACCCTAGCCTCAAGCCTAGGAAGCCGCATTCTCTCTAAACCCTAGCCTCAAGCCTAGGTAGTCACACTTTCTCCAAACCCTAACCTCAAGCCTAGGAAACCGCATTCGCTCTAAGCCCTAGTCTCAAACATAGGAAGTCACATTCTTTCCAAACCCTAACCTTAAGCCTAGGAAGTCGTGTTCTCTATAAACCCTAGCCTCAAGCCTAGAAAGATCGCATCATCCTCTCTAAACTCTAGCATCGAGCCTAGGATTCAACATTCCCTTTAAACCCTAGTCCTAGACGTAGGAAATTCCTTCACCTTAGTCTCAAAATATAGGAAGCTTACAATCCCTAGTCTTAAACCCTAGCCTAAAGCCTAGGTTACAACGTTCATTTCCAAGCCATAGTTACCAATCCCAGAAAATGGTGAATCCTATAACATCAAGCTTAGTGAACCTTCCACAAAATCAATCCCTCTTCCCAATGGTCCCTAGTCTCAAGCCTAGGAAGTCATAACAAATCCAACTGCCAGCCTTATGTCTGTAGCTAAAACGTCTTTGCAACCTCTCAACCTACCACAACTCTAAACCCTAGCCTCGAAGCCTAGGATATTTCTAAACCCTAGTCTTAAAATCTAAGAAATTCCCAATCATTAAACTTTCAACCTCCAAGCCCTAGCACTAAGCCTAGGATACAATATCCTCCTCATACTTAGCAAAATCCAATCCCTAGCCCGAAAGCCTAGGAAACTCACGTTATCTCCAAGACATAATCTAAAGCCTAAGAAGTCGTGACATCTTTGGCATCCTTATCTCAAGACTAGGAGATTACTGTCTTTATTATTCCATTTCCTTAAAAGCCTTAGGTCCTACCCTAAGCAACCAAGCAAAATGTCTGTTACCTAATGCCTTCGTCTCAATGGCTCGTAGCCTCATATTATGTATTCCCTCCTAATTTAGGGTAAGTGGATCCCAAGCACTACGCTTTCCGTGGTCGTCCTTTACTCACCAAAGAGTCCTTTACCTCTGCGTCTCCCCGAGAGTCTATCACCTTTGTGACTCCCTGAGGGTCTGTCACTTTTATGACTCCCCGAGAGTCTATCACCTTTGTGACTCCATGAGAGTTCATCCCATTTGCGACTTCATAACAATCCATCATCTTTGCCTCCACATGCAGATTTTCCGTTTTACCCCTGGTTTATTTCTTGTTTGTTCAATTTAGGCATCCTTAGCCTATTTTAACCGATATCCGTTACCTTTGGGTCTGGAAAGCCCCTTAAAATTTCTATCTCTTTCAAACATTCGCTGCGATTAAGAGAAACCTGTCTATTTCTATATTGCGTGCGCCCCCAAACACTTGCTTAGGACCATCATGATTTACAGAGGCCCGTCTACCACCCCCAAACACTTGCTTAGGACCATCATGATTTACAGAGGCCCGTCTACCTCTATATCATGTGTGTTCTAGATCTGTCGCGGTTGAGAGAAGCTCGTTTGTTTCTATATTGCGTAAGATCCAGCATTGACAGAGACCCGTCTACCTCTATATCATGTGTGTTCTAGATCTATCGCGGTTGACAGAGGCCCGTCTACCTCTATATTGCGTAAGATCCAGCACTTGTTATTGCGATTGACAGAGGCCCGTCTATCTCTATATCGCATAAGCTCCGGCTATTACCGTTTTAACTTATTGGGATTATTTATACCTCGCTGTCTATATGTCTCGTACCATCGTTGTCCTTACTTTCTTTCCCCAATAGAGTCCGAACAATAACTTTGTTGCTTTACGAATGTTCAGTCTTCATACAGGATAGTATCCGTAGGATTGTTATCCCCAGCAGGAGCCTGATGTCTCGTTTCCTTTATGAATGTTTGGTCTTCATACAAGAAAGTATCCGTAGGATTGTTATCCCTAGCAGGAGCCTGATGTCTCATTTCTTTTACGAATGTTCGGTCTTCATACAGGATAGTGTCCGTAGGATTGTTATCCCCAGCAGGAGTCTGATGTCTCGTTTATTTCTTCCTTTCTTTCACCAGTATCTCCGAACTACGACCGGCTTGATTCCTCCGAGGATACGTAGGAAGCCTAAAAAGGTTCAGCCACCCGACCGACTAGGTCAATTCTTATCCCCAGCAGATGTTTCCCCCACAACTCGAAGTTATCCCCAGCAGGAGTCTGATGTCTCGTTTCCTTTACGAATGTTTAGTATTCATACAGGATAGTATCCGTAGGATTGTTATCCCCAGCAGGATTCTGATGTCTCATTTCCTTTACGAATGTTCAGCCTTCATACAGGATAGTATCTGTAGGATTGTTATCCCCAGCAGGAGCCTGATGTCTCGTTTCTTTTACGAATGTTCAGTCTTCATACAGGATAGTGTAGACACCCCGCATTGGACCGCTCACCCCGATTGCACATTTGATCTTGTGTTTCTCTCTATTTTAAGTGTTTCTCGTTAGTTTCTGTTACTTCTGTTAAGTTCCTGATTGACTTCGTTAAGTCCAGGGACCAAACTGAATAACAGTGCTGACTTTTTAGTCCATTCTGTCATTTTTACCATCTCCAAGTCGCGCGCTTCCAGCCTTTAGGACCAGAGGCGCGCGCATCTCGCCACCAAGGCAGGAGGCGCGCGCACCTGGGCGTCAGTTACAGATTTCTGTCCAAGAATCTCTCCCTTGCTCCTTTTAACAGGATTTTCCCGGGAAACTGACTTTTGTGACTTGGTTTTGGCACCAAAAACTCACCTTCTTCACCTATAAAAACACCTCTATTTCACCTTTGAATGGAGGAAGGATTTTATCACTAACAAAACTATACACAAAATATACTTGCAAGGTATTTCTCAAGAGTCACCCTTTAGAGTTCTTGGAAGTATAGGTAAAGGTTATTCTTTCCTCTCATCCCTTCTACTTCATCTATCCTCTCTTTCTTTTATTTTTAATCAAAGTGCAATCACCCAAACATTCTTGGGACATGACACCAAAGGCTAGTTCACTTCATTGAAGCTAGTCAAGGAGTTATCTCCCTACATTCCAAAACACATTTTAAACCCCCTTTTATCATCAAAGAATAAGAAGAAAATTTTATCATTCATGTAGATTTTGATCAAGCAAGACCAACTTTAGTTGGGAGAGATGGGTGTTTAAGTACTTCCCATCTCGTAACCTAACCCCCGAACCTCATAAACAAGAATCTCTGTTTTCATAACCAAACTTAGGCTACAAACACTAGGTTTTTCTTATGTTCCTCTAAAACATAGGTGGCGACTCTAAAATCAGTTAGACATCCTAGGGCAACTCACCGCTTTAGCCAAGCCGTGGCGCCCTGGGGTATCTATAGTGGCGACTCTGTTGGGGACGTTTGAGGGTTAAACTTGCACTTCTGATCAAAATCTACATTTTCTGGGCATTCTGGTTCCTGATGGGGGAAGTGTGCACCTCTGGCCTTCTTGTCCTAAGGCACGTGCGACCCACACCAAGGACCAGAGTCGCCCTCTTCTTAATGTTCTTCCTATTTTTCTTCCTTTTTTTTTCTACACTAACCATTTTTGCAGGGGTTACAACACATATTCAGGACCAGGGCAATCCCCTGAGTCCAAAGTCTGACATTCTGATAGGTTTGCCAAGAAGCGGGCGCCTCCCACAGGCATTGCGCCATGCGCGCGCTTCCCACATCAGCAGCCAGAGGCGGACGCTTCTGGGTGGGTTTCCAGGACAAGAACAGGTTTCAGAACAGAGCAGATTCGATGGGGTGTGGGCACAGTTGCCTGCATCAGGCCTAATCTGGCCTTTTGGACTATTTTACTTTTGTGTTTTATTTTATCGGTCACACGGGTGATTCGAGAGTTGTAATTTATGTGCTTATTTGCTTTTCTTTCATAAAAAAAAGTAAAAAAAATGTTTTGTCACATGTTAGACCTCACACGACGTGCACAAATTCCTATAAATTGCTCACTATCGAGTCGCACAAGTTTATAACCCCAAACCCGTCGAGGCCCATCATAGGAAGTTTCAAGCTCCACCCGACCTTGACTCTTTCGAAGCGGTAAACCTCAACCCGTGGCGTAGTTCATGACTACATGCCGGGGGTGACCTTAAGCCTCTCATTAGCCGAGCACAAGCCAACACAACTCTAGTTAGGGTCTAACAATCCGTGACTAAAGTCGGTTTTCATATGCCGAGATTTCCCTAAACTAATGTCTTCAAAACATACATTCCAAGTGGTTATCATGGATGAAATAAAACTCCGTCCCCAAGTGGTTATTATGGACTATAGATACCCCAGGGAACCACGGCTTGGCTAGAGCGGTGAATTATCCTAGGATGTCTAATTGATTTTAAGAGTCGCCACCCACGTTTTAGAGGAACGCGAGAAAACCTAAGAAAATAGCCTTTTTATTGATTACAAAACCAAAGATTCTTGAGATGAGGGGTTCGGGGGTTAGGTGACGGAGTGGGAAGTACTTAAACACCCACTCCGCCCCGCTTACGCGGGTCTTGCTTCTTTTGGTGCTCTAATGTTAAATATCCTTCAATAAAAAGTGCTAACAATTAAAGTGAAAAGAAAGGGGAAATAAAAAGATAAATGATTTTAATGATTTAATTTATGCTAAAGATTACATGTAACAATTATACTAAACAATTATATTAAGAAATGGATAGGAAATTAAAGTGGAGATTGAAATGTAGGGAGATGACCTTGACCAACTTTAATGTAATAAAGTGGTCATTTGGTCATGTCCCATTTGGTGGGGATTGCATACATCTAAAAAGACATAAATAAAATAGAAGAAGAAGAAGTGTACCTTTAGAAAAGAGGACTTCAAACTTTGACTTGGAGTTGTTGTAGAGAAATTGTTGTGTAGAAATTTGTGAAGAGTTTAGTTGCTAGAACTCTTGTTGGAGAAATTTGTGTAGGGAGAATGGTGTAGAGTTTGTGTAGGGAGAAATTTCAAAGTTCAAGGTCCAAAAAGAGAGTTCTTGGCTAGAGAGAAAATGTTGAGGTCCAAAAAGAGGTAAGAGAGATGAAAAGAGATCAAAAAGAGGCCCCTTCCGATGGTGGATTGGAGGGGTTTTTATAGTTGAAAGGGGATGTTTTTGGTGCCAAGACGGAGTCACCAAGATCACTTTCCCGGGCAAAATCATATAAAATGAGCAAGGGAGAGATTCTTGGACAGAAATCAGTAACTGACACGCCTAGACGCGCGCGCAACCCATATAGTCGGCGGGAGGCGTGCGCTTCTGGCCCCAAAGGGCGGAGGCGTGCGACTTTGAAATGGCGATTTTGACAGAATGGACTAGAAAGTTAATTCTGTTGTGCAGTTTAGTCCAAAACTGACGGAATCAGTTAGGAACTTAACCGAACTCACAGAAATTAACAAAAACAAGTACAGTAAAAATACTATGTATGCAATCGGGGTGAGAGGTCCAAGGCGGGGTGTCTACAGATCCCCTCGGCGACGTGGATTGCGAAGCAAAACGTGTCGACGAAAGAAAGACAACCGCCGAGGACATCGACAAGAGAAAACAAAGACTCGATAAAGCAGGAATTTGAAATTACAAAGGATAGGAGTGCGCTCCCTGTGTGAGCGGCTTAATTGATATAGAAAGGATATGGCGGGATCCGTTTTGCTAAAGCGGGATCCGTTTGCTGAAGCAGGATCCGTTTGCTGATGCGGGATCCGTTTGCTGAATGCAGGATCCGTTTGCTGAGGCGGGATCCGTTTGCTGAATGCGGGATCCGTTTGCTGAAGCGGGATCCGTTTGCTGAATGCGGGATCCGTTTGCTGAGGCGGGATCCGTTTGCTGAATGCAGGATCCGTTTGCTGATGCGGGATCCGTTTGCTGATGGTGGGATCTGTTTGCTTGTGCGGGATCCGTTTGCTGGTGCGGGATCCGTTTGCTGATTGCAGGATCCGTTTGCTGATTGTGGGATCCGTTTGCTGAATGCGGGATCCGTTTGCTGAAGCGGGATCCGTTTGTTGAAGCGGGATCCGTTTGCTGATGCGGGATCCGTTTGCGAATGGTGGGAACCGAGGCTCTGTCTGCCTTTATGTGATATTGTTGTGTTGCTTGATGGAAAGGTGGTGATTTTGCGGCTCACCATGGACCGAGTTGTTATTATTGAACTGTAATTGTTTGACTCTGTGGGATGCAGACGTAGTTGAAGGAGGATCACTTTCTGCTAGGGATGAAGTGCCTTGAGTTGCAGATGCTGTTGACCTTGTGGTGGTACCTGTTAAGTGTGTGCTTTGCAGGCATATGTGCTTGTGACATGTATGAGATGTGAAATGGCAGTTATGAGAGAAATTGTGCTTGTGGTGTGATGTGATTTGAAGGCAGTTTTGCATGAGAGGGAATTTTTGTAAGAATGGAGAAAGTGATTTTGTGTACGGTGTGATTTTAGGACAGCCTCGGATGTATTCATACCTTCACTTACCATTGCCGTTGGATGGATTAGTGTTGTGGTGGTGGATGCCTTGATGTCCATGCTTTGGAGAATGATGACGTTGGTGATGATGAATTGTTCTTGCCTTTGATGGAGTGTTGGCGAGATGGTATTCTGGATGATGGGTTGGTCGTGCCAAAAGGCTGCCTACGTATCCCTTTAAGAGAATCAGACCAGCGTAGTTCAAGGATGGTGGAGAACGCGGGGGGAGAATGCTAGGAGCGAAGCAAAAAAGGAAACACATAATTTTGCGCAAGAAAAGAAAAAATAAAATAAAATCTTTTTTTTTTTAGAAAGAAAAGAATATGCACACACGTGAGAAAAAAGATATATATATATTTTTATTTTTATTTTAGTTTGTGGGTGAACCATTTTAACCATTGTGTGTTTGTAAAGCCAACCCAAGATCAAGTCATGTTCAATCGAAGTCTGGATTGCCTTGCTTGAATTCTATCGTCGTTGCCGTTGTGTCCAACGAAAACTGATTTCTAGCCCCAAGAGATGTGTCAGTTATGGGCTCCAAAAGACATTTGAAGCCAAGATAAGGGGTTGCTGATTGTAAAGCCCCTAGAATGCCTTTGATGCCAAACTATGAGAGACTTGGATAGCCCCAAGATGAATCGACTCTTGACTTTTTCAAATAAATCGCCTTTTGCCGTTGACGTGAGCAAGCTCCAAGAGAAGATCATTGATCCCAAACTTCGAGAGATTACTAAGCCCCAAATGTCATGGGCTTATCAAGTTTGTAGATGGCGGGATATGGAGACCTTTCGGTGTGAAGCCTCAAATTTTCTTGGAATCGGCTTAGCATTATGTTGGGAGCGGATGGCGCTATTGGGAAGAACTCTTGAAGGCGATCTTCTTCTTTCTCTTGCTTGGAGATGGATGGCCCTTTTTGTAGTTGATACCCAAATGGCGGAAGGTCCATGTTGAAAATGTAGTACGGTCTTCGGGAGACGTCTCGTGGGAGATGGTGATGTTGCTGCAGGTGATAAGGTCCTGGTGTGATAAAGTCTCGAACGGTATGTTTCCTCGAGTCTTCTTGAGTTGAACCGACGGCGGATCTTCGGATGCATCATGTGCTTTTGATCTTGGAGAAGGGGGTGCTGTATTGCAGAAACATTGGGATTGGCCGTAACTCTGCTTATAGAGTTAACATATTGGCATTGCCCGCTATAACTCAGCTGGGTGAGTCTAGCATATTGAATCTTTTTCCTTTTCTCTAAGACTTCCTTTAGAATCTCGCTGTGAGTTCTAACAAGAATCATCAAATTCATTCATATCATCGGAGCCTTCATTTAAAACCAAAATGCCTTTTGACTGGAAGTGTTGAGGGACCATTGAAGTTTGATCCCTTTCATGGAGCCATAAGACTACTCCCAAATTGCATTGCTCGGGTACCACTGCCCAAAAGCTTGTTAATTGCGAAGCCCCAATATTGCCCTTTTCTTGTATCACTGTAATGCCGTAGCCCAAAAGATTGTAGATTGCGAAGCCCCTTGAGACCTTTCGGTATAAAGCTTCAAATGTTGATGGGGACATTGAAGTGAATTGCTTCTTGCCGAGGGAGCCTTTAAGACTTGACCGTAGCCCCTAGAGTGCCATCATTGATTGCGAAAAAGGTCCATCCTTGATTGGGGGAACGAGTACGGGTACACATGACAAGAGGGCTTTTTGACATCCCTTTTGAGAGACTTGGATAGTCTCACACATCTTTCTTGAGCATAGCCCCTAGGGCTTATTGATTGTTAAATGAAGCAAAAGAAGCCCTTGTTCTTGAGTCACATAGCCCCTAGGGCGTCACCATTTGTTGAGCAAAGCAAGAGTGACTCATCCTCGTGCGAGGGAACAAACATGAGAGGACATGGCGAGAGCTACTCCACTTCTCGGGAGCCTTTCGGCGTACTTTAGAAGCACATACTTGCAGAAGCTTTGAAAACTAAGACACATGTTGTTGCTATTTGCTGCCTAAACCAATTGACTAGCTAGGGATTATTTGTGCAACCTCGTGCCCTTTTATGATGGGCTCGTTCTCAGATGGGTCTTGGTTACCACGGGCCTTCTTTTCATGAACCCAAAAATGCACACTGCTGGAGAATGATGCCGATAACCTAAGACAACCTTTGATGGTGCCATATCTTGTCGAGCCTTTTGCAATCCCAAAGTTGACTCGGTGGGGAATTGATTTGTTGAGGAGATCCAATGTAGAGCTTGTACAGTTGTCTTCCTTAGAGGCCGGAGATCTCCATTTCTCTTTCCCTTCTCTCTCTCACTCTCTCATTTTTTTATGATGCACCCTGTTTTTTGCCTAGACTGCCCTTTCGGGTTTTCAATCTAGCGGGCATCTCTTTTGCGTCTTCTTTTTTTTTTACTCGATTAATGAGGAAGTGTGCATTGACTCTGGCTGAGGAGATAAGACATGTGATTTTGCGGTGAAGACCTCTTGTCACTAAAGATGAGTGACATTGACTCGACTAGGGAAGTGTCCCTAGTATTGACTTCATGTATGTATATTTTTTGAATGACTCACGAAGGCAAGTAAGTCATTAAGAGAGAAGAGAAAGAAAGTCCCAGATTGATTACAAGAAACTGGGAGTATTGCAAAAAGAAGAGAAACCCCTAGACTCGACAAGGAATGGAAAGCGATTCCAAATCTAAGAAAGTTGTTCAATCTTTTGGTGATTAATTCATTGGCAAATGAATCGTACAAAGATGTCATGACAAGTTCGAGAGGAAGTCCGATCACCATAACGCGCTAGGGCTAGACATATATTCTTTCTTGCATGAGACCGGACCCGAAGGTTGCCTACGTTCCTCCAGTGTAGAGGCTTAGGTCACCGTAGTTCTTGTGGATTCTCCATTCGCCGTGATGAATTGTTGCTTCGTCGTGATTGTTGTCGATGTCGCTTCGTCCTTCGTTTGATGGAATGATGTTGTTGTTGTGAATTTCTTTGAATGAAGGGGAATTTTTTTTTTTTTTTTTTTTGTGCTCTAACTTTTGCCTAGGTTGATTTGAGGATTTCAACCTAGAGAGCTTTTTTTTTTTTTATCCCCTTTTGAAAACTTTGCTTCATTATTGTTGCTCCACCTTACATTGTCTTGATTTCGTCATTGTTGATGTCTTCGTTGTTGATGCCGTCGTCGATGTTTTGCCCTAGGCGTTCAAGCGATGGCCTTCGTTCTAAAACGTGTTTAGACATCTTTTCATCATTTTGCCAAGAATTAAATTGAACAACTTCGAAGAGTGTATGAGGACAAGAACGACTTTAATTTGATAATTGACTCGAACATTCACACAAGTGGGACGAAAGAAAACTTTAATGCACACTTAAGAGGACTTTTACTCTTTCTTTCTTTTTTTTTTTTTAATCCTATTTCTAGGTAGAGAAAGAGAAACGGAGATTGTTGTCATAGTCCCCATTGTCGTTGTAGCCTTCCTTGCGGCATGATCTCTTGTTGAGACTCTATTTCAAATCTGAGCCCCTTCCTTGATGAGTTCTTACATGTTCTCACTCTCTAACTGTTGTTCTTCAACCACGGTAAATTCACCATTGTCAATCAAGTCTTGGATGATGTTGCGGATGGAGAAGCAATCCTCAGTGAGGTGACCGCTGCATAGGTGATAGTCATACCACTTGTGGTGGGCATGGTTGCGACGCAATGGTTGTGGTTGCTTGTACCCTTGGAGAGGAGAAATTTGTCCCTTGGTTTTGAGAGCTTCGTAGGCTAGGGGAAGAATTGACAGATCTAGCCTCCATGTTCGAAGAGCTTGCTCTCATGGACGAATGCCAAGTCAATGCCATCTACGACACCGACACGAGAAAAGAGACTATCAGCGAGATCCAGCCAAGCAGCGAGCCGATCAACAACTGGTATTCTACAAAGGGACCCGTGGTATCCGAGGAATTCTTGGTCAAGAAGATGGGTTGCATTCCGCGCAAAGTTACAAAGGAGGGCTTATTCACTTTCACTTTCTAGTCCGAGTGTGTTTCCGATACCCTCACCCAAGAGGATATGGAGGCCATAGCCGAGCGTGTGTTCCCTTTCTTTATTAATGAAAAATCTGATCTTTCTGAGTACCCCGAGATTGCAAACATCATGAATGATGAATTAACTAATAATGAATTTAATGAACTAGTTAATAACGATTCAATAATGATTAAATAGACCACGAAAACACAACATACTTAAATGAACTTGCTCAACAGGTCCGTAGTCGTGGTGAAAATGGTCCAGGGGCTGACGAAGAACTGCATGTTGTTAATCTGGGTACCAACGAAGAGCCGAAAGAAACCAAGATCGGAAGCTTCTTCAAGGGTGAAGACAAAGACAGATTGACTGCACTGCTCAGAGAGTTCGTGGATGTGTTTGCATGGTCATACAAAGACATGCCGGGTTTAGACAGAAAGGTCGCGGAGCACCGAATTCCGATCAGCAGTGACGCTAAACCGACAATGCAGAAACTCAGAAAGATCAAGCCAGAATGGTCTTTACAAGTTAAAGAAGAGATAGAGAAGCTTCTCAGTGTGGGCTTCATCAAGGTTATTGAGTATCCGACGTGGCTAGCAAATGTGGTCACAGTCCGAAAGGCTAATGGTAAGGTTCGTGTTTGTGTGGACTTCCGTGATCTGAACAAAGCTTATCCGAATGATGATTTTCCACTACCCAACATCGACATACTAGTCGAATACACTACTGCCTATAAGGTCCGCTCATTTGTGGATGGTTTTGCCGGATACAATCAGATTCTCATGGCCGAGGAGGATCAACACAAGACTGCTTTCACAACACCGTGGGGTACCTTCTGCTACACAGTTATGCCGTTTGGGTTAAGAAACGCTGGGGATACTTATCAAAGGGCTGTTACAGACTTGTTACATGACATGATTCACAAAGAAATCGAGGTCTACGTGGACGACATGATCATCCACTCCAAAGGGACCGACGGCCAACACTTGATCGACCTCCGTAAGTTCTTTGAAAGACTTCGCCACCACAAGATGAGGCTCAATCCCACAAAGTGCACTTTTGGGGTTATCTGAGGCAAAGTTCTTGGCTACATGGTCACTGAAAGGGGTATTGAAGCAGATCCCTCAAAAATCAAGGCAATCATTGACATGCCTCCTCCCAAGACACAGAAAGAAATTAAAGGTTTCATGGGCAGACTTCAGTACATCAGTCGGTTTGTGCACCAGCTTACTTCCATGTGCAAGCCAATTTTCAAATTACTCAAGAGGAATGTGGCTCTAGAATGGACCGACGCTTGCCAAGAAGCTTTCGACCGAGTGAAGCATTACTTGACATGCCCCCCAGTCTTGGTTCCACCTCACAAGGAGAAGCCTCTCTTGCTCTACCTCACAGTGAGCGATGAAGCCCTTGGGGCTATGCTAGCACAAGAGCAATGAGACTCCACAAAGGAGAATGCCATTTACTTTGTTAGTCGCCGATTTCAAGGAGGCAAAAAGAACTACTCTGTCTTAGAGAAGTCATGTGCAGCATTAGTTTGGGTCACTCAAAATCTCAAACATTATATGGAAGCTTTTTTGATCAAGCTAGTAGCAAAAGTGGACCCGCTCCGCTACATCTTCGAGAAGCCTTTCATGTCGACAAGAATATCCAAATGCTACTTCATGCTCACCGGCTATGATATCACTTACGTCACACTCAAATCCATCAGGGGGAAAGTGTTCAGTGATCAGCTTGCTGAATTTCCGTGTGACGAAGTGAAGGGGGAGGACTTACAGTTTCCCGACGAGCACTTGGTTTGCACTACAACAGAGGAAAATAAGTGGCAACTCTTTTTCGATGGCGCCGCCAATAAACATGGTTTTGGGATAGGAATGTTGCTTGTCGATCCAAAGGACATCTACACTCCAATTGCAATCCGTCTCGAATTCGAAGCTACCAACAACATTGCTGAGTATGAGGCATGCATAGCGGGACTAGAAGCAGCACTAGAAAGAAACGTCATAGAACTAGAAGTATTCGGTGACTCCCCTCATCAATCAGACATCGGGTAAATGGCGAATCCAAGACCCGACCCTCCAACAGTATGGCCGACATCTCGAAGAGTTGGTCGAACAGTTCCAAGACATCACGTTCACTTATTTGCCAAGGGACAAGAACCGCTTTGCCGATGCTTTGGCTACTATAGCCTCACTCGTTGAGAAGCCCAAAGGAAAAATGGTGAAACCCTTCAAGGTTTTGAGAAGGACCAGTCCGGCATACTGCATGAGTATTGAGATCAATGAAGTCCAAGATAACCCTCCGTGGTATACAGACATCATGAACTTTCTCAACAACGGCACCTTCCCCGACAATAGCAACGGGAAATCTCGAGTGGCACTACAGAAGCTAGCCGCCAGATATGTGTTGATTGGAAACCGAGTCTACAAACGACACCATCAAGGGATCAATCTCTTATGTGCAGATGAGACCGAAGCTCAAGAAATCATGCGCGAAGTCCACGAAGGTGAGTGTGGACCCCACATGAATGGGAATATGTTAGCCAAGAAGATACTCCGTATTGGTTACTATTGGACCACAATGGAACGAGACTGCATCGAAAAGGTCAAGAAATGTGCCAAGTGCCAGTTCCACGCTAATCTACAACATGCTCCACCTTCACAATTGTACAACATGACCACGCCTTAGCCATTCTCTTGTTGGGGCATAGACATCATCGGCAAAGTCCACCCTACGGGAAGCAACGGATAGTCATTCATTCTAGTGGCCGTGGATTATTTCACTTAATGGGTCAAGGCACAGGCTTACCGAGTTCTCAATGCCAAGAAAGTGGCTGAATTCGTGAAGAACAACATCATGTGCCTATACGGTATTCCTCACTAGATCATCTCCGACAATGGCTCTCACTTCGAGAATGAAATGGATGCACTCTTAGTCAACTACAAAATTACCAAGCACAAGTCATCCCCGTACCGTCCCCAAGCTAATGGAGCGGTCGAAGCAGCGAACAAAACAATCGATCAACGGGAAGAGATTGGCCCGAGAAATTGTCACTAGCATTGTGGGGCTACCGCACGTCAATACGGTCAGCAACGGGAGAAACGCCATACTCATTGGTTTATGGTTCTGAAGCCGTACTCCCAGTCGAACTCGAGGTTCCTTCTCTACTGGTCTTACTCAAAAACCAAGTCAACGAGGTTGATTGGATGCAAAGTCGATATGAAAAATTAGCCCTACTCGACGAAAAGAGGTTAAGAGCGTTCGAACGCACGAGGGCTTATCAACAAAGAATGGCAAGGGCTTTCAACAAAAAAATGAAGCCTCGGAACATCAAAATGGGAGATTTGGTCCTAATACAACATCCTCCTAATGCCATGAATCCCCTTGGGAAATGGGGACCTCGATGGATCGGTCCTTACATGGTCAAGAAGATACTAAGCGGCAGTGCAGTCCGACTCGTAGACTTGGATGGTGATCAATTACCAAAGGAGGTCAACCTCGACAAGCTCAAGAAGTTCTACGCTTAACAAATGAAGACCATAAAAAAAAAATGCTCGGTAGGTTGAAAACCCGCAAGGGCGGCCTAGGCAAAAATTAGAGCACGTGCAAAAAAGAAGCCCGCTAGATTGAAAACCCGAAAGGGCGGTCTAGGCAAAAAACAAGGTGCACACAAAAAAAAAAAAAAAATAATAAAAAAATGGTCTTCATTTGTTTGAACTACAGAGACCTGAGCCTCTCAACTGGAGGAACGTAGGCAACCTTCGGGTGCGGTCTAAAACATATTTTTTACCCAATCATGTCATAACAAAATGCAATTTTTATTCATCTCTTGAATTATTTTGACCATTACAACGGAAATGTTAAGCAATAAAAGACAATTAAAACATTAAATCCTAACAAGTGGTCTAGTTTAATTGCAATCTTGGGGTACAAAGAAAAATCTAATCTTTCTTCGGTTTGGGAACCCATTGCTTCTTGCTATGGCCTTTGATCTTCTTGATTCGGGGCGGAGCACCCTCGGAACCGCCAAGACGAGAGAAAACACTAGGACGGGACGGAGCTTCATCAACAACCTTCCCCTTCCCTTTGCCTTTGTCAAAAGAAGCCTTGAACGGAGCCTTGTACGGACGCTTCCACACATAAGGCGAATTTCCCTTACCTTTACCTTTTCCTTTCTTATTCTTCGAAAAGTGGCGTGGCCTAGGGGCTTCAACACGAACCGCCGGCCTCAAGGGTTCAACAACAACATCGTTAGGCCTCCCCAAACGGTCAAAGACACTCAGGCGTGCCTTCACAATAGGAACGGACTTCACTTGCTCACCTTCGGGGACGGACACTTTCACCTCAAAGGAAAAAGTCATAGGGGCCATTCTTGACTAGAATTGGATACTTGAAGAGATGAGAAGAAATACAGAATATTGCTGTGTGACCAAATTGGTCGAAGTGGATTCAAATTTATAGCTGTTGGAGAATCCTGTACAAAAAAGAAAGGGGCTGTAAATCAGCAGCCCAGACGCGGGCGCCTCCGACCTTGAGGGCGCAACGCGCGCGCATCCCATACATTTTCCCAGGCGCACGCGCCTCGGACAGAAGACAGAACAGAACAGACTCTTGTCAGTTCAGCAACCGCCCAGACATTTCAATGACTTCAACCTGCAATCAGTCAGCAGCAGAGCCACGTTCAAAGCAACAACGCCAAAACACTTTGGGCACACATTTGTTTGTAAAGAGTCGACACATAAGATCGAGTCTAGATAAATATAAAAAATGTAGATAAAATAGCTAGGATTGTAAATACGTGCTAAATACTATTACATGTTAAATAATAAATTGTTCAGGTACTCATCCTCCCTAATCCGAATCATCACCAGCGGCACTGTTCTCACCCCCATCGCCACTCTCTGTCTCCTCATCATCATCATCGGACACTTCTTCAGACTCTTCAACAACGATCTCGTGACGAGCTCTCTTTGGCACTCTGGGCGATGAATTGGCACCTCCACGGCTCAAGCTCCTACTCAGTGAATGCCTCGCCGAACTGACAAGATCATTGACAGCATCATCGATGTCCTGGGCCGCATCTCTGCACCCTCGTCCCATACCACGGGCACCCCGGGCCATACCTCTAGCAGCTCCAGATACAGTCCCATCAGCTTCCCTGGTCAGGTTCTCCATGTCCCTGCAGAGCTCAAGCACTTTCTCCTCCAGCTGGCGCAGCTTCCTCCGCATCCCCTTGTTTTGGCGGCCTACATATCTATAAGCAGCCACGGGTACCTGTCACAGCAGAAAATGGAAAACTACATCAGTCTGCTGAGATATGAGAGCCTAGAACAGAAAATGGGTCATAATCAGAAATGTACAAGATAGAATACAGTCATACCACAGCCGTCTGGGCGGGAGGCTCCCTCTCCGGTGACATCTCCTCTGGGGCTATCTCTCTCTACTCCTCGATGATCCCAAAGTTTGAGTATGTATAGTACGAAGGAGGCAGAGGAGGATCAAAACAATAACCTGCACCGGTGGGGTAAAACTGTGCAGAAGTAGAGGGAGCGGGCTGTGTTCCCTGAGGGTCGGCATACATAAAGCCCCGCATCAGATTGTTCGCTCGAAAGAGGCCATAGTCCTGATAAAGGTGGACGAAAGGGGTAGCATCGACCCCTGCCATATACATAGCCCTGTCATCCTCAGACAAAGCCTCTCAGTTACGAGGGCAGAAAGGAGGGAACTCTGGGACCGCCGGCCTAGGCGGGTTATGGTAATCCACCATCTGGCTCCCATACTGCCAGTACACCCTCTCTCCCAAGTACATAGCCATACACTCCACCGAACTCATCAGCAACCTAGAGTGAGTGGGCAGTAGGGTATGCTCTATGGCACCATATATCGGTCTCCAAGGAAACAATGATTGAGACACGGACTCAGGCCGCAGACCATCCAGATACTGCCGAGCAGAAACCAAGCCAATGGGGACAGTGCCAGTGTTCACATTTCTAGCCTTGTAAAACCACCTAGCACAATCAGGATACAGGGGCTGACCCTCTCTCCCAATCCTGAAGTCCCTCATGCCCAGAATGGCAAAAGGCCACAGCTGCAAAGAGAGGCAAGGGCAGAAATTAAACACGGTTGAAAGTGCAGAAAAGACAGAAATTTGAAAGGGCAAAACAGTAAATGTACCTCCCAAGCAAGAGAAAAGCCGGTGACCGAGCTCCTAGTCGAACGACTAGTCAAGTCCATACCGTGATAGCAAGCAACCAGACCCACTGCACCCCAGTTATATTGCACAGCCTGGTCCAAGTCTATCAGAAGGTCCAGTAGGGACAAGGCCGTAGAACATACCCCGTTCGCAAAAAGGGTGTGGGATAAAGCGTACCAGATAAAGCATCGGGCCACCGCCTCGACCCTGGCAGCTGTAACTCCCCGAGACTCAGCCTTAAGGACTCTAAAATAATCCCGAATCCTCCCCCAGGTCACTCGGGAGTTCTTCACCATGAACTCACAATCCACCAAGGTCAAAAGCTCGACAGGCGTCCTAGCAGTCCCGCTAACACCACAAGGGACCGGCACCCCAGAAAAAGGCAAACCGGTCAGAGCCGTAAAATCGGTCGGGGTCATAGTCACCTCCCCTATCGGCAAGTGGAAGGTGTGAGTAGTAACCCACCACTGCTCCCTCAGAGCCTGAATCACATCAGGATCATTCTTCAACGAAGGCAGAGCGGTAATGAAAGGACCGAAAAATGTAGTGGCCACCCGAGTCTGCACATTATCAGGCAGTTTCCTCCATATAGAAACGGGTGCCTGAGCCCCACCTTGAATCTCAGTCAAGCGGTTCCAGTTCTGAAAAGAAACAAGAAAACGAAGAAAATTTCGTCAGCATGACAGTTAGAAAAGGGCCAAACCCAACATGGAGAAATTCGACAAACATGGCAATATCACCACGTGCAAACAAGTGTGTGAACATGCAAATAGGTGTCCAAATGCTCCTTTTATAACGAAACAACAAGAACAACAACATGCAGCCATGATCAAAAGGGTTGCTGCAGCAGTATTATGGGCAACAGTGATATAGCCCCAAAATGCAAAAATCAACAAAGAAGGGTCAAAATCCTTACCAATCCCGCAGACACGAAGTGGGAAATGTGGGAATGAGACTGATAAGTGAGCTGCCTCGGGTCCATGGCCTCTACCCCAATTTCTGGTTCTTCTCCCATGTGCATCTCAAAAGGAGGAGTTTGATGAGAACTCGACATGATTCTCTGATGAAATGGTCTCAAATAGACAAAAGAAATGTTTCAGGATGTTTTTCTCACGAAATCTCGACTCAGAATGCAGAAAGTTTGGGTAGTTTTTGAACTTGGCTCGAACAGAATGAGCAGTTTCTGAATATATATGCTGAACTAATACGCAAGGTGCGCGCCTCCCGCTATACACCTGGAACGCAGGCGCGTCTCACACCAGCTGCCAAACGCGCGCGCTTCTCATGCCCAGTCAGGCCCAGGTTCAAGTTCCCATGCAGGAATAAATACTTCACATCAATGTTCCTCCAACTCCCATCTGAGTTTTCAGCTCCACCTTGGGGCGTTTCAAGCACAAAGTTCCGCAACGGACAGCGTTAAATCCGACGGTTACAAAAGTCAAGGTCAATCTCAACAAAATATTCTTTCGGTCCGCAGTCAACTGTGCCCACACCCCACAAAAGTCAACTGCAACTCCGAGCAACATACGGCTTCAAAACAGCAATTTGGTCCGCGGTGAACCATTAGAATCACCACCTCTTCATCAACAAAGTCCCCTAACGGACTTCAACTCGGAAGACGGGTCCCCTAACGGATTAAGCCAAGTCCCCTAACGGACTCCAACTCGGCAGACGAGTCCCCCTAACGGATTTAGCCAAGTCCCCTAACGGACTTCAACTCGGTGGACGGGTCCCCTAACGGATTCAGCCAAGTCTCCTAACGGACTCTAACTCGGCAGACGGGTGCCCCTAACGGATTCAGCTAAGTCCCCTAACGGACTCTAACTCGGCAGACGGGTCCCCTAACGGATTCAGCCAAGTCCCCTAACGGACTTCAACTCGGCGGACGGGTCCCCTAACGGATTCAGCCAAGTCCCCTAACGGACTCCAACTCGGTAGACGGGTCCCCTAACGGATTCATCCAAGTCCCCTAACGGACTCCAACTCGGCAGACGAGTCCCCTAACGGATTCAGCCAAGTCCCCTAACGGACTTATAACTCGGCAGACGGGTCCCCTAACGGATTCAGCCAAGTCCCCTAACGGACTTCAACTCGGCAGACGGGTCCCCTAACGGATTCAGCCAAGTCCCCTAACGGACTTTAACTAGGCTGATGGGTCCCCTAACGGATTCAGCCAAGTCCCCTATACGGACTCTTCATCAGCAGACGGATTCTCGGATCCCGCTAGTCCCCTATACGGACTCTAAACATTGTCCACGGTGGGCCGATTTCTATCACCGAACTCTTTGTACCAGCAGACGGATTCTCGAATCTCGCTAGTCCCCTATACGGACTCTAAACATTGGCCACGGTGGGACGATTTCTATCACCGCACCCCTTACATCAGCAAAAGTCGCTCACACAGGGAGCGCACTTTTATCTCTTGTAATTTCAAAATTCTTGTTTTCATCGAGTCTTTGTTTTTCTTTTGGTGATGTCCTCGGCGGATGTTTTGTTCTTTCGTCGATGCGTTTTGCTTTGCAATCCACATCGCCGAGGGGCTTTGTAGACACCCCACCCCGCCTTGGACCGCTCACCCCGATTGCACATTTGATCTTGTGTTTCTCTCTATTTTAAGTGTTTCTCATTAGTTTCTGTTACTTCCGTTAAGTTCCTGACTGACTTCGTTAAGTCCAGGGACCAAACTGAATAACAGTGTTGACTTTCTAGTCCATTCTGTCATTTTTACCATCTCAAAGTCGCGCGCTTCCAGCCTTTGGGACCAGAGGCGCGCGCATCCCGCCACCAAGGCAGGAGGCGCGCGCACCTGGGCGTCAGTTACAGATTTCTGTCCAAGAATCTCTCACTTGCTCCTTTTAACAGGATTTGCTCGGGAAACTGGCCTTTGTGACTTGGTTTTGGCACCAAAAACTCACCTTCTTCACCTATAAAAACACCTCTATTTCACCTTTGAATGGAGGAAGGATTTTATCACTAACAAAACTATACACAAAATATACTTGCAAGGTATTTCTCAAGAGTCACCCTTTGGAGTTCTTGGAAGTATAGGTAAAGGTTATTCTTTCCTCTCATCTCTTCTACTTCATCTCTCCTCTCTTTCTTTTATTTTTAATTAAAGTGCAATCACCCAAACATTCTTGGGACATGACACCAAAGGCTACTTCACTTCATTGAAGCTAGTCAAGGAGTTATCTCCCTACATTCCAAAACACATTTTAAACCCCCTTTTATCATCAAAGAATAAGAAGAACATTTTATCATTCATGTAGATTTTGATCAAGCAAGACCAACTTTAGTTGGGCGAGATGGGTGTTTAAGTACTTCCCATCTCGTAACCTAACCCCCGAACCTCATAAACAAGAATCTCTGTTTTCATAACCAAACTTAGGCTAGAAACACTAGGTTTTTCTTATGTTCCTCTAAAACATAGGTGGCGACTCTAAAATCAGTTAGACATCCTAGGGTAACTCACTGCTCTAGCCAAGCCGTGGCGCCCCGGGGTATCTACAGATACTATCCGTAGGATTGTTATCCCCAGCAGGAGTCTGATGTATCGTTTCTTTCTTCCTTTCTTTCCCAGTATCTCTGAACTACGACCGGCTTGATTCCTCCGAGGATACGTAGGAAGCCTGAAAAGGTTCAGCCACCCGACCGACTTGGTCATTTCTCATCCCCAGCAGATGTTTCCCTCACACTTCGAAGTTATCCCCAGCGGAAGGCGTTGCTCCCCACCAGAGGACAATCGTTTACAATTTCCCCAACAGATTTGAACTACGTTAGGCTTGATTCCCCCGCGGATACGTAGGTCGCCTGCCAAGGTTCAGCCGTCCCATCACCCTTCATCTGTTTTGAAACTCATGTTTCAGAACGGATCCTTCTTTTATCGTCGACCCCCCATTGCCTTGCAAGAAGCGTCGCCGAGGGGCTACTGTTAGTACTCGATCTGAAAATGAGTTTATTAGGGCTTTCCCAAATATACAAGGACTTTATAAGAATTAAAAACCTTGCAAAGACTTGTCCCGGATTCCCAAAATATACCTCATTATTCTAGAACATCTTAAAAGTGGCCAAAATAGGGTTTCCATAAACCAAATAAAACCCTAGCTTGAAAATCACGTCAGACGGAGGACTTGGCCACGCGACCACTTTCGACCATGGCCACGCGGCCATCTTCAACCTTGGCCACGCGGCCACATCCACCTCAGGTGATCTGTACCATCAGATCTCTCCACCAGTTTGCTCGAAAAATGATGATGCCCTAGGGGCTATGTGACTCAAGAACGAGAGCTTCTTTTGCTTCATTTGACAGTTAATGAGCCCTAGGGGCTACTCTCAAGAAAGATGTGTGAGACTATCCTCAAAGTCTCTCAAAAGGAATGTCGAAAAACCTTCTTGTCATGTGTGCTCATGCCTGTTCCCCCAATCAAGGATAGGCCTTTCTTGCTCTACTTACAATCGATGATGGCATTCTAGAGGCTAGACTCAAGTTTGAAAGGCTCCCTCAGCAAAAATGCAATTCACTAGCAAAGTCATGTGCAACATTTGAAGCTTCCTCTATCAATTTGGCACCGAAAGTCTTTTTAAGGGGCTTCGACAATCTTTCGGGCAATGATACTTGATCAATGCAATGTGGGGAGTGGTCCAAGCTTAAAACTTCTCTCAGTACTTCACGTCAAAGGTCTTCTGGTTTGAAAGGAGGGCTCCGATGTTATGAATGAATTTGATGATTCTTGTTATGTTGTGACTTACGACGAGATTTTGGAGGAAGTCTTAGAGAAAATGAAAAAGATTCAATATGCTAAACTCACTTAAACGGGTTATAGCGGGTAATAATCCCAATGTTTCTGCAATTCAGCACCCCTTCTCTGAGATCAAAAGCACAAGTTGCATCCGCACAAGTTGCATCCGCACGAGTTGCATCCGAATATCCGTTATTAGTTCAACCCGAGAAGACTCAAGTAAACATACTCATTTGGGACCTTATCACACCAAGACCTTATCATCCGCAACTTCGGCGACACCACAATCTCTCTCAAGACACTTTCCGAAGACCTTGCTACACTTGGACCTTCCGCCACTTGGGTACCGACCACAATGAGGCCATTCATCTCCCCAGTAAGAGTAAGAAGGAGATCTCTATCAATAATTCTACCCAACGGTGCATCCGCTCTAAATGTAATGTCAAGCCGATTCCAAGATGTTTTTTGGGACTTTACATCAAAAGGTCTTCACATTCCAACATCTCGAAGCTCGCAAACAACATGTACATGACATTTAGGGCTTAGCAATCTCTCGAAGCTTGGTATCAATAATCTTCTCTTGGGGCTGGACATCAATCTTCGTTGGGCACAACAGCGACAACAAAATTCAAGCAAGGCAATCCAGACTTCGACCGAACATGACTTGATCCGGGGTTGGCTTTACAAACACACAATGGTTAAAATGGTTCACCCACGAACTAAGAAAAATGATGACAAAAAGATTTTTCTTTTTCTTACTTGTGTAAAAAGTATGTGTTTTATTTTGCTTTGCTCCTAGCTTCTTCCCCGGCGTTCTCCATCATCCTTGAACTACACTGGTCTGATTCCCTTCAAGGGATACGTAGGCATCCTTTGGCACGACCAACCCACCATCAAGAGTGATCATGCCTCCATCAAAAGTCAAAAGCGTCGACATTCTTCATCGAAGCCACAACATCAGAAATCCATCCCAAATCAAGCGGCCATGGTACAACAGCAAGTGCGGCTTCTAACAGCAGACAACATCAAGTGCGGCTTCTAACAGCAGATACAAGCAAGTGCGGCTTCAAACAGCAGCACAAACGAGTGCGGCTCCGAA
Organism: Campanula takesimana; assembly: GCA_026119855.1. NCBI lineage: Eukaryota > Viridiplantae > Streptophyta > Magnoliopsida > Asterales > Campanulaceae > Campanula > Campanula takesimana. The sequence goes on along the minus strand of JAOWBW010000187.1, from coordinate 1,252,755 downwards.
CAGCAATTTGGTCCATGGTGAACCACTGAAATCACCACCTCCTCATCAGCAGAATTAGCTTAACAGACTCGTATTCAGTTCTAGTCCGCTCAACGGACTTTAAACCGGCAAACGGATTCACCAAACGAATTCAGCCAGTCCGCTCAACGGACTATAAAACGGGCATAACGGGTACGACACACTGAACTCCGCCTAGGTCCGCTCATCGGACTCTTAAAAGATCAAGTAACGGGTTCGCTAAACGGATTCAGCTCAACTCAGTCTGCCAACCAGACTCTAAATCAGCAAACGAGATTCGCTAAATGGGTTTCAGCTTCAGTCCGCTCAACGAACTTTAAATAGGCAAACGAATTCACTAAACGAATTCACCCAGTCCGCTCAACGGACTTTAAAACGGGTATAACGGTTACGACACAGTGAACTCCGCCTAGGTCCCTTCATCTGACTCTTAAAAGAGCAAGTAACGGGTTCGCCAAACGGATTCAGCTCAACTCAGTCTGCGGGTTTCAGCTTCAGTCCGCTCAACGGACTTTAAATGGGCATAACGATTCCGCTAAACGGCTCCAGCCTTAGTCTGCTAACCAGAATTTAAACCTTGGCCACGGTGGGCCGTCTAATATCACCGTATCTCTTCACTCACACAGGGAGCGCACTTCTATCATTTGTAATTCCAAATTTCTGCTTTTATCGAGTCTTTGTTTTCTTTTCTTTTCTTTTTTCTTTGTCGATGTCCCCGGCGGTTGTCTTTCTTTCGTCGACACATTTTGCTTTGCAATCCACGTCGCCGAGGGGCTCTGTTGTGACGCCCAGTTAATCCATCTAAATTGCATGTATATATGTGTCAATTTTTATATGTGTGTATTAGTAAATAATTAGAAAGGTATATGTCCAAGTATAATTTTATCATATGCATATTTTTTATCATAAATAAATGTGTAAATGATTAATTTTGATTTAGATACTACCAAACGTAAAGGGATAGTTTTTGTGAGTGTAGTATGTGGGTAACTATTATTAAAGACGTAATATATATATTATTATTATTATTTTGAAAAAATAGTACTTTTCAATAGGACATCAACAATAATGAAATGGATACATTGTTTTGGGACGGAAGTTTTGTTGTGGATATGGCCCTCCACTACCCAAGCAAATCACAAGAACAATAAAAGCACACAAACAAAGCACAAGAAATCAAAGCAAGAAAAGACACAGAAATTGTTTACCCAGTTCGTCAATATGTTTGACTACGTCTGGGGGCACTACCAAGCCAGGATCTTGCACTATAATATGTTATCTTGAAGTTACAATGAGTTTAGCGGCGGAACTTTACTTAAATATGTACCCAGGAATACAAACCTAACCCTAGATGGACAAAGGAACCCGAAAATTGGCCTAAAATCCGAACCAGTTTTTGCCTCTCCCGACAAGTGGGCGGTCGCCCACTTTGGTCCTGGGCGGTCGCCCATAAAACTGCTCTCCGGATTAAACTGTCTGATTAAGTGGGCGGTCGCCCACAATCACCTTAGGCGGCCGCCTAGAGCAACAGTCCCTCCGACGATTTTCTTCCTTTTTGCTCCGAAGTCTAGTCCCGGTTGGTCCTCTATTCCAACAATCTCCCACCTAGAGATCAACCGCGCATACAAGCCCCGTATCCGTTCTTCAACTCATCCTTGGTGTCTTCCTAGTGCTCACCTCGAACATTGTAGTGCCTTCCTGCTCTCCTATTCTCCAAGCCCAATTGTTACATAGCTTCAACTTTTCAAGGTTTACCACCTTGGTCAACATGTCAGCCGGGTTCTCCGATCCCAATATCTTCTTCAGCCTTAAGATCTTCCTTTCCAAGAGATGTCTGATGTAGTGAAACCTCAGCTCAATGTGCTTCGTCCTAGAATGAAACGCCGGATTCCTTGCCAAATGTATTGCACTCTGACTGTCACTGTAGAGAGCATTACCACTTCGCGTCTTCCCAAGTTCACCCAAGAAGTTCTGCAACCATACCATCTCTTTGCTTGCCTCTGTCACTGCCACATATTCTGCTTCCGCAGTCGACTGAGCCACGATCTTCTACAATTTAGAAGCCCAGGAGATTGCCGTACCACCCAATGTGAAAACATAACCCGTAGTACTTCTCCTCTTGTCTAGATCACTTGATGCCAAATCTGCATCCACATAACCCGCTAACACGACCTCCTTGCTTGAGAAACATAGAGCCTTACCAGCAGTACCCTTTAAGTAGCGCAGGATCCATTTAACCGCTTCCCAATGTTGCTTCCCTGGATTGCCCATGTACCGGCTGACTACTCCCACCGCATGTGCAATGTCCGGCCTTGTACACACCATTGCATACATTAGACTCCCCACTGCCGAAGCATATGGAGTCCTCTCCATCTTGTCACGCTCCTCCTTGCCCTTAGGTGAGTCCTTCTCGGATAGCTTGAAGTGCATACCCAATGGTGTCCCTGTTGGCTTCGCCTCTTCCATTCAAAACCTTTCCAAGACTTTCTCAACGTATTCTGCTTGTGAAAGAACCAACTTACCCGACTCCTTATTCCGGTCAATCCGCATGCCCAAGATTTTTCTGGCCTCCCCCAAATCCTTCATCTCGAACCGTTCTGACAACTGAGCCTTCAATCTGTTTACCTCTCTACTGCTAGAGCCCGCTATTAACATGTCATCCACATATAACAGCAAGATTATATACCCATTGTCCGTGTTTTTGAAGTAGCAACAATGATCCGCCTCACATCTGACGAAGTTAATGTCATGCATGAATCCATCGAACTTCCTGTACCACTGCCTAGGAGCTTGTTTAAGGCCATACAAGCTTAGTCAACCTGCAAACCAGTTCCTCGTTACCCTTAGAAAAATATCCCTCTGGTTGTACCATGTAAATTTCTTCCTCCAAATCACCATGAAGAAAGGCCGTCTTTACATCCATCTGTTCCAGCAACAAGTTATCCGCCACTACTATCCCCAGAACCATTCTGATAGTGGTCATCTTCACAACAGGAGTGAATACCTCGGTGTAGTCAATACCGTACTTTTGCTGAAATCCCTTTACAACCAACCTTGCCTTGTAACGCTTACTGCCGTTTGCTTCCTCCTTGATCCTGTAAACCCACTTGTTATGCAATGCCTTCTTCCCCTTAGGCAGTTTAATCAACTCCCAAGTTTTGTGTGCTTTCAATAAGTTCATCTCATCGTCCATCGCAGCTTTCCACTTATCACAAAGTGCACTACGAACAGCCTCCGCATAACATTCTGGTTCCCCACTATCTGTCAACAACAAATAGTAATTTGAAGGAGTATACCTGTCAGGTGATCCACGCAACCTGCTGGATCTACGCAGCGGAATATCCGGTTCCGGAGTATGTGGTTCATCTTCAGTGACCCCCTGACCATGGTCATCATGAACCGTCCTGCTCCTACCCGAGTCTGGAATATCCACCTCTACAACCTTCGGTTCCGAACTAATATCATCAGATGCCCCCTTTCTGTCCTTGTACAAAACCTGTTCATTGAATACCACATCTCGACTACGAATAATTTTATGGTTTTGGTCATCCCAAAACTTATACCCGAAGTCATCCCCACCATACCCAATAAACGTACATTTTACAGATTTTGCATCTAACTTAGTTCTATCAATAGAGTCAATATGAACATATGAAACGCAGCCAAATATGCGAAGAAAGGACAGATTTACCTGCTTGCCACTCCATGCTTCCTCTGGAATTTCATTCCCCAATGGTACCGATGGTTCCCTATTGATCAAGAAAGCAGCCGTGTCAATCGCATATGCCCAGAGCGTCTTCGGAAGTCCACACTTCAACCTCATACTTCTAGCCCGCTCGTTCAATGTCCTGTTCATCCTCTCTGCAACCCCGTTGTGTTGTGGTGTGCCCTTTGGAGTCTTCTCCATACGAATCCCATTCGCTGCACAATATTCCCTAAACTCCCCGAGCTCATACTCCCCTCTGTTATCTGATCTCAAGCACTTAAGCTTAAGTCCCGTCTGATTCTCCACCAAGGCCCTCCATTTCTTAAACACCTCGAAAGCCTCATCTTTGTGTTTCAAGAAATAAACCCAGACCTTCCTTGTTGAATCATCAATGAAGGTCATGTAATATGACGCACCACCCAGAGAAGTTACCGGAGATGGTCCCCACAAATCCGTGTGAACCAGTTCTAACTTTGCTTCCCTCAAAGCCCTACCTGTCCTCGAGAAATTACTTCTCGCCTGTTTGCCAAACACACAATCTTCACAGATCCCCACGTCGACTGTCTTCAAACCCGGTAGTAGTCCCTTTGAACAAAGTACCTTCATCCCCTTCTCACTCATGTGACCCAATCGACAGTGCCACAAATCAGTATCACCCTTGGCTGACGCCACCGCGATACTATCCTTGGTGTTATTCGCCAAATACAATGTCCCCTCCTTATCACCCCGAGCGATCTCACGGTCCTCCTTGGTAATAACCCAGTTCCTGCAGCCGAATGTTACCTTGTAACCTTCTTCGTCCAACTGACCAACTGATAATAGGTTCTTTTTCAAACCCGGAATGTGCCTGACCCCGTTCAGATGTAAGACCTTCCCGTCTGATGCTCCTATTCTGACATCCCCCTTCCCCTTGATTTCCAAAGGCTCGCCATCCGCCAGATAAACCTTACCGAAATCACCGGAAGTATAATTTTCCATCTCTTCTGCATGTCCGCAAGAGTGGAATGATGCCCCCGAATCTAGCACCCATGATTCTAGTGCACTACTAACACTCAGAACCAGTACATCATCACCTTCGACTGTCACATTCACCGAATTGCCCCCACGATTGGGACAATCCTTCTTGTAGTGTCCTAACTCCTTGCAATGATAACACTGCACCGATCCTTTCGCAACCCTTGGTTTGTCTCTGATCTCCACGGCCTTGCCCTTACCACCCACCACGTTCTCCCTAGATTCAGTTCTCCCTTGTTTGTTAGTACCCGACCTTCCCCTGCTAGTAGTAGCTAAGGCCAATCCCGAAGCAGTCGATGTCCCCAACTTCTTCATGCGATTTTCCTCGCCCAAGAGAAAATCTTTAACATCATCATACTTCAATTTGTTTTTACCTGCTGAAGCATTGATCGCTGTCACCGTCCCGCTCCAACTTCCTGGTAAAGACGCTAGCAACAAGCACGCATGAACCTCATCATCAAACGTAATCTCCAACGCAGTCAATGAGTCTATAACATCCATAAACTCATCGATGTGTTTAGCCAAGGATCCTCCCTCTTGCATCTTGAGACTACCCATCTTGCGTATCAAATCAACCTTGTTTGCAGCAGATGGAGTTTCAAATCTCTCAGTAAGATAATCCAATAGCTCTTTGGTGGTCTTCGCCTTCTTGGTAGTCTTCGCGATCCACTTTGACAAAGTAGATCTAACCACCCCTAGCGCCTTCCGATCCATGAGGTCCCAATCTTCTTGCTTTTCTCCTTCCGGTTTGACACCCTTTAGAGGCTTATAGAGATCTTTGTTGTACAAAATATCCTCTATTTGCATCCTCCAAAACCCGTAGTCAGAACCATCAAATTTCTCAACCGCCTGTTTATCCTTGCCCATTCTTGATTGCTTGACAACACCCAATCGCTCGATAAACCAATCGGTCGATTAACCCTGATCTCCAACCAGAGCTCTTGATACCAGTTGTTGTGGATATGGCCCTCCACTACCCAAGCAAATCACAAGAACAATAAAAGCACACAAACAAAGCACAAGAAATCAAAGCAAGAAAAGACACAGAAATTGTTTACCCAGTTCGTCAATATGTTTGACTACGTCTGGGGGCACTACCAAGCCAAGATCTTGCACTATAATATGTTATCTTGAAGTTACAATGAGTTTAGGGGCGGAACTTTACTTAAATATGTGCCCAGGAATACAAACCTAACCCTAGATGGACAAAGGAACCCGAAAATTGGCCTAAAATCCGAACCAGTTTTTGCCTCTCCCGACAAGTGGGCGGTCGCCCACTTTGGTCCTGGGCGGTCGCCCATAAAACTGCTCTCCGGATTAAACTGTCTGATTAAGTGGGCGGTCGCCCACAATCACCTTGGGCGGCCGCCCAGAGCAACAGTCCCTCCGACGATTTTCTTCCTTTTTGCTCCGAAGTCTAGTCCCGGTTGGTCCTCTATTCCAACAAGTTTTGGGACGGAAGGCATAATTACAATCGAGTATATTGAATAAAAGAACATAAAAATAATAATAATAACAAAGAAGAGTCTGAGTCATTTTTATAAGAGTAATGAATGGCATTGACACCACTTAAATTATGACGTGTTTAAGAATGAGGTGTGGTGTTTGGGTTAAGTTTTCTTTGTATGACTCACCTCTCCACAAAAGTTGATTCCTATCTATAAGGCTCCGTTTGTTTCGCGGAAAATAACTTCCGGAAAATGATTTTTTGGAAAATGTTTTTCGGAAAACGATTTCTTGGATAATGTTTTCCAGAAAATGTAATTTCCACTGTTTGGTGAATTTTAAGAAAATGCTTTCCGGAAAACTTTTTTAGATACATTAATTTTGATAGAGTATATATTAAAAAGAAATAATCAATAAATTAGTTGTTCTTTTGTTGTTGTTCTTGGTTTTCAATTGGGTATTTGTGCAATTTTATTGTTGCTTCTACATGTATATATATTGTGTTTTTACATGTCTAGGTCAAGATAAATTGAATGGGTGATTTTAATATGGATTTTGGGGTCTTAATCAATTCAAAAGAATCAAGCATATGAAAGTAATTGATACTCCCTCTGTCCCTAAATGAGTGTCAATTTTCAAGAAATCTTTGTCCCTAAATGAGTGTCTTTTTTGAAAATAAGTTTCTCCCTAAACGTTTTTTTCCGAAAAAAATTTCACCGGTTTCTTTATACGTGCAAAACTAAAGGTTTGGAAAGGAGATTACAAGATTATATATGAATTGTTGTTACCAAATTGTTCAAAAAGTTGAGATTTTCAGTGTCCCTTAAAATGGAATTTGGACACTCATTTAGGGACAGAGGGAGTATTAATTTTACATGGATTGGTTTGATTACATGTAATAGATTGTTAATTTGGTATTTGTTAAAGTATGTACTGTGTAATAGTCGTGTGTGTGTGTGTGTTTAAGTTTGTGTGTGTAAGTTTGTGTGGACTCATAATAGTTAATGAATTTGAGATTGAATTTTAATTACTTTAGATGATGAGATTGCTAGGATTGACAACTGGTTCATGAATTGAAGATGAGTACCCTTTGTGAAGAGAGATTCAAAAGTATAGATAAATGTTGGAATCTGTAAATGGCTAGAGGATGACCACGCTGATTTTTGGAATTCTTGTTTATTAGTCCCTGCAATTGTGAAAATTCTAGTTTGGTTCTTGTTATTTCAAGAAAACTTGTCAAACTGTATTTGATCATAACTTACTTGTTTTAAAACGGATTTGAGTAATCTTTGAGTCTATTCTGAGTAATTTTCTGAACTCTTTCTAAAGGGCTACTCTTTAGTATCTGGTTGCATAACTATAAATTCAGAAACTTCATGTTTAAAGAGCAATCTATGAATGAATGCTCTTAAAATTTAATCATCTCATAATATTTGTAACTAAATCATTAAAATTCAGAATTTAGAGTTTCTTGAGCCTAAATTGGCTAATTTTTAAAGGGCTATTCAATGAGATGAATTTTTTTAGCAAATATGCGAACATTGTTTCCAGAAATGCTCTTTTACTTTCAGCATGTAATACATGGATTCGAAAGTCGAAACTTAGATAATTCATAATTAATTCATTCGGACTCGAAACTGAGCGATTCTTGAATCTATTTCACATAATTTTCGAGTATTATGCAGTGGAATGATTCTCACGGATCAAAAATGTAAGGGAATTTCCCAGAATTCTGTTTTTGAGGCTGCTGTCCAGGATACTTTTGGAATCAACCAACAAACGGAATATTTCGTAATTAATTCATTTCGGGTCGGAATTGAACATTTCTTGTGCCTAAATTGGATATCTTCTCGTGTACTTTCTGTATGTCATGGTTTTAGAGTGAATAAAGTTAGTCAATTTTCAAGAATGATGTATTCTGCTCTGTTTAGTTCGTTAGAAATTGTGTGAGCTCTGAAAGTTCATAACTTCTTTGTTTTAAACCGAATTTAATTGAATTTGAGCCTGAACTGATTAACTTTTCGAGGGGTATAGAATGTAATAACTCTTTGAAGCCATAACGGCATGGGCCCAGAAATTCTGTTTGAATTACAACGTGGAATACATTGTTACAAAAGTCGACCGAAATTTGGATAATTCATATGTAATTCATACTGATTCGGAATTTGATGATTCAAGTGTCTAAATTGAATATTTTTTCAAGACCTTTCAAATGGTATAATTTTTATAAGATGATTCTCTATTTAACATTCCTAGATTTCATGCCTTTGTACTGTGGTGTTTGATCATGTACAGTAAAGTGTTAATTGTATTAAGTAATGTTGTTGACTTTTACTTCCCCGTTTGTCTATTATGTTTAGATAAAGATTTGAAGGAGTAATTGATTCTGAATAGCGGATCAAAGAGTCTTTGAGATTTGGATTTAATAAGCGTTGAGAGGTAAGAAATCTCTTCTTACATTTATCTTTCATGTTTTACATGAATGAATATAATAGATTTAAGCAAGTAAGTATTAAGAACGCGTTACCAAACCGATTAAAGAGGCTTCGAAGGTTGAATCTTCACTCCTTTGGTTGATGGCGGTGTTGAATCCCTTTGATGATCGAAGAGATATCAAAGAGAGGGTTTGAGAGGGTTTTGAGGGAGAGAGAGAGAGGATGGGAATCACTTCTGTGAGGATTTTCCCGTAGGTTAATTGTTGTGATCAAATAGCTAAGAGAGGCCTATTTATAGGGGTTTTGGGCCGGCAGAAGTGACCGCGCGGAAAATCCAAGACCGGCCGCGTGGCCAGTCTTTCCGGATCGCATGGTTATCAAGATATCGATGAGATCTTGTCAGTTTGTTCTCGGGATCAGGTCAATATCCTGATAGAATTCGAGATATAACTGATTTCGTCAATCTAGAACTCTGGAAAGCTGTCGGATAAGTCTCTGTCAGGCTATAATTGCCTAAAAGGTCCTCGGAGGCTCCTAAACGTCTAGGAAGTCCTAAATCTTCAGATCGGGTACTAATAGTAGGAGAGAGAAAATTAAATATCTTAGGTAAGTACTCCCTCCGTCCCAAAATATTTGTAGTTTTGCTTTTATCTAGACATCTTTGACATTGTTTGTCAAATATACCCTTATTTATGATGGTAGTTGTCATTGTAAAAACATTTAATTGTCTTGGTAATTGAAATATTTCAAGGGTAATTTAGTCCATTAGACATGCATTGATTGTTTTTCTTAATTTGTGTGAAAATCCTAGAACTACAAGTATTTTGGGACTGGGGGAGTAGTAATTAGTATGGGACGCCAAACGGAAATAAGTAGCGATTAATTTGGGATGGAGGGAGTAATCTTTTTTTTTTTTTTTTTTTTTTTTTTTGAGCAACTCTTTTTTAAGTTTATCAAATGTATTTAAGATGAATTAAAAGAGAAAAGAGTAATAAAGTAGGCAACCTGAATAATTTCAAAGCGCTGAACTGTACATCAATACCTAGTAAACACACAACAAAAAACACTTATCTAAATCTCTGATATCCAACTACAAAATTAAGGGGAGAAAGCTTACCAAAAAAGTGAAAATAAAAATAAAATCAGCTCTAGAAAGGATAAAGTCAGCATGGAAAGAGCGAAAATGTGGGTTCCACGCTGATCTTCCTGTTTACAAAACTGATTTTACTTAGTTTATTTCTACACCAGATGAGTTGTTCTGTAGTTATTCTGGACAAATGCAGAACCCTTGACACTAATCTCATATCGACTTGGGAGAAGAAGTAAAGAACTTGATCTGACGAATCCCCCCCTCGACACTTCTGAAACTTCCTCAGTATGCAATTCCCACTTCTCAATACATCTTTAAGCTTCCTCTCTTTCTGCATTTACAACATAAAATAAATGTTACTATATCAAAATTTTAACTTCACGAATAGCGCTATTAGATTCTTCTTAGAGTTTTTTTTTTTTTTAAAAAAAAAAAGGGTAGTAAGAAACATTGGGAGCTTACCTTTTGAAGATCTTTGTGGACCTCCATGAACAGCTGAGAGTCTCCAGGGTCCTGAAATTCTGCAAGTGGTCCCTTTCGACCAATAAAGATTGGCTTGGTGGAATCCTTGTCTGCCCTAACAAAGCGCCAAAATATTCTTATTGATTCCTCCATAATCTCCACTAGCATATCACTAGTAATGTCATATTCACCCCTCTCAATCTTCCTCCCCTTGTTTCTGTAATTCTTTGAGCTGTCTTCTGCAAAAGCATTAGCGTAATTCTGATCGTTAAATACTAATCCTACAAAAAGAAAAAAAAAAAGTAGTAAATTGTCACACCTCTAATGACTGGAACTTGAAGAAGATTACGTAGAATGCAACGATTCTTGATGTAATTTTGGACCCTTGGCCCTTCAAAAGGTTCATCCTCTACGAACCTCTGCACCAGCACTTGAAACTGTTGAAATTCGCCAGCAACTTCATTGAAACGGCGTATCCCACGTGGGTCAGATTCCCATACATCTAAGGCCTTCTCGTACTGCCAATATAGAATCTCCCAAGAAAGGCACATTTGGCCAACATATACCACTTCCAATTCACTTTGTAGTTCTTTAACAAACTTCATTGTTCGCTCATATTCGTGTTTCTTGCCTTTCTTTGTTGAGAAGCTTTGAGATAGAAGGGTTGAAATTTCTCGAGCTGGAGATTTTGTGCTCGAAAAAGATTGAAGTGGATCTTTTAGCTGCAAAAAGCCTGTGAATTTCTCGCATTAGGGCTATTAAGTTGTCCTCCAAAAGTTCAGTTGTGGGTAAAGCAAAGCCCCTTGAGCACAATGTTAATCAACGAGTTCCCTCTTACTCACACTTTTATATTTTCTTTTAATACAAAGGGGATTAAGAAAAATCATCTCCCAAACTTCAGATTTACAGAGGTCTCAGGTCTACCAGTAAAAACTCACTTAAAGCAAAGGTCTAAGCTTTCCTAAACAAGTTTAACGAACATACCCATGTGAATAGTCTGGTATAGAGGCACGACAAAAGAGAGAAATTTCTGAACAAAAGCCGGTTACCAATAAAGATTTATTGCAACAACAAATTACGAAACCGGTGGCTTTAGGATAAGCTCTCACAGTCACAATAGTACTCCACTATTATTTAGATCCACATACAAAACAAATATCTGTTTGGTTGGGTGGGTGGAATTATTATGTTGGTTCAAGCAAGCCTTCAAGGTTTACATATTACACAAAGAAATTTCTCAAGCACAAGAAAAGAGATTGCATCCGTAACATATTTCCTGTTAAAATAATATGTTGCTTGTAACATTTAAATTTGAAAATAACAAACACGAAAAGCGACACTAGAATGAAAGGACGCGTCAGATTTCATTCATTCACACTAGGATTGTACACATAGTTAAATAATGCCGACATTCAATCTCCAGCTTTTTATATCATTATTTTGACCAAATTAAAAAAAAAATAAAGAAACAAAAAACAAACAACCAACCAAACCCCTTTTCGCATTCCCCCCAAAAGACACTTAAAAAATTTCTTGTCAACTTGCCTTTATTTTTATGATTAGCACAAGAAAGTTTCATGCTTTTCCTGTTTCTCCTAACCCCACCTACCTAGATCTGCTGGGTCCTTTTCCTTTCTTCTTAATCATGCAAAATCAGATATAACTTGTACCCACAACCTAAATATTTCCATCAAGTGCAAATCTCATATTCCAATAGGTTAATCAAAAAGCTAACATCATGGTGCGAACGTGTGCACATGGTAATCTGTTCTTGGGCCGACCACAATGTGCAATTATCTCATTTTAGGTCCCTAATCCATACTTATATACGCACTGGGAAGAATCATAATTTTAGCAAAGACGCTCTTCGTGCATTTGGCCCCACCCTGCCCTAAAATTTTACAATTGTGTTTATTTTCTTGGATTGTCCTTCTTATGGAGCGTCTAGGTAAAGATACTAAGGATTGGACCTAAGATTCATGTTATATTCTTATATAGGTTGTCACACTCCCTAAAGAAATTATGATAATGGACGCTTAATACAAAAGATACTAAGAATTGGACCTAAAAAATCAACTTTGAAGAGGAAAACACAGAGAAACTTTTACCTATTGCGTACATCTTCTGGTAATTCAAGATGTCAAATTTCCGCATCCTCTCTCTATAGCTTTTGTAGAACTTGTGAAGATCACCCATCATATCCTCGCGTTGGAACTTGTCCTCAATCTTCCATGGTTTCAAGTCCTCCATTATCTTAGGAGACTCTGATTCTTCAAAGATTGTAGGTAGTCCCGTGGCTCTAACCTTTTTAAGCTCCATCTTCAATTGGTCAATCAATTCTTGGTGCTCCCACAGCGACTCCATTTTTTTTGAATCATCTGTATCCGTAACCATTGAATTCTTTCCCTCTCGCTTTTGATTTGAATTCTGGTTCTTTTTAACGTATTCTCCAGTCTTGGCTTTTCCCTTGTCTTCATAAAAGTCCGTCTCGGACAAGAAACTGGGATTCTCCAATTCAGCTTCCTCTGAATCTGACATTTCCATTTCATCCATATTTTCTCCATCAATATCAAGTGGATTATCCGGTTCGAATTCTCCACCAAAGTCTGCATCAGATAAAAACCCATCACCAAATGAATCTACCAAACCACTCATTACTGAATAGAAGTGATCCATGTCAGAATCCACTGATAATGAATCCCTTTCAGTATGAACGTCAACTTCCTCAAACTCTTTCCCCTTTTTTCCCAAAATTGAACCAATTTTCTCATTATCATCTTCCCCACATACTTCATCAGAAGGTCTTTCTATTGTTTTCTCATTTCCATCTTCACCACATACTTCATAAGATGATTTTTCAGCTCTTTCCTCGTGAACATGAAGAGCTGCTTTTTCTACTTCTTCTTTAAAATCAGCTGTTTTTAGATCCTCATCTAACAACGACTCGGGATTGGGATTTAAGTCTTTACCAACATCGTTAATTTGAAACCTTGATACCTCAGGCTCTTGGACAAAACCCCTAAAACTCTTGTCAGAAATAATCTCGTATTTACTAGCACTGCCAGCAGAAGCACCGGCATCCAAACTAACAAAATCCTCAAAAATTCTCTTGCTTTTACTGAATTCCTCATATGTAGGAAACTTAAATTGGAATGAAGACTCAGGGACGTCTGTTTCTCCAGAGGCGTCATATTCTTTGTCCAAAAAATCAACAAACTCTTGCTTTTCTTCCAATTCTATCAACTTTGATTCCTCTTTCTTGCTCTCCTCCGATATAAAATCAGAACCTACCTCTATAGAGGCGCAATTCCCTTTAAATCTGTAATTGCAAATATATAGAATACAACATTAAATAAACAACAACAAAAAGAAAAATAGAAACTCTTTGGAATTTATTAATTCCTAAAACTGGATAAGAATGTTTGATTACCTGAAACCGAACTTGCTGATAAAACCTAACAGAGGAAGTAAATAAGCGGTCAGAAGTAAAATCAATTTCTGATGCAAGAACTCATAAACAGAACCCATTGAAACAGAATCGAACACAAACAGCTTTCGAGTATCCATCCATTTAATGAAGAAAATGAATTGGGTTTGAAGAAAAAAACAGGGAGAGGGAGAAAACCAGCTCAAGAAACTGATGGCGCCATTTAATTTGTCAAAGAAGAATGGACCTCGTACCTGTAAAAGGGGAAAACAACCCAAAATAAGGGGAAAGATGGAAGAAGCGGAAAGTTAATGGGAGAAAAACGAGGATGAAATTGAAATGTTACCTAATTGGAGAGGGTTAAGGGGCAAGAAGATGGTTACCACTTACCTGTCGACGACTGGGTAAAGCGAGAGCTAATCTTAGGGGTGGGTTGCTTAGAGGCATTGGAATTTGTTCTGATGAGGCATGCTACACCTATTATGAGTTCCAATGTGAGACAGATGTTTTTGCTGTAATTCTTGTAGAAAATTAGACAGCCTCCAACTGATTTTAGGGACAATTTTGTTGAAATATGCAAATATTGTGTTTGGCCAGCTGAATAATATCCAAAGTTAATTATGACATTGTGATCTTCTGTTTAAAATAAATAAAAACATTTTTATTTTATTTTTAATTCTAAACCACCTCCCGCTTGGGCTTAAACCTTTGACAAAAGCATTTTTATTTGATAAGTCCATATTATTATAGAATGATAATTTAATTATCCTCATCACAATAGCAAACCCAATAGTATTGGGTTTCAATGCTATTAAAAACAAAAAAAAAAATCATAGTGTTACGGAAAAAAATAGTTTTCATAATACTTACTCCTGTCACTGTTATAAATATCATAAAAAGGATTATTTTATTTTTGAAATAAACCAAATAAAAGAGTCTTTTTCAAGTCTAGGAAATATTACAAAATTCCGAGAATTGCATTCAGATTATGTACAGAGGCAGAGGGGTTGAAATTGGAGCTTAAGGATTTTTTTATATTTATATTTATTTTATTTTTATTTTTTTTGCTCGGGGGGAAATGGATATGTCATGTGAGATGGAAATTGGAACAATTGGATTGTGAGAATTCTGAGGTAAAATGAAGGTTGGGAAATGGAGAGAGCGGGGCCCAGTTCGAGGTAGTTTTGGCCGTTTTGTATTCATTAATCTAGGTACAAAATCAAGGACAGAGCTACAGATTTCACACATTGAAAAGGGTGGGTAAGAAAAACGAAAAAGACAATTTCCTTTTCTTTTCATATTTTTATGGTGAGATAATTGCAAATTAAATTTTGTATAAGTTTTATTGTTGTAATTTAAAATCTCGTATAAATTATAATTGTGTAAAACAATTTGAACTAAGAGTTTTGTTGCAATTTAAATATTTTTCAATTACTCGTTAAAAAAATACTACCTCCGTCCCAACTCAATATGCATCTTTACTGTTGGGAACAAGATTTAAGGAGATAGTATTTATATTCAAAAATATTGTGAGTGGAGGAAGATTAAAGAAAATTAGAAAAGGCAAACTGAGAAAGGACATAGCATTACCAACATTGAAATAAACCCAACATTTCTCAGCATACATCATTGAGAAGAGATAAAAAATGTAGCAATTATACAAACCAGAAAAGACATTGCGATGAACTTAACATTTTTTCAAGAAACATCATCAAAATGTCAAAATTTCAAACCAAGAAAGGACATAGCATTACCAACCACATTATTTCCAAAGAATCCAGGCTATGCTCATCCTTAACGGAGTTCATATGCATTTCCCTTTTAAAAAAATCGGATGTGGGAAACCTTTCGTCAAACGACGAACTTTGTTAAGAAGAGAGAGAGACTGGGGTTTTCGTTCGGCACCGACTCACCTTAATCCGCAAACTCGGTCTCCGACACCACCACGTCCCCTTCACTTGAAACAATGGAATCGATTACATCAGACAAAGGATATTCAAAGGTGCCATGGTCAGACCAAGAAATTAATTTCCCCCAAATCTGTCAACTTTGTCTCCGACACCACCGTGTCTCATTCAGTTGAATCAATTGTGTCGATAACATCGATATGGTCAGATCAAGCTTCAATTTCCGACGCGAATTGAACATTTTCCTACAAAACCGACGGGAAATCCATAAATTTATTGGTTGATTTGTATAGTAGAAAGGTTGATGAGGTCAAATAACAATGAAATTGGTAAGAGATGATGAGAGAGAGGGTAGGGTTTGAGCAGCCGCTCTAACGCAGAGAAAGAAAAAGATGAGAAAACCCTAGAATTTGTTCAAGAGAGAGATGAGATTATTGGGGAAATGCTTGGGTCGGCTATACAAATCTGGACTGAAGTGGGTTTTCGGAAAATGTTAATTTAGTTAATGGGTTAGGTTGTTAGGAATTGGGCTAATGATAATTGGACTGAGTGATTTAGTTAATCAATCATGTTATTAAGTTACTTAATGTAAAGTTTTTGGGGTATAGGTAATATAAACATAATAAAATACTTTCCTTTTTTGGATTGTGCACATATCAACGACACCCACTTAAAAGGCAAGTGTGCACATTGAGCTGAGACAGAGGTAGTAGGTTACAAATGTGAAGTTACACCGCTTAAAATTTAGGGTAAATGACAAATAAGGGTCTGAAGTTTGGAGGTCATTCGTAGAAAGGGTCTGATGTTCTAAAACTCGCAGATAAGGGTCTAAAGTTGATGATAACTAGTAATTAAGGGCTTTTTGACGGAAAAGTTAGATTTTTCAGTTAAATCCACATGTGCACGGCACATGTGGACTAAACTGAAATTCGTTTTACAAGTAAGGGGTAAAACGAGTATTTTAAAGTTTAAGGGACTAAAACTAAAATTTTAACAAATATATGTATGATTCGCAAAATCAATAGTTTCTTAATTCACTAAATTATTTTTTTGTAAAAATTGTTAATTTGACAATTTTTATTTTGCTTTTGAAACAATATTTCAGAAAATTAGCTTTTCCAAGAAAAAAATCACTAAATTATAATTTCAAAAAACTAATTTCACTAATTTAATGCAAAAAAATGGAGTATTTTTTATTTTTTTTTCTTAAATTAGTTTTATTTTTTTTTATGTTTTGAAATTTATATCTCCCCTCTTGCTCTAATTTCACTAATTTAATGCAATATGTTCGAAATTTTGATTTTAGAATAGATTAATTTAGTGCAATTAATTTTCTGAAAATATAATTTAGTGAATTTAGAGAAAAATACTGAAATTAGTTTTTTGAAAATATAATTTAGTGAAATTTTTTTCTTGGTAAAACTAATTTTTTGAAATATTGTTTCAAAAGAAAAAAATAAAAAATTGTCAAACAATTTTTACAAAAAATAATTTAGTGAATTTAAAAAAATATTAATTTTGCGAATCATACATATATTTGTTAAAATTTTAGTTTTAGTCCCTTAAACTTTAAAATACTCGTTTTACCACTTACTTGTAAAATGGATTTCAGTTTAGTCCACATGTGCACGGCACATGTGGATTTAACTGAATAATCTAACTTTTTCGTCAAAAAGCCCTTAATTCCTAGTTTTCATCAACTTTAGACCCTTATTTGCGAGTTTTAGAACATCGGACCCCTTTCTACGAATGACCCCCAAACTTCAGACCCTTATTGGTCATTTACCCTAAATTTATCCAATTTATTATGTTCCTTCAAAATAAATTTTCATTAGTTTATTATTCTTTGACTAATTGAAAATGTTATTAAAAGAAAGTTTATCAAAATGGAGCAACTTATTGTAACGACCCGAGCTCGCAAGCCCGACCCGCTACATAAGCATCACGCAACTGGCCTACTGAGCACAACAACTGGGTCAACTTGGTTTACCACAGACCCACCCAAAAGTCCATGAATGTTATTGGTGCTCAATAATAGTATAGTGTAGACTTATATATCACAATCAAGGCCCATACCTTTCTAATGTGAAATGGAGGATTTCACAATCTCTCATACTCAAATCCTTGTCGTCCCTGGCAAGGCTCAAACAATACCCAGATCGGAGCGAGCTCGCAATCCTTACGGCCGGAGGTCCGCTCTAATACCATTTGTAACGACCCGAGCCCGCAAGTTCGGCCCACTACATAAGCACCACGCAACTGGCCCACTGAGCACAATAACTGGGTCCACTTGGCTTACCACAGGCCCATCCTAAAGTCCATGAATGTTATTAGTGCTCAATGATAGTATAGTAGAGACTTATATATCACAATCAAAGCTCATATCTTTCCGATGTGAGATGGAAGATTTCACACTTATTCACAAACTTATAAGGCAAAAACTTGGGTGAGACCGTCTCACCCCGTGAGACGGATTTCCCATGGGTCACACCCGCACACTCAGCTTAGATCCGCGCTCGCACCAGCTTCTTTGCCTCCTAGCTTGCGTCACGTGGCGCTCTATGAAAAAAAAACCTCCAATAGCTATAAAATGCAATATCTTGAGATTTTGAAGTAAAAAAACAAATCTGAAAACACCGTGTTCATCTCGACGAGATGAATAAAATTAGACAGTTCATGATATGGGTTTCAGTTATTTTTGATAATCATATAATTTAACAAACAAAATAACTGAGGCGTTCGCAGCCTGAAATGTAACACTTTTATGAATGTAACAGTGTAATCTTGAAAAATTAACTATATTTATTGTAAAATGTAACAGTAATTTTGCAGTAAAATTTAAATAGTTTGATAGTTTTCTTTATTTTTTTCTAAAAAAAAAAAAAAATCATTAGTGATACAGATGAATGTAACATTTTTATAGACTAAACGTTACTTTTTTTCGTTAAAATAAAAGAGTTAGAATTCATGTATATAATCGGTTAATTGTAACCGAGTATATATATATGATTACAATTTGTGATACAAATGTATGTAACATTTTTATAGACTGAATGTTACATTTTTTTCGTTAAAATAAAAGAGTAAAAATTCATGTATATAATCGGTTGCATTTAAATTGTTACTTTCTAAAAAAAAAAATCAAACATTTTTTTTTTTTTTTGCAAAACTACTATGTTACATTATCACAGAATTCCAATTGTTACATTCAACATTTGTAATTGATAAATCATTAAGTGATTTACCAATAAAAAATTTCCACATTTGTTTTTTTCGCAAAACTACTTTGTTACATTATAGAATTCCAATTGTTACATTCAACCTTTGTAATTGATAAATCATTAAGTGTTTTACCAATATTTTTTTTTCTAACAAATGAATGTAATAGATTTTATAATAAAATGTAACAATAGTTTTTTGCAATAAATCTTATGTTATCCCCAATCCTTTTGTGCAAACTTATGGTTACATTTCAGAAATAAAAATTGTTATATGTCAGAATAAAAACTGTTACAATTGACAAAAAAAGGGGTTACATTCATTTATCATAAATTGTAAGTAGTTTTGCATAAATCTTATTCTATTCTTAATCCATTTTCTGCAATATTTTGGTTACATTTCAAAATAAAAACTATTACATTTCAGGAAAAAAAAAATGTTTCATTCCTTTATTAAAAGTGTTACATTTGTTGACGAGGAAAAAATGTATGGGAAAAAAAGTTGGGGGGGGGGGGGGGGCGCAAGAAAATCTTTTTTTTTTAATGGGCGGGCGGGTAGGCCTAGGGAGGATTGTATCACGCTGTGAGATGGTTTCACAGCAGTCCACCTCAAGTCATAAATAATGTTAAGTCGACTAATTATTTTAGAATTTATCATTTAGTTTTTAAATAATTCGAAATATTATATAAATAATAATTATGTAATTTACAAGATAAATATTAGTCATAGTTAAAAATTAAATGGTACATATTGTTATATTTGTAAAATAATATTCGTAATTAAAAATGAAACAGGTGAATCTTATGAATATGATTCAACTCTAAAAGAGTTGACTCGTTTACCGAATTAAAAAAATTCAAGTCTAACTGATTGAGTAGTTTGTTTTTGTAACATGTACTCCTTCCGTCACAGAGTAAGAGTCCTACCCCCATTTGCACGCTTATTAAGAAATAATGGAAGTGATGTAAGTGTTGTGAGTGTAAAAATAAAGTAGGAGAGAGAATGAGTGTGAGGGAATAATAAGTTGATTGGTGTTGTGAGTGTAAAAGTAAAGTAAGAGAGAGAATGAGTAGGATGAATAGTAAAGATTCTTTGCCATTTTTGGAATAGGACTCTTACTCTGGGACGGATCAAAAAGGAAAATAGGACTCTTACTCTGGGACGGAGGGAGTAGTATCTATTAATTACTCTCTCCGTCCCAGAGTAAGAGTCCTATTTTCCTTTTTGGTCCCTCCCAGAGTAAGAGTCCTATTCCAAAAATGGCAAAGAATCTTTACTATTCATCCCACTCATTCTCTCTCTTACTTTAATTTTACACTCACAACACCAATCAACTTACTATTCATTCCCACTCATTCTCTCTCCTACTTTACTTTTACACTCACAACACTTACATCACTTCCATTAGTTCTTAATAAGCGTGCAAATGGGGGGGGGGGGTTAAGACTCTTACTCTGGGACGAAGGGAGTATTAATTTTGACTAATGTTTTACAACCTTAATTGCAGGATTTACAAGAATTTACCTATTCATAAAATTTTAAATTGTATGGTCAATTTTTCCTATTTCGATAGTGAAAAACTAGTAAAAAACGTGTTTTACTCTAAGCTTAGGGTAAAACGTGTTTTTAAATGAGGCGGTGGCAATTTTGTAAATAAACTGGAAGTTGTTTTAACGCACGCGGTGGCATTTTTGTAATAAACTAGAAGTTATCGTAACTGCCAGTGTTAGTTTTAAGAAGTGCCAGTGATATTACATTGGCACATATTAACATAGACACTGACACTTTTCTTAACTGCCAGTGCCAGTGCTAAAAAGTGCCAGTGTATGTGCCTGACACTTTTTAACACTAACACTGGCACTTATGAAAATACCAGTGTCTATGTTTTATGAGTGCCAGTGGCCAAGCCTGGCACTTTTTGATATTAACACTGGCATTTTCTGGAAAAACACGTTCTATCCTTATGGTAAAACACGTTTTTCACAAGACTAACTCCTTTCGATATTCATGGTTATAATTACTTAATGAAAATATTTCTACTTTTTATTTAGTAAGTTCTTTGATGTACAAGTTAACACACACATTTTATATCAATATCCATGTCTTCCATAAATTTCTCAATAAGTCTTTCTAGAAAATAAGTCAATTTTATTAAAGTTAACCTCAATTATTTAGAAAATTTGTGAATGAGTTGAGTCAATTTTTTAATATTCCATTTTTTTTAAAAAAATCTGTTAGTGTGAGAGCCCGCTGTAAGATACCCGCGGGAAAAAGCGAATGCTTCCCGGAGAGTCAAACACGACACATTATGTTCAAACAAAACGGAGTCGCCACGTTAGTTTAATTTTAAACTCAAACTTAACGAAAAAGGTTAGAGAAAAAGGATTCGGAGGTCACGTTACGCCTTGGGAAGAACTTATCGCGGTTCACCCAAGACGCCTCGAAAAAATCGAGTCTCCCTAAGTTTATTGACCAAAAATGTGCAAGTGTGTGTGTGTGTTAAAAAATGGGAGAAATTGACTTTTTAACAAAATCAGTTAAAAACTTAACAGGAAGGTTTTATTTTGCAAACAGTTTAACAGAAAATGGGTAAAATTGAGAAAACCATTCCCCGGACAAACCAGCCGTACGGCTATAGAGGGTTGTCCTGGGAATTTTGACAGTTTATCAGGAATCAGTCCAGTTTCAGGCAGAAACAGAGTATTCTGCTGAAACTGGACAAAATTGAATCTTTTCAGTTTATTTGCTTTGCACCAAATATGGATTAAATCATCCATATGCCATTGATCACTAATTAAACACCAAAACAAAATGGTTTTGGGCATGATCAAGGCAATAATTGGGGGAAAATGAGCAAAGTTGATGAACATGGCATTTAAGCCAAAATCACCATTTGAATTGTTAAAGATGGAAACTTTAACATTCAAATGGATGATTCATCCAAGGAAAGTCCTTGGGATATCAAAAATCAACCTTTGGATGGATAAAGATTGGATCTTTACCATCCAAAGGGACATTATTGTGTTTGGATCAAAGTTAAATGGTAAAGATTAAAACTTTGCCATCAAACTTGATCATTTCAACACAAATCAACATAAATAACATAAATAAAAGGGCTCTCTCCAAGATGTGCAATGGATCACCAAGCCATATTTAAATACAAGACATAAATGTAAAGACATGAAAGTAAATTGCATAAATGTAAAGACATGAAAGTAAATTGCATAAATGTAAAG
The DNA here is from genome assembly GCA_026119855.1 of Campanula takesimana. Taxonomy (NCBI): domain Eukaryota; kingdom Viridiplantae; phylum Streptophyta; class Magnoliopsida; order Asterales; family Campanulaceae; genus Campanula; species Campanula takesimana. The sequence goes on along the minus strand of JAOWBW010000187.1, from coordinate 1,230,795 downwards.
ACATGAAAGTAAATTGCATAAATGTGAAGACATAAAGTAAATGTGCATTAAATTATAACAAGCCTTGATCATCCTTGGTTTGTAACCCTTGATCATGCATAAAACATGAGGGCACCATGAATCAAGTCAAGGCTTGGTTCCAATTTATATCATTGCAAGAAATGTAAAGGTATAAGTAAATAGATGAACAAAATGAAAATAGAACAAGAGATGAAGAGAAGATGGGGGAGAAGGAGGCCTCACCAATATTTGGTTCTAACCTATCTTCTTCTCTTTTTCACTCAAATATGTTTGTGATTATGTTCTACTCTCAATTCTGCAGAGTTTCAGCTCACAAAACAATTTCTCCCCCCTCAACTGAGCAGCAAGGGTCTTAATTTATAGGGACTGAAGGCACCCAAACCAGCCGTACGGTTGGGCCCTTCTAGTACCCAAACCATCCGTACATCTCAGCATGGCGAGCTTCTGGATTTTTCTAAGTTTTAATTCCAGGATAGTCCTAGAGTTTTGGTTTATTCTAGTGAGGTCCTAGCCTATCAGTTTATCCCTGAATGGTGCTAAGAATTCCTCTAAGTTGGTTTAATTTCAGATTGGGGTACTTACACCCGCGCTTGGACAAAAACTTAGATTGTTGCGGAACCAATACCGGAAGCATAAATGGTGGATCATCTACGTCAAACACATTCATGCCATGAATGATGTTGTTGGGTATGCTTATTTCTTAACCCTCCTACTTATGTTAGAATTGATTGATACCATCACCTATGAGTATTTTTATGGACTTCAGGACCTTATGTAAGAAGTTTATATACTTCAATTTTAGCCAAGTCCATTTTATAGTATAGGCTTAGATTATAGGACTTGCAGCTTTGAAGGATCGAAGATTTTTTAAGAAGGATTCATTTCACTGCGCATGATATTCTCTGCGCAGGTCGCCACTGCGCATAGATCTCTTTCGCAGCTTTTGACCCTGCTCAGTTTTCAAGATCTTATTCCCCAACTCTGAATTTAAGATCTTCCTTTGGTGACCAAGCATGATGCGCATGCTCCCTATCCGCAGCATCCATGCGCACCGGCAATGCGCATGCCTTTGTGCGCACACGCTCAACCTTGGTTAAAGTTCTTTTCTCCTGATCTCATATTCTAGAAGCTTGGAAAGCGTCAAGACAAGCTACGCTTTTTGGATTGAGCCAAAATGCTGAGGTGTGCACAAACGACAAAATAAGCACACTCAGCAACACCATTAGTGGAGACACGCTTCAACGGTCATATTTCAAAAGAAGACAGCTGTCAACCTTCTAGAAGAAACTTTTGAATTTGGTCTTCATGCTCAGTCTCCAACGGCTCAAAAATACCTGCGCACCAATCATATTTTACCAGGTCAGCAACCTTGATCAGAGCTCCAACGGCTATAAAAGGACATCTGCGCACCAATCATACAGTGCCAGCTCATCGTCCTTGCTCAGAGCATCAACGGCTAGTTTTAAGTTCTCAGCTATATATATAGCCTACTCATCTTCATTTCAAAGTGGCTCGTGTACTCGTTAAGCCAAGCAGAGCTGGAGTGCTTGTTCAGCCAGAGCTAGAGTTTCATGCTTCATTGAGAAATTTTGAAGATCTGAAGACTGCTACTCAATATTTCCAGATTCATTAGAACAGCCTTCAAGATCTTCAAACCTTCAAACTCCTGCTCAAATCCCAAGAGCCCTATATCACCAGAATTCTTCGTGCTCCTCATCTCTTATATTCATAGATCCCAGAATTTCTGTCACACACACACCTCTTGAAGCTTTGATCATTCCGATCTAACTTCTTGAGATACACCGGTTTAGTCTAGGATTTGTTCTTCATAGATAATCGATCTTGAGTTAGTATTGAGCTCAAAAGTTGTAATTTGTGATACTCTCTCATATTATAAGATCTCCATTAGAAATCCAAGACTAACCATCTTGGTAGAGGACGTAGATCTTTCCTTGATCGAACCTCTCCAAATAGCTTGTCCATTATTCTTACTGCTTATTTCATGCTTAACTTTTTATGTATTACTGTTTTATTTGATCTTTCAGATTGCTACACTTTACTGCTGTAATTGTTATTGCTCATTTGCCCTAGCACAATTTTATCCAACTCTTTAGCCAAAACTTAGCGCGTGCATTTTTATCTCTGCGCAGCTTTCCCTGCGCAGAGCTGCTTTAAATCTTCCGCTGTGCATTTCACATTCTTGCTGCGCGCTATACTTAGCCAAAATAAGAGTTGTGCGCATAAGCCATTCATTTGCAAAAGGGTTTGAAAAGAATTTTTAAAAACGCTATTCACCCCCCTCCCCTCTAGCATTTTTCATACCCTTGTTGCCCCTTTGGGACCAACAAGTGGTATCAGAGCAAACACCTTCATAAAACTTGTATCTGTTTTTCAAGCTTAACAGCTTGGGTGCCGATTCAATATGGCTTCAAAATCTTGGGCAATGGCTAACTATTCACATGTTCCTGCGCCTGCTCAAAACCTCAGATCAAATTCAGAAAGTTCTCCAAACTTGGTGGATCCAAATGCAAGCCTCATGTTCTCTCTCAATAGTGACTCAAAGAAAGATGACTTGGTCTGCCATCTGCAGAATGCCAGGACATTTCGTTTCAAAACGTTCTACTCCAAAATATGAGTACATGAGGAAAAGCAACCCTGCACACAAAGACATACTGAATGGTTGCTGAAGAAAACAGCGATGCTGACTCTAAGGATGGACTGCTCTGCTTAGTGGCAAATGCTGACTGATTCAGAAGCTGCTTCAGAAATGGAACCTGAGCATGCACCAAGGTCAATTAGAAAGGTCCCAACTTCACTCTAGTAGAAATGGGACACCTTCACCAAACAGACAGAATGGCAAGTACCTATTTGCCAGAGCAAACTTGACAAAGCTGCGTCATCACTAACTCCGCAGCCGCGCAAGGAATCTCGTAAAGTAACTGTTGAACTTAAATGATAATGATAACTCTGCTGTAGAAGCGCAAGTCAATGTTCCAGCAAGCAGAAAAGATCTCCCACCTTACTGCGCATTCTCAAGCGCATATTTGGTATCGACAGTAGATTCTAGACACGACTGGAGATGTCAACTCTCTTGAAGATGTGCGTGAAGGAAGAGGTCTCTAAGTAAGATATGATGACAACAACAAAGGGCACATAGTTGGATATGGAAGAATCAGAAAAGATAAAGTGTGCATTGAGAAAGTTGCGCTAGTAGAAGGACTCAAGCACAACCTGCTCTCCATATCACAATTCTACGATAAAGCCTAGAATGCCTATTCACTGCAACGCACTGCTATATCAAAGATGGCACATCTGGACTAACTTTGCCCACAAGGACTCGTAAGACCAATGTTTCCATTATTGATCTTACTGCTATAAATTCTATTACTAATCTCTGTTTTGTAGCAAAGAAAGTGAAAGTAGCCTAAGCAGTCTTTCTCCAGTAAGATTGCATCCTCAACTTCATAATGCTTACAACTGCTTCACATGGATCTGGTTGGACCGGTCACCACCGCGAGCATTGAAGGAATCATATATACATTAGTTGTGGTGGATGACCATTTTCCTCAACAAATTGGCATTGTGGAAAGAATCGTACGTTGATTGAGGCTGGAAAAACCATGATAGCAGAAGCTAAGCTTCCAAAGTATTTCTGGGGAGAAGCTGTCAACACTGCTTGCTTTACTCAGAATAGATCCCTCATCAACAAAGCCTACAACAAAACTCCATATGAACTATGGAGAGGAAGAGCACCCAACATTGCTTTCTTCAAGATTTTAGGCTGCAAATGCTATATCCTCTACAACGGCAAAGATCATAGAGGTAAACTCGACGCCAAAGCAGATGAAGGTATTTTTGTTGGGTATGCCAAACATTCTAAATCTTTTAGTGTTTTTAATAGAACTACTCTAGTAATCGTAGAATCTGTACATGTTACTTTTGATGAGCATTCTCTCCTTGAGCCACATTTGGCTCCAAATGATTCTGATGATTCTGCTGAGAATGTTGAGACAGGTACGCAGCCATAAACTGCACCTGCGCAGAATGATAATCAAGCTGATCACAATCAGAATCAAGCAAGTCCATCTCATGCACATACACCCGATGCTGCGCCAGAAGTTGCAACTCCTGATGCGCAAACACCTCCTCCTGCGCATGATGTTTCTCCGCTTCAGCAAATCACTTTTGATGATCTTGATGCTGAGGCAAATGAAGTTCCCATTGAAGATCTTCGTATTCCTACTACTCAACCTAACTTACCCCCTGAGGTTCGTGAAGTTAGAGATCATCCAACTACAAATATCATTGGTGATCTCAATGTAGGGGTTCGTACTAGGAGATCATCAAACTTTGATGATGAATATCACTCCTTTATCTCTCAAATTGAACCAAAGAAGATTGATGAAGTGCTCCAAGATTCAAGCTGGGTTACTGCTATGCAAGAAGAGCTTAACCAATTTGAGCGCTGCAAGGTTTGGACCTTAGTACCCAGACCTCATGACCAAGGAGTTATTGGTACAAAATGGGTATTCAGAAACAAGATGGATGAGAATGGAAGCATTACCAAGAACAAAGCAAGGTTGGTTGCGCAAGGCTATAGGCAAAAGGAAGGAATCGACTATGATGAAACTTTTGAGCCTGTAGCAAGACTAGAAGCTATCAGAATTTTCTTAGCTTATGCCTCTCACAAGAAATTCAAGCTTTATCAAATGGATGTGAAGAGCGCATTTCTCAACGGTGAACTCCAAGAGACGGTCTACGTAGCTCAACCTTCTGGATTTGAAGATAGCAGATTTCCAAATCACATCTTCAAGCTTCAGAAAGCTTTGTATGGACTTAAGCAAGCTCCAAGAGCATGGTACGATAGTCTATCAAAATTCCTGCTAGAGAAAGGCTTCAAGCGCGGTAAAATCGATACAACTCTTTTTATTGCTAAGTATAATGATCACTCTTTACTTGTTCAAATTTATGTCGATGATATTATATTTGGTTCTACTAATGAGTTACTTTGTAAGCACTTTGAGAAGCTCATGAAAAGCAAGTTTGAAATGAGCATGATGGGAGAACTCACATTTTTCCTCGGTCTTCAAATCAAACAATTGAATGATGGCATCTTCATAAATCAAGCCAAGTACACAAGAGACCTAATCAAGAAATTTGGACTTGAAAATTCTAAAGCATACGACACTCCAATGGCCACGGGCAATAAGCTTGACAAAGACTTAAAAGGTAATAAAGTTGATCAAACTTTATATCGAGGTATGATTGGCTCTCTACTCTACCTTACTGCAAGTAGGCCAGATATTATGTTTAGTGTTTGTGTCTGTGCGCGCTATCAAGCGGACCCTAGAGAAGCGCACTTAACGGCTGTTAAACGCATTATTCGTTATCTTTCTGGAACTGCTAACCTTAGACTTTGGTACACCAAAGATTCAAATTTCGATTTGCTAGGTTATTCAGATGCAGACTACGCAGCATGCACAGTTGACAGGAAGAGCACAAGTGGAACTTGTCATTTCCTTAGAAATCGACTTGTTGCATGGGCAAGCAAGAAGCAAGTTGCTGTGTCCATCTCCACTACAGAAGCTGAATACATTGCTGCTGGAAGCTGCTGCTGCCAAATCCTATGGATGAAGCAACAATTGGTGGACTATGGAATTCTTGAAGGAAATTGCCCAATTTTCTGCGACAATATGTCCACCATAGCAGACTCCAACAATCCTGTCATGCATTCAAAGACAAAGCACTTCAACATCAAATATCTTTTTCTCAAGGACCACGTGGAAAAAGGAAATACTCATTTAGAGCACGTGGGAACAGATAATCAAATTGCTGATATCCTTACAAAGGCTCTTGACGCAAAGAGATTTGTATTCTTGAGAGGAGAAATAGGTATGCGTGAACTTAACCAAACTCATCCATATGGTTTTGTGTTACTAATAAGTTTGCTTGACAAGTGTGCAAATTAGGTAAAAGGTTTATGCGCCTGCGCAAAACGTGCGCAATATATCTGCGCAACCAATTACTGCGCATGAAGCAACAGTTCTGAGATTTATAGAATCTTTGCGCTATCTATGCGCTGCGCATGACTATCCATGCGTAATCATCGTGGATCGCAGGTAAGTACACTATTCATTAGAAATTGCACATAGGTCCATGACTGAAAAGTCGACGCTAATTCACAAGGGTACTTGTGTAATTAAATTTTTCCCGCGCCTTTACTTTTTATTTTTTTGGGAATTACCTTTTATACCCCTGCGCATATCCCAGATGTCATCAATGCAAAAGGCCATTGATTGACAGCGTACGTCCTTTCCTGCCAAATCATTTATGTGGGAAATGAAACGATGGTGACTGGCCCTTAGGCTCTGACACATGCGCGCATAGGCTTACACACGCGCGTTCCCTAAGGTGACACGTGGCATTGCCATCTTGCGCCACTGCACTTTTCTTCCAAAATATTCCTCGCTATCGTGCGCCTAACCTCTTTATCTTCCTTCCCTACTTAAACCGATTTTCTCTCTCTACTTCTCTCTACCTTAAACCTCTCAATATTTCTCTCTCAAAGTTCCTTCTTCTCGGAAAATCTCAATCCTTTTCTTTCCTTGAAAACCTTCCTTTCGATAATGGCGCCTCGCAAGAAATCTTCAAAATCTTTGCCCATTGTCGAACTTTCTGAATCTTCGTCGAGCTCCCAATCGAATCATTACCAAGACCGAGAACAAGTCTCTCAAGCTGCACACTCCTCTGTTAAAGACATGGTATGATTTCTGCTCCCTATTCACTTTCTTCCATTATTAAGGTTGAAGCTCTCAAACCCTCATTTTTCGATTTCTCTCTCCTCTGTTAATCATTCTTGAAATTAGTTGTTGCTATGTATTCGTATTAACCTGATATACTCTTTAATGTAGTTTATTTCATGATCAATCATCGTTTTATGTGGTTTCTGTTGGATTTGTTGTCCGTTAACTTCCATGGCAGACGGACGGTTATCTAGCTTTTCTGAGTCTATTATTTGTTGTTTGACTTTATATTTCACATGGTTGAAATCGTCTGGTCAACGCGGTCAATTTGATATACTTTTTGTTCAATTTGGTCAACTTTTGATTTTCTGGTATTCTTTGTATTCTTGAATATTCCATGTGTTCTTCATGCCCCATTTTTTTATATACATATATTTTTTGGAGTTCATGATATTTCTCTAAGTGTTTTTCTTCATGCGCATATTTTTTTTATTACTACGCATATCTTTATATTCTCATTACATCGCAGAATTCGAAGGAAACCCAACGGAACTAATCATGGCCTCTGTTCAAAACTGCGATGTAATGGTTCATCCTAACCGTATTCGTAGGCTCTGTAACTTCCAAGTCCTCAACGCTCCAATAAACTATGATGAAGTTCATCAAAATGCTCTTGCGCAGAAGCTTATTAGCATTCCTTCTCTGAACAAGAAATGGCCAGTGCATGACAGAAAGGAATTTGGTGAGGTGATGTATCACCTGTGCACCATCATTGGAGATTCCCTCAACTGCAAGAACGGAAATAATGGGCACTTCATCTCCAAGCAGTGGGAATACTGCGCGGCCATCTTCGATAACGTTCAACTTGATTGGCCTCAAATTATCTGGAATGAGATTGTAAAGGGCATGAACAGTTATAGCAAAAAGCTCAACGCAGGGAAGACCAAGTATCAAACTCACTGCAGGCTGATCACTAAACTATTGTTGACTTATGATGATCTAGCTACCTTTGTTGCGGATAAATCAATCAAGAAGCAGTCTTATGATTCCAAGTACTACTCAAGAATTCACCTCCAAAACTTGCGAAGTGAGATTGGCAACGCTGACTACTACAACATCTGGCTGTCCGATTCTGATCCCAAGAAGGAAACTTGGATAGGCCCAATCCCTGATGCAAAGTCTAAAAAGCGCGCAGGCAGCTCTAAACCTGATCCTACGCAGGAAGCTCCACAAGATGCGTATTTACGCAAAGGGAAGGGCATTGCTGAGCCCAGTCCCAAGAGCAAAGACATCCTCCTCGTTCAATCTACCAAGGATATCTATCAAAAATTCTGCTCCTGCTCCTGCCTCTACAATGTGCAAGAATGCTCCAAGTGATGATGCTACCGTTCAGGGGGAGCCAAAGCTCAAGGTGCCAAGAAAGCAAGAAGATATCCATAGTGCTGACATCGCGCATGTCTCTCTCCGCAGAAAGCAGAAGGTGTGCAGCAGCGCTAAAAGATTGAAGAAGTGCCGCACCCCGTCCGATGCACCTGAATCAACGAAGGAAAATGTCACTGCCTCTGACAGCAGCACACACTCTCCGTTTGTTAAGCCTTCTTCATCCACAGCACCCGAGTTCTCTTCTTTTCCAACCTCTTCGACAGAGCTGCGACAGATCGTTCAAGCCTTGCATTCTGTTCAAACGAATCAAGTTGCTACGCAGTTTCAACTGACTCAACTCCTTAATGCACAAACTGCTTTGCTGCACCGGCTAGATACGCAGCGTTTGGAGATTGATACCATTAAGGGGGAGAATGCGGAGAAAGCAAAGGCAAGTGCGGAGAGAAAGGAGAGTGCAAATCCTAGTTCATCCGAACCTCTCTCTGAGCCTGCGCAAGAAAAGGAACAAGATCAAGCGCCTAAAATATTAGATCAACTTATCCTGAACTCCCTCAAATCCATCAGCGCACAGCTCGAAAATGTCAGCGCACTACTCAATAATGTGTGCACCTATGAAGCGACTGATGGTGGCTTCAGAAATTTTTTGGGAAAGCTAAAGAAAACCCTTGCAGATGGGTTACATGAAGGATTTGCTGATCTAGGAGCTCAGATTTTGAAGATTGGACAAGGAGCTCCTGCGTAAGGAAATGAGCTTAAAATTGAAGATGTGCAAGAATGCATAACAAAATCCATGACGGATTTTTCCCATGCGTTCAATGCCAAGATGGATTATGCAATGCTCTACATTCAAGCCAGCATCAACACACAACGCCTTCATACCGACACAAGACTGGAAGCTACGCAGACTGCCATTCTGACAGACTGTGGAGCAAATTTTAATGAGCTGATCAGTGACAACTCTGATATGCGTAGAGGAATGAAGACTTATGTGGGCAAAGCTGTTGAGTTCCAGGAAAAGTTTCAAGATTTGAAAGTTGAACTCATGAACAAATTCAACAGCCTCTAGAACGAGCTGCGTGAAGCCCTTTGCCGCATCAGAATAAACTAGGCTTCCTTTGTAAGTTTTTTTTTTTTGCTGTACTTTTTGAGATCTTTTGTTCTCGTTGCGCATAGTATGTTTTATGCGCTTTTGTTTCGTGCGCTTTTGTTTTTGTGCTCTCTTTTGTTTTTCCATTCAAAACTTGTAATATTCAACTCTTATATTTTCAAGTTTAATGAGAAAAATTGCATCATTAGTTTCCAAAACCTTGTTCATTTCAAACTCTTCGTTTGTGGAATAATGATTGCATTGCGCATAATCTTAAACTGCTCATATTTTCTACGCATGGTGTTTAAACATTCAGTTTAAACGCATACTTAAACTAAAACTCATATTATTTGTATGCGCTGAATGATATTTCTGTCTTTCCCTCTTTGTAAGTTAATCTTTTGGATAGACTAGAAATCTATAGCATTGGCTAGTGTGTGCATTGACTTGAGGCATGAGTTACCATTTACATATTTATGGACATGTTATTATCAAGTACAATGAATTGTCTTTGCTATAGTAGGTAATGGCATCAATCATTTAGGGGGGAGATTGTTGGGTATGCTTATTTCTTAACCCTCCTACTTATGTTAGAATTGATTGATACCATCACCTATGAGTATTTTTATGGACTTCAGGACCTTATGTAAGAAGTTTATATACTTCAATTTTAGCCAAGTCCATTTTATAGTATAGGCTTAGATTATAGGACTTGCAGCTTTGAAGGATCGAAGATTTTCTAAGCAGGATTCATTTCACTGCGCAGAATGTTCTCTGCGCAGGTCGCCACTGCGCATAGATCTCTTTCGCAGCTTTTGACCCTGCTCAGTTTTCAAGATCTTATTCCCCAACTCTGAATTTAAGATCTTCCTTTGGTGACCAAGCATGGTGCGCATGCTCCCCATGCGCAGCATCCGTGCGCACCGGCAATGCGCATGCCTTTGTGCGCGCACGCTCAACCTTGGTTAAAGTTCTTTTCTCCTGATCTCATATTCTAGAAGCTTGGAAAGCGTCAAGACAAGCTACGCTTTTTGGATTGAGCCAAAGTGCTGAGGTATGCACAAACGACAAAATAAGCACACTCAGCAATACCATTAGTGGAGACACGCTTCAACAGTCATATTTCAAAAGAAGACAGCTGTCAACCTTCTAGAAGAAAATTTTGAATTTGGTCTTCATGCTCAGTCTCTAACGGCTCAAAAATACCTGCGCACCAATCATATTGTGCCAGGTCAGCAACCTTGATCAGAGCTCCAACGGCTATAAAAAGACATATGCGCACCAATCATACAGTGCCAGCTCATCGTCCTTGCTCAGAGCATCAACGGTTAGTTTTAAGTTCTCAGCTATATATATATAGCCTGCTCATCCTCATTTCAAAGTGGCTCATGTACTCGTTAAGCCAAGCAGAGCTGGAGTGCTTGTTCAGCTAGAGCTAGATTTTCATGCTTCATTGAGAAACTTTGAAGATCTGAAGACTGCTGCTCAATATTTCCAGATTCATTAGAACAGCCTTCAAGATCTTCAAACCTTCAAACTCCTGCTCAAATCCCAAGAGCCCTATATTACCAGAATTCTTCGTGCTCCTCATCTCTTATATTCATAGAGCCCAGAATTTCTATCACACACACACACCTCTTGAAGCTTTGATCATTCCGATCTAACTTCTTGAGATACACCGGTTTAGTCTAGGATTTGTTCTTCATAGATAATAGATCTTGAGTTAGTATTGAGCTCAAAGGTTGTAATTTGTAATACTCTCTCATATTATAAGATCTCCATTAGAAATCCAAGACTAACCATCTTGGTAGAGGACGTAGATCTTTCCTTGATCGAACCTCTCCAAATAGCTTGTCCATTATTCTTACTGCTTATTTCATGCTTAACTTTTTATGTATTACTGCTTTGTTTGATCTTTCAGATTGCTACACTTTACTGCTGTAATTGTTATTGCTCATTTGCCCTAGCACAATTTTATCCAACTCTTTAGCCAAAACTTAGCGCGTGCGTTTTTATCTCTGCGCAGCTTTTCCTGCGCAGAGCTGCTTTAAATCTTCCGCTGTGCATTTCACACTCTTGATGCGCGCTATACTTAGCCAAAATAAGAGTTGTGCGCATAAGCCATTCATTTAAAAAAGGGTTTGAAAAGAATTTTTAAAAACGCTATTTACCCCCCCTCTAGCATTTTTCATACCCTTGTTGCCCCTTTGAGACCAACAGATGTAATGAAGGCCAACCATAGATGAGCAGGTGGCTGCAAGTGGCTGTACAAATGGATAAAGAAAGGGCCAATCAGAGCGCGACATGTGGCAGATTTGGATTGCCCCAGAATTTTCCAGAGCCACCGTACAGCTCCTAGAGGGGAGTGCACACCCAAGCAAGCCGTACGGCTCCCCTAGGGCCTGCTGGCAGATCTGTTTTTCCATTTTTCAACTTGTGGTTGTGTAGATACCCTGGGAAAACCACAACTTGGCTAGAGCGGTGAATTATGCTAGGATGTCTATTTGGTTTCAGAGATTAGAGTCGCCACCTATGTTTTGGAGGAAAAATAAGAAAAACCTAAGAAATAGCCTAATGTTTGTTACGAAAATCAGAGATTCGGGAAGAGACGGGTTTGGGGGTTAGGTTACGGAGTGGGAAGTACTTAAACACCCACTCCGCCCGGCTAAAGCCGATCTTGCTATTTTTGGTGTTCTAGGTATGAAAAGTCTTTCTTTTATTAATCATGCTAATAATTACATTGAATAGAAAAAGGGGAATTACAAAGGGGAAAATACAAAGTAACTTTATGCTAACTATTACTTTCAGAAACCAAGGGGAAATGAAAGTAGAGTTTAAAATGTTGGAAGATAACCTTGACCAAACACCAATAGTGAAGTGGACTTTTTGGTCATGTTCCCTTTTATGGGGATTGCATACACTTTAGAAAAGATGAAAAAAGAAATAAATGAAATTGCTTTAGAAAATTAAAGTAAGTGAAGAAAACAAGAATAATGATTTAGAAGAAGAAGATGGACATCATACCTATGCTTGAAGGAGGAAGAACCAAATTGCATATAGAAAGGACCTTGAAGATGAACTTTGTGTTTTTAGAGAGTTTTTGTAGAGAGAATGATTGGTTTCTAAGGTGGAATGAAGGGGTATTTATAGGTGTAGGGAGAGTTTTTGAGGTCACAAATATGGTATTTCCCTGGATCAAGCAAAGGAGTAATGTCCAAGGGGGATTACAAATCCGAAAAAGAGGGAAAATGACAAAATCTGAGATTCTGGAAGCGGGAGGCGCATGCCTTTAACCCCCTTTATGGGAGGCGCATGCCTCCCACATAACGGACCAAAGGCGTGCGCATCCAGCCTTCAGAAAACTAATATTTTGACCCAAAAGTTGGTCCCGTAATGCAGTTAAGTCCTAAAACTGACAAAACCAGTCAGAAACTTAACGAACATCACGAAAGTCAACAAAAACAAAGCAAACAAAGACTCAAGGTTGACTTTTTCATTAGTCAAGTCCAAGACTAACGGAGTCAGTCGGGAACTTAATGAAAAGTAACAAAAGTAACAGAAAGTAACAAAAGTTAAAAAAAAAAAAGGAAAACAAAAACTGTGTATGCAATCGGGACATGAGAGGTCCAAGGCGAAGTGTCTACGGAGCCCCTCGGCGACGTGGATTGCGAAGCAAAATGCGTCGACAAAAGAAAGACATCCACAAAAGAAAGACATCCGTCGAGGACATCAACAAGAGAAAAATAAAGACTCGATAAAAATAAAAAATATCAACAAAGCAAACTGAAATTAAGAGAGAGACGCCCCCTGTGTTGGCGAATTTTGCTTGACTAAGGGTTGCAACCACCCGTAGGACTGTCGCCACATTTATTGTTTAAAGGTTGCAGCCGCTCGTAAGACAGTCAGCACACCTACTGTTTGAAGGTCGCAACCGCTCGTAAGACAGTCGCCACACCTGCTGTTTGACGGTTGTAGCCGCTCGTAAGACAGTCGCCACACTTGCTGTTTGGAGCTTGCAACCGCTCGTAAGACAGTCGCCACACCTACAGTTTGAAGGTTGCAGCCGCTCGTAAGACAATCGTCACACCTGATGTTTAAAGGTTTCAGCCGCTCGTAAGACAGTCGCCACACCTGCTGTTTGGAGGTTTCAGCCGCTCGTAAGACAGTCGCCACACCTGCTGTTTGGAGGTTGAAGCTGCTTTACAGTCGCCACACTTGCTATTTGTGGTATCGGATGTCAAGGGACTCACTCCTATACCTTTTATGTGTATGCTTTGCAGATATATATGCTTGTGTGATATGTGAAATGGAAATTATGAGAGAGATTGTCCTTGTGGTGTGTTGTGATTTGGAAAGTAGATTTGCATGAGAGAGAGATTTTGCAAGAATGGAGAAATTGCTTTTGTGTGCGATGTGATTTCCAGAAAGCTTTAATGAATGATTTTCATAGCTTCACTTACCATGGCTGCTTGATTCGGGATGGATATCTGATGTTGTGGCTTTGATGAAGGATGTTCATGCTTTTGATGAAGACGAGTTGCTTTCACTTTTAATGGAGGCATGATCACTCTTGATGATGGGTTAGTTATGCCAAAGGTCTGCCTACGTATCCCGTAAAGGGAATCAAACCAACGTGGTTCAAGGTGATGGGGAATTATGGGGAAGAAGCTAGGAGCAAAGCAAAATGAAGCACATACTTTTACGCAAATAAGGAGATAAAGAAAGTTTATTTACAAGAAAAAAAAATCTTTGTCATTCTCTCCTAAAACGTAGGAGAATATCTGTCATTCTCTCCTAAAATGTAGGGGAATATCTGTCATTCTCTCCAAAAATGGACTCGACTCTCATTTGGTCGAAGTCGGGACTTGGTCTTGACTCTCACTCGGTCTTGACTCTCATTTGGTCAGGGGTTGGTCAACTCGACTCCACGGGGAGGGTTGATTAAAGGAGGGGTTTGACTCTTATTTGGTCAAAGATTTGGTCAACTCGACTCTACGGGGAAGGTTAACTAAAGGATAGTCTTGTGTCGCGGTTGGACTGCCGGGGGCAAAGGCTTCAACCAAAAAATGACCACTTTGGGTCAAGGCTTGGGCCAACTCCATCTTTGGGGAAGTTTGACGGGAAAACTGGTCTTATGTCCGACTAAGGACTGCCGGGGCATTCGGGCTTGACTCTCATTTGGTCACAGTCGGGATTTGGTCAACTTGACTCTACGGGGAGGGTTGACTGAAAGATGGACGAGACTCTCATTTGGCCAACGTCGGGATTCTTCTTCTCTGGGCTTGCGTCAGGGACAGCCTAAGTGTATTTTCACACTACGCATTTTTTCATGCATTTTTTCAATTTTACTGGGCTTACGTCAGGGACAGCCTAGGTGTATTTTCACACCATGCAAATTTTTTTCAATTTCACTGGGCTTACGTCAGGGACAGTCTAAGTGTACTACGCATTTTTTCATGCATTTTTTCAATTTTACTGGGCTTACGCCAGGGACAGCCTAGGTGTATTTTCACACTATGCAATTTTTTTTTTCAATTTCACTAGGCTTACGTCAAGGACAGCCTAGTTGTATTTTCACTATGCAATTTTTTTTCAATTTAACTGGACTTACGTCAGGGACAGCCTAAGTGTATTTTCACACTACGCATTTTTTCAATTTTACTGGGCTTACGTCAGGGACAGCCTAAGCTTTTTCTAAGCAAACAAAACAATGGGCTTACGTCACGTGGGGACAGCCTAATTTTTTCTAGGCCAAATTCATGTTGCATTAGCCCAAAGAAGGGTAAATATCGGGGCATTTATGGTATAGTTGGGATGGGGCTTTCAATGAATGGGATCATAAAGCCAACTTCCAACAAGAAATCATCAATTTTGTTAGGCAAAAGTAGGCGTACGGCTGGGCCAGTGGGTATACTTTTTGCATTGAATTTTGCTCCAGGTCCGGCCATCTTCCTAAGTGCTTCGTCTTGGAGCTCAGGAGCAATTCTTATTTTCTTTTCGAAAGCTCTTTCTTTCATGGAGTCTTTTCTTATGGGGAAACCACCAAAATATTCCAAAATTGATCAAGTCATATATGTTATACTTGATACTTGTGATTGATATTTTGTGATTTGGATAATTTTTGTGATACTTGTAATTTTGGGACAAAGGAAGTAATTGTCTAAGTTGTTTGGGTTGTGTTCAAAGAGTGGTAAGAGTATGTTCTGGGTGGAGTTTGTACTCAGAAGAAGTATGGGAATGTTATAAGTGTTAATGTGTAGTACTTTTGGGACGGTGAAACGAAGGGAGTAAAATTAGCAAAGTTTGGGCCTGTCAAGTTTTTGGGCGACCGCCCATGCTATCTGAAAGGTTTGGTCTGGAACAGAGTGTTTTGGGCGACCGCCCAGTCTGGTTTTGGGCGACCGCCCATAAATGCTGAAAAGTTGAGTTGTTCCATTTCACGTGATTTAAAGTTCAATCTTGGTCTAGGTCTTAGGTGATATCCTAGAGTACCTAGAGGGTTGTTGTGGAACATCCTAGTGTTTGAAATTGGTTCATTTGTGAACATATGTGTTGTGGAATTTGACTAAATGGTAATTGGATATTGTTGAACATCTTTTGATGTGGTTTGGATTGGTTCATCTTTGTGATGTGTTTGGCTTGGTTCCCTACTTTGGAATCATTGCCTCGGTTGTTGTTTAAGCAAGTATTTATTACAGTGCTTTGTTTGAAAGTCCAGCTGGTTTTGTGTTATCGAGTGGAGGTGGGAAGGATTATAGTGGCACACAGTCAAGTTCACTATAAGGCTTTTCCACTGGACCTTTTTGTAATCGAGTGGAGGTGGAAAGAATTATAGTGGCACACATCCAAGTTAACTATAAGGCTTTTCCACTGGGCCTATTTCCCCAGTCCAGATTGGCCTTGGATGGGATGAGTTAGCTCCCTCGAGTGAGCATTTGGGTTATGACTTTGTGTCATATTTCCCCTGTTGTTACTTTGGTTCTTATGGTTATTGTTTGGTTTTCGGGATCCCGGCTTCAGCTCTTTGATGGTGCTCAGTTGATACCTCTCAGATGGTTATATGTTTGATTCGAGAACCTTGGCTAATGTTCTTTTGGTAAACCTTGACTAAGTATCCACTTATGAGTGTTTTATTCCGCCTTACGTGTGGAAAGATGAGTTGGCTTTACCTATCATGTTATGTGCTATGTGATGCTTATGATATTGTTTGTTATACTTATCATTTTAGCATGAAACGTAGTTGCATTTTAGTAGCTTACTGAGATTCATTCTCACCCTTTATTTGTTTACTGTTTTAGTTAAGCGGGACCAGGGGATAGAACACTTTGGCACGGGAGGACGTTACAGTGGTAAGAGTTGGGATTTGTTTTGTAAAGGCTACATTACTTAGATGTAGTACTTTTGGGTACAGTTTCTGTGACTTCATCATTTTGTAACACCATTATTTTGGATAATGTTGGTGTATGTACATTTGTATAAAAGTTTGTAAGCCTTCGGGGCTCAGTACTTTCGTTTGTGAAAAAGTTTGTTTGAAAGTTAAATGAAGTCTTTGAACTTCGAGTGTGGATTTTGTTAAACTTTATGAAAGTATATTTTGAAAAATTTTCTAAAAGTATTTTATAACGTCTTCCACTCGTGTCCCGAGCGTGGGGCCAAGTAGGACCACGGGTCTGGGGCGCGACAGAACACCACCAAATCGATTTCGGAAGGTTGTCCTCATGGTCTTGATATCAAAGACCTTTGACAGAGAAAGGGTCACCTTGGCATGCTTGTCTTTAACGAAGTCCTTGCGAATCTCAGGAGTATACTTGAAGATTAGCGAAAGTAGTCTTGAATTCTTTTTGTACTTTGAAGGGGCCTTCTCTCTGATTTGCTTGTTGTAATCCTTGACTTGATCAACCAGCAGAGTATAGAGGATCTTTGGCCAATTCATCTTCCTGCCCAGATAAATGGCGGCAGATAGATGCCATTGCGACAAGTTGAAGTTTCCGTGATTTCCACTCTTGCATAGTAGTCCATGGCCAACTAAGTGCCCAATATAATACATGACTTCCGGAAAGGTTTTCCGGTAAGGAGTGCACACATTAGTAGATCCTATCAACCGTTGAGCAAGCTCATCACATTCTTCAGAAGTTAGGGATTCAGGGGCTTCAAAATCAATGTCAAGACCCAAAGAGGTAGCAATTTCAGTGAAGTCTATCTCAACTTTTTGACCATACACTTCAGCTTCAATCCAGTCCAGAGGGTTGTTTTTCGCATCCCTGCCTTTGATTTCTTTAGCGGTTGAGTAGAATTCTCCTACCGCATCAGGGAGGTGATATGATTGATTCATGGTAAAGTAGTTGAGAATGCCAGACTTTGTCACCCTCCTGATGATATTCCTTCCGATGGCATCATTCATGAGGTCATCGTGGTCCATTACACAACCGGGAATGAAGGATTTTTCGTCCTGAAAGTAAACTTAAGAAGTTAGAATCATAGAACTCATACGGTCGACCAACTGACGGTCGAATGACACTGGCGGTCAAATGACTAACGTGGTTGAGAGTACTAGCAGTCGAACGAAAAATGTGGTCGCAATAAAGTAGGTACTTAGAGAAATTCAAGAAAGTTACCAGAACACGCACAAACACCAAATCAGTGTGTGTAACAAAAAATATGGATCAAAAAGGTAGATTTTCAGGAACACGAAGAACATTGAAGAACACCATGAACACTGTTTAAGGCGAAAACCCAGATAATGCTATAGAGCACGAAAATTGATAAAAATAACATGATTCTACGCGTAAAAACCGATTAACCACATATCTACCAACAATTTCACTATCAAAACGACATAATTACCAGAATGTGAAAGGGAAAAGTGAACAAAAATATGAACCAAAGATTCAACAAATTAATGACACAAGGAGTAACAACATTAAGTAAAGTATGAAACAAAGCATGGAATCGAGTTTGAGAATATAAAACGAGCAAGAATAATCATATACTCAACCAAAATCAGCCCAGAAATAGAGAATCAAACAGGAATACCAAAGGGTTTTTCAAACCCGCCAAAAACGAACAATAAATGGAAAATATGAGAGATTAGAGCCAAGAAATCATACCATGTCGTCTTCAACTGTAGAATCTTGTGATTTCTTAGTTAGTTTTGCAGATTGTGAAGGTTTTGGACCCATATATAGAGAAATTGTGAGAGAGGAATGAGAGAGAGAGTGAGAAAGAGAACTGGGTGAGAAGAGAGAGAAAGTAGAGAGATGTAGAGAGAGAGAAAGTTTCTGAAAAGTGAGTTGCAGAGAGGTGGAGTTGAGGGGTAGTGGAGCGGTTTATGCAGAAAGAAGTGGGATGTGAACTCTGCAACTTCAGGGATTTGACCAATGATGTCCCATCTCATTAAATGCATTGAAAGAGACGGCGGACATAAATAGGGAATAAAATTAATTGCAAATGATTTGAATTAAATAAAAACGAGGGAAAAGAGGAAATTACGGAATTACCCCTTTAGATGACTAGGATGATCCTAAAATTTGCTAAGTCAGAAACACTTACCTGGTCACCTAGATTTTTGAGGTCAGGTGCTTGACCGTGACTCATTGCGGTCAAGAGGTTACCTTAGCCTGACAAGCTTCTACAAAGCGGTGAACCAATGTCATCGTTTTCCTTTAGCGGTAGGCTTCCATAAAGCCTTGAATAGATTCTATCCTTTTATGCGGTCAAACAATAGCGGTCGGCATGTGCAGTCGACCGAGAAGAGGTGTTGACCGTGAAAACCTTAAACTTTGAACTTGGATAAAACACAAAACATTAGCACAGAAATATATGGACATGATAATTAAAGTTCTACCATACCCATTTCTCCTCTAAGATACCTAAAGCTCTTGGAATCCAAAGCCTTGGTGAGAATATTTGCAATTTGATTGTCAGTACTCACATACTATAGATGGATATTACCTTTTTCCACATGATCCTTGAGAAAGTGGTACTTGATATCAATGTGTTTGGTTTTTGAATGCATGACAGGATTGTTGGAGACAACAATGGTAGATGTGTTGTCACAATAGATTGGACAATTTTCTTCTTTGATTCCATAATCAACCAGTTGTTGCTTCATCCATAGCACTTGAAGGCAGCAGCTTCCAGCAGCTATATATTCAGCTTCTGTGGTAGATACAGAGACTAAGGCTTGTTTCTTGGTTGCCCATGAAACTTGTCGATTTCCAAGGAAATGACACGTTCCACTAGTGCTTTTCCTGTCTATTGTACATGCTGCATAATCTGCATCTGAGTAACCTATAAGATCAAAATTTGAATCTTTGGAGTACCAAAGTCCAAGGTTAATAGTCCCAGATAGATATCGAATAATACGTTTTACAGCAATAAGATGTGCTTCTCTAGGATCAGCTTGATAACTAGCACAAACACAAACACTAAACATGATATCTGGCCTACTAGCAGTTAAGTAAAGAAGAGAGCCAATCATACCTTGGTACAAGGTTTGATCAACCTTTTTACCTTTCAAGTCTTTGTCTAGCTTGTTACCAGCAGTCATAGGAGTGTCGTATGCTTTTGCATTTTCAAGTCCAAATTTCTTGATAAGGTCCTTTGTGTACTTTGCTTGATTGAGGAAGATGCCTTCAGCACATTGTTTAATTTGTAGCCCAAGGAAGAATGTCAATTCTCCCATCATGCTCATCTCAAATTTGGTTTTCATAAGTTTCTCAAATCGCTTACACAACAATTCGTTAGTAGAACCAAAAATAATATCATCTACATATATTTGAACGAGTAAAGTATGATCATGATATTTAGCAATAAATAAAGTTGTGTCGATCTTACCACGCTTGAAGCCTTTCTCTAGATGAAGTTTAGATAGAGTATCATACCATGCACGTGGAGCTTGTTTGAGTCCATATAAAGCTTTACGGAGTTTGTAGACATGATTTCGAAATTTGGGATCTTCAAATCCGGGCAGTTGAGCAACAAAGACTGTTTCTTGAAGTTCGCTGTTGAGGAATGTACTCTTCACATCCATTTGATATAGCTTGAATCTTTTGACAGAGGCATAATCTAAGAATATCCTTATAGCTTCGAGTCTAGCAATGGGGGCAAATGTTTCATCATAATCAATGCCTTCTTCTTGTCTATATCCTTATGCAACCAACCTAGCTTTGTTCCTTATGATGCTTCCATTCTCATCCATCTTATTCCTGAACACCCACTTTGTACCAATCACTCCTTGATCTTGTGACCTTGGAACTAAGGTCTAAACTTTACATATTTCAAATTGGTTGAGCTCTTCTTGCATGACAACAACCCAAATTGAGTCTTGGAGTGATTCATCAATTTTCTTGGGTTCAACTTGAGATATGAATGCTGTAAGTGCATCATAGTTTGATCTTCTTGTTCGAACACTAGAATGTAGGTCACCAATGATATTCTGAATTGGGTGATCTCTGACCTCATGAACTTCTTGAGGTATATCTGGTTGATTTGATGGAGGTTGAAGGTCTTCTAGTGGTACATCATTTGAGCCATCCCAATCATAAGTAATTTGGGGGATAGGTTCTTCCACATTGATGGGTGCTTCAACTTCAATTCCATTTGAGGTAGCAGCAGATGTGGTAGCTTCTGGTGCTTCATGAGTGGTAGATAGAGGTGCAGTTGAGGTAGATGGGTTTCCTTGAGTTGATTGGTTTTGTGGTTGAGTTGTACCTGTCTCATTAAGCTCAACAAAATCATCAGCAACATTTGGAGCCATATGTGGCTTAAGGAGAGAATGTTCATCAAAAGTAACATGGACAGATTCTACTATCTTAAGAGTGGTTTTATTAAATACACGAAAAGCTTTTGAGTGTTTAGCATACCTAATAAATATACCTTCATCGGCCTTAGGAGCAAATTTGCCTCGATGTTCTTTACCGTTGTAGAGTATGAAGCATTTGCATCCAAATATCTTGAAGTATGCTATATTGGGGGTTCTTCCTCTCCAAAGTTCATAAGGAGTTTTGTTGTAGGTCTTGTTGACGAGGGATCTATTTTGAGTGAAGCATGCTGTGTTGACTGCTTCAGCCCAAAAGTATTATGGTAGCTTTGCTTCAGCAATCATAGTCTTTCCAGCCTCTATCAACGTCCTGTTCTTTCTTTCCACTACATCGTTTTGTTGTGGAACTCTTGCAGCAGAAAAATTGATCAGCTACTTTAGGTAGAACACGAACTAGATTTTCTCTACCGATCTTGGAGAGATACTTGAAGTTTAAGTGACTTAGTCTCTTGTGCCACAGCCAACTATTTTCGCTAACATTCTTTGCTATAAAACAGAGATTAGAAGAAATGCAAGATGAAGTAAACTCAACAATATAAACATTTTTCTTACGAATGCCTTTGAGAAAAGTGACACCGGATGTGCCATCTTTGATGAGACAGAAATTTCAAGTGAAGTGACACTGCAATCCTTTGTCGCAGAACTGAGATATTGAGAGTAAATTGTGTTGTAGACCAATAACTAGAGAGACTTCTTGGATGGTGATTTTTCCTTTTCAGATGACTCCATATCCTACGGTCTTTCCTTTGTTATTGTCTCCAAAGGTTACTAATGGACCTTTCTCTTCGCGAACATCTTCCAATAAGTTGATATCTCCGGTCATGTGCCTTGAGCAGCCACTATCGAGATACCATAAGCTTGATTTATCCTTGGAATGTCCAGCCATTAAGCAGAGGACCTATAAAATAAACATTTAAGAACAAGGTCCTCTTTTTATTCTTTTGGGTCCAAAGGTTTAGCAACTTTTGACAACCCACACCTGCCTCACAGAAGGAGAGTTACTCTTTCAAGGATTGGGTGTGAATCTCAAAAGACATTCAGCAGCCTTATGACCATAAACAACACACACAGAACAATGATGGAAGCCACCCAACTGAGGGTTAACAAACTTCATTGAAGTCTTGAGCACAACATCGTTGACTGGTATGGAAGATCTCCCCTGAACAAAGTTCAATTTCTTGAACTTGACCGCATATGCCTTGTTTGCGGTCGACATGCCCCGGAAGGCTACTCGACCGTGACTAGAGGTGGAAGCACGGTTATGTCCAGGTACCTTACCAGAGTCTTCCTCTGCGGTAGGATCTTCCATGGCTTTTCCTTTCAACTTTGAAGCTTTGCCAGCTTGATTCTTAGGGTAGACATAATGGAACTCTAGTTTCATTATCATCCTCATCATCGGAATGAACGACCAAACAAATGTGACCTTCTTCAGAATCCTCATCGCTTTCATCAGAATCTGACTCTATCCAGGTAGCTAACTCTTTTGTGGTAGAGTCTTCTTCCGCCATCATTCCATTTTGCTTGGAATACCTTGGAGTGAAGTTGCTTTTCTTCTTCATGTACTCGAATTTGGGAATTGGACATTCTGAAGCCAAATGACCGGGTTTCCTGCAATTAAAACAAACGAGATCTTCTTTCTTCTTGGAGAAGTTGGAGTACTCTTTCTTACTTGTAGAGCTGCTCCTTGAGAACCTTGCTGGAGCTTTGCTAGATGATCCGGGCCTTGCTGATTTTCTGAACTTTTGAAATCTTTTCACGAACATAGCAAAGTCATCATCGTCCATATCTAATAATTTAGATGTGGAGATTTTTGGATCTTCTTCCTCGATCACTTCTTCCTCTTTAGCGACCAACGACAAGTTCTTTGTTTTTCCTTCCATCTCTTCAATGTTGTGGATCTTGATATCAAACACTTTGAGGTTGGCATAGAGGCTTCTGAGTGACATATCATCTAGTAGCTTGGTATCTTCAAGATTGTTTCCTTTGTGAAGATATTGAACCAAGAGCGGCTAGAAAATTGACATTAATTTCTTTCTTGGTGAGCTTCTTTCCAAGCGCGGTGTAAGTACTCATGATTTCACAGTAGCGGTCATAAGTGGCTCTAAGTGATTCACCGGGGATCTTAGCAAAGTTGTTGAATCTTCTTTGAATAGAACACTTTTTGCTCTCCTTGCAAGCTTGATCTCCTTCGATGTAATCTTCAATTGCATCCCAAAGTTCTTTTGCGGTAGCACATTCCATGATTTGTCGACGCTGAGATGTACTTAAAGTACTTAGGAGTATGCTTTTCGCTTTCACATCCATTCCAACTAATCTTTTCTCTTCATCGGTCCATTCAGCTTTTGGTTTCTTGATTGATGGAATGTCACCATTGGTTTCTGGATCCGGATTAGCTTTCATTGGGAAGTATGGTCCAATGGTAAGACAATCACCAAGCTGCTCATCCATGGATTGGAATTGAGTTAGAATGCTGTGCTTCCATACGTCAAAGTTATCTTCGTCGAACGCTGGAACATGAGTGAAGTTAACCGTTGCCATAGTTTTCTGACTTGCCATTTTGAATCGGCACCCAAGCTGTTAAGCTTGAAAAACAGAAGCTTTATAAAGGTGTTTGCTCTGATACCACTTGTTGGTCCCAAAGACACAACAAGGGTATGAAAAGAGGCTAGAGGGGGGGGGGTGAATAGCCTTTTTAAAATTTCAACCATTTTTCAAAATTCAACCAAGTGCTTACAATATTGAATTTGCGGTCAAGTAAAAACCACACGGTTAAGGTGTAATATACACAGCGGAAGTTTTTTATGGAAATAAGGTAGAGTTGGTTTTGACTGAAAATATCTAAGTAGGAATACCAGCACTCACGGTCAACCAATTTGCGGTCGAGTGAGTCCGGTCGAGGGTGAAGTGCGGTCAAGAGATTTGCGGTCAAGATAAGGTTGAGTTTGAAAGTTGATGTCTTAAAAGTTTTAACAAATGATAAGTTAGTCAGATTTTAACTTAGGCAATATGGAGAACATACAAACACAATTCACAATAGTTCTTAAATCTGAAAGATTAAACACTAAACGACAAACAAGATTAATATGAACAATAAAGAACAAGATGAACAATACTTAAAGTAAATTTGCAGAAATGAAAGTGCAGTAAGTAAATGACACAAGTATTTGGAAAGGTTCGATCTATTAAAAGATCTACGTCCTTTACCAAGATGGTCAGTTTTGGATTTTGAATGGAGGTATATATTGATTCTTGAGTGTACAGATTACAGAGATGAAGTGTTGAATCAACACCTACTTTCTATGAATAATAAATCCTAGACTTAGACCAGTGTATCCCTAATGATGCAATCTATGTGATTGATCAATCGGGGTGAGTGTGTGTTTAAGAATCAGAAGCTCTTAATAATCTAAGTGATTGTAGAGCCTAATGAATCTTTTGTGTTACAAGGCTTGAGATGATTTTAATGTTGCTGGAGATCTTTGAAGGTTTGAAGGTGAGTTCTTGAAGATTCAAAGGATTCTGGAAATATTGAGTTATGATCTTCAATCACTAAGTATTTCAACAGCAATTTCTCTCTTTGAATCTCAGTAATGGTCAATGAAGAACTTAAGGGCTATTTATAGCCTTGAATGAGAAAATAGCTGTTGGAATTACTTGGGCTCCAAGTTGAAGGACAATGAGCTGTTGAATTCTGATTGGAGCTCAGTCTGAGTTGTCCTTTTGTTATGTAAAGTGCTCCAAGTTAACACAGATAGTAGGCCAAGTCGACTTGTTGGGACCCCAGCCTGGATTTGACACATTTTCTGAACTCTAGGTCTGTCCGATCAGCAAGGTAGCTCCATACTACCAACACAATGTCAAGCGCCAAGTTTACTCAAGAACTCAACGAACTCAAAGCTCGACTAGAAGGGGAAGTGGGTCAAATATCCGAGGTGCACGCGATGGTCTTGTACGCACGCTTCAAGAGGGAAATAGAAGAAGAATTCATGACTCGACTATGGACATAAAAGGAATTCTTCGACAGAGAAATCAAATTTCTGTAAAACCAATTGCTAGCCCGGGAAGAGGAAGTGGGTGCATTCCGAAAAGGCCTAATCATGCAAGAAGAATACTATGAGAAGAAGATCGATATGCTCCAAGCATGCCTGCAAGCTCAGAGAGAATGTTACAAAATGGAAGTTGAATCCAGAGCTAAGGCAAAGCCAAGGATCTACCACAAGTATGAAGGCATCACTTAAAGCAAAATGTTTGACATACTCGTGGAAGCCGGTAAAATCACTCCGAGAAAACCTCCCACTACTCCAAGGGAACTCCCCGCCAATCACGCTCATCATCTCTACTGCAAGTTCCACCAGTTTAGTGGCCATGACACCGACTCTTACCACCACCTCCAAGATGGGATCCAATATCTCATAGACTCTAAGCAACTAAGGGTTCCTAGTGTAGTGGCAAGCCCTCTCCCAAATACGGGAGGAGGGATCAATGTAATAGAGATAGCTAGTGAGAAAGAGGAGACTACTCGCCTAGTCCCAAATGTGGGCGAGAGCACTCCAGAATTTAATAATGAAGTTTCTTTCTGTTACATTTTGTCTTGGGATCAAGTACTAGATAGAAAGAATAATAAAGAAAAAGAGGATGTCAACTTACTCACCCGATCCGGCCGAGTCATAACTAACAAAGACCCGAGAGTAGAAGAGCCATTGCCTTCAAAAGAGTTCGAACCAGTTGAGCTTGACGATCCACTTCTTAAACAACTAAAGAAAACGCAAGCCAACATTTCCATTTAGGATCTCTTAGGATCATCTCATAAACACCGAATGATGATCTCTAAAGCTTTGGCCCAAGTCGAGGTACCAAAAGAAATAACTCCCGAAGAGTTAACACAGATGGTAGGCCAAATCGAATTTGGCAACGTGATCACATTTACCGACTTAGATCTACCACAATATGGTGGAGGGCATACCGAAGCACTTTACATAACTGCAAAAGTCAATGGGCATCGAATCCCTAGAATCCTGGTAGACAATGGATCCACTATAAATGTCTTACCAAAGAAAGTCATGGTAACGCTCGGCCTTACCTCAAGAGATCTAAAACCGTCAACTCTTACCGTCTGAGGGTTTGACTGCACTGCACGTTCACCGATGGGGGTAATCACTCTAACAGTCATGGTGGGAGAGATAACCACAAGGGCAGAATTCCAAGTCATTGACATCCCCTTGTAGATACCCGGGGAACCACGGCTTGGCTAGAGCGGTGAATTAACCTAGGATGTCTACTTGATTTTAAGAGTCGCCACCTATGTTTTAGAGGAACATAAGAAAAACCTAAAAAGGGCCAATTTTATATACAAAACCAGAGATTCGGGAAAAGATGAGTACGGGGGTTAGGTGACGGAGTGGGAAGTACTTAAACACCCACTCCGCCCCGCTTACGCAGGTCTTGCTACTTTTGGTGTTCTAGTGCTAATGTCCTTCAATTTATTGATATAAAAAATGTGCTAACAATTGAGATGAGAAGAAAAGGGGAAATAAAAAGAATGATTTTATTAATTAATTTATGCTAAAAGATTACATGTTGAATATGCTAAACAATTACATAAGAAATGAAATGGGAATTTAATTAGTGTTTGGAATGTTGGAATGTAACCTTGACCAAACTTCAATAGTGAAGTGGCCTTTTGGTTGTATTCCTTTTATGGAGATTGCATACTAGTAAGACATAAATAAAAGAGAAAGAGAAAAGTTGTACCTTTAGAAAAGAGAACTTGAAACCTTGACTTGAAAGTGGAGTTGTTGTAGAAAAATGGTTGTGTAGAACTTTGTGTAGAGTTTTGTTGTTTAAACTCTTGTTGGGAGAATTTGTGTAGAGTTTGTGTAAAGAGAAAGTGTTCAAGGTCTAAAAAATGAGGTCCCTTTCCAAGGTAGGAGATGATGGTTTTTATAGGTAAAATTAGGAGGGAAAGGTTGGAGGGAAATTGGTCAATCCATGTGAAATGGAATTGACCAATCAAGAAAAAGATAAATAAAAGAATTAATGAAAGAAATAAAAGAAAATCAAATAATAATAAAATGAAATATTTTGTTTTTATGAAGAATGGCTAGAATAAAGGATTTGGGAGTTATGAAATAAGGGGGAATGAATGTGGATGTAAAAAAGAGGTGTTTGTGATCAAGAAGAGATTTTCTAAATAAGAAAAGGGAGGGAAAAATGGTGCTATCCGTTACTCCAAAGTGGGAAGCGCGCGGGTCCGGCCTATTGGACCAAACGCGCGCGCGCCCCATGACTATTACGAGAGGCGCCCGCGGGTGAGAATAACAGAATGACAGAATGACTATAAAAGTTAACTCTGTTATGCAGTTTAGTCCAAAACTAACGGAATCAGTTAGGAACTTAACGGAAGTAACATAAATTAACAAAAACAAGTTAAATAAAAATACTATGTATGCAATCGGGGTGAGAGGTCCAAAGCGGGGTGTCTACAGAGCCCCTCGGCGATGTGGATTGCGAAGCAAAACGCGTCGACGAAAGAAAGACAACCGCCGAGGACATCGACAAGAGAAAACAAAGACTCGATAAAGCAGGAATTTGAAATTACAAAGGATAGGAGTGCGCTCCCTGTGTGAGCGGCTTTCGCGGATGGAAAGGGTGTGGTGGTGTCACGACCCGAAAATCCGTCTCTATTTTATTAATAAATAATTAATCATTTATTTATTTTATTTGATTATTTATTTATGTGCGCATTTTATGTCTCATAATATTAATTTGTGTCTAGCTTTATTTGGTTGATATTGGGTTAAGTGGGTAGTAGGGAATTTGGTTTGGGTTATGTGTTAGTAGATGAGGGGGCCTAAGTGTAACCTTTTGAAATAATTTTAACTACTCCCTCCCTACTCTTCCTTCTCCCTCACTCTCTTCCTCACCCTACTCCCATTCCCAGCATACTCTCTCTCTCTCTCTCCTTGATTATTGAGTAAGTTTTCTTCTCTCTCTTCTCTCTTCAATCTAGCTATCTTCCCCTCATTATCTCTCATTTCTCATAACTTGAAACATGTTTAGATCGTCGATAGAATCGTAAGAAGCTAAGAAATTTCGAGTTCCGTCACCTTTGAGAAATCCGGGTAAGTTGCTTTTCCCCCATTTATGCGAAAAATGTTCATCTTTAACTCCATTAATGCTCTAGTTGATATATATGGCTTCTTTGTTTGATTTGGAATTTATTTACATTTTATCCATTTTTGTGAAATTTTGGATGTTTGAATCAATTCTTGACTTGGGTTGCTAGATGTTGTTATATGAGTTCTTTTAGACCTATAAGTTGTTCTAGTACCTGAATATGCTAGTTAAGAGGGTTGGATTTTGGTTTGGTTTTGATTTTGGTTGGAATTTTTGAAGAACCCAGGAAATCTTGCCGAATTCCGGCAGTCAGGGCTCGTGGGCGACCGCCCATGGGTGGGTCGGGAGACCGCCCATGAGATCAGTTGGTCCGGAGTGTTGGAGTTAATGGTTTTGGGCGACCGCCCATTGATGGGTTGGGCGACCGCCCATGGTGTCAGTCTGATGGGTTTTGGGTTAGTGGTTTTGGGCGACCGCCCGGGCTGGTTATGGGCGACCGCCCATAGCAGCTGACCTGTGTATAATTGTTTTTATTTGTTTTCGAAATCAAGCTTAGTCTAGGCTCGGAGTATGATACTAATAGATTGAAATGGCCATTGTGAAATACTCAAATGTGGAAAATGGTTCCTTTGTGAACAATTGCGTTATGGAATTTGATTAATTATCGTTTTGGGATTGTTGAATATCTTTTGATGTGTTGTTCGGATCGATTCATCCTTTTGGTGATTTATTTGGAATGGTTCCCTACTTTGGAATCATTAGTTGTTTATCGTGCTAGTATTTTATTACCTAGCCTTTACTTGAAAGTCCAGCTGGCATTTGTGTCGTGATTGGGCGATGCGAAACATTATGATGGCACAAGCCAAGTCCATTATGATGTTGACCATTGTTTTGCCCCATTATTCCCCTCCTCCAGATTGGCCTTGGATGTGAGATGAGCTAGCCCCTTTGTGAGCATTTTAGCTATTTGTTTTGGGCTTTGACTGTGTGTCACTGTCCCCTTATTATTATTGGTTCCGGTACCGGGGGTTTTCTCTTCAGCTTTCATGCTACTATGAAGATGTTGATTGTTGATTATTGAAGCTGCGCAGCGACCTTTATTTGGTTCTATCAGTTGGAAAACCTTGGCTAATATCCTTCGTTACTTGTTTATTTCCGCTGCTATCTGTTAATTGATAAATTCTATGTGCTAAGTGATATTTATTATTGTTTATTGCATATCGCATCATAGCATGTCATGTAGTTGCATTAGTAACTTATTGAGATTTATCTCACCCCCTTTCTTTTGTCTTTGTTTTTCCTTAACCCCCCCAGGAGGAAAGGATTAGTACTTGCTGATCACGAGGAGGACGTCGAGTGTGGAAGTAACCTTTGGGAAGGTTGTTTCGGTTTACATTATTTAAATGTATAACCTTTGGGATAGTGTCCAAATATTGACGTCATTAAGAATTGTGTATTTTGTATATTTTTGGTATAAGCTTGTGGAGCCTATACTAGTTGTATTTTTGTTATTGTCAAACTTGGATTTGTAAAACTTGATCTATCACCTTTTGGTATAAAATGGAATTTTCTTCTTCAGTATTTTGGTAATTGTGTGATAAGTCGACGTCCAGCTCGCGAGTCCCGGGCCGCGGGGTCGGGGTCGCGATAGGTGGCTTGAGGCGGCCCACCACGGCCACAATTTTTTTTTTTAAAAAAGGTGTGGTGGCTTGAGGCGGCCCACCACGGCCACAAAAATTTAAAAAGGTGTGGTGGCTTGAGGCGGCCCACCACGGCCACAAAATTTTAAAAAAGGTGTGGTGGCTTGAGGCGGCCCACCACGGCCACAAAATTTTAAAAAGGTGTGGTGGCTTGAGGCGGCCCACCACGGCCACAAAAATTTAAAAAGGTGTGGTGGCTTGAGGCGGCCCACCACGGCCACAAAAATTTAAAAAAGTGTGGTGGCTTGAGGCGGCCCACCACGGCCGCAATTTAAAGAAAGTGGGGAATTTTGAAATTGTGAAAGATGGGGGTGCCCTCCCTGTGTGAGCGGCTTTATTGATATAGAACGGATATGGCGGGATCCGCCTTGCTGAAGCGGGATCCGTTTGCTGATGCGGGGTCCGTTTACTGATTGCGGGATCCGTTTGCTGAAGCGGGATCCGTTTGCTGAAGCGGGATCCGTTTGCTGATGCGGGATCCGTTTGCTGATGCGGGATCCGTTTGCTGAAGCGGGATCCGTTTGCTGATGCGGGATCCGTTTGCTGAAGCGGGATCCGTTTTGCTGAAGCGGGATCCGTTTGCTGAAGGCGGATCCGTTTGCTGATGCGGGATCCGTTTGCTGATGCGGGATCCGTTTGCTGAAGCGGGATCCGTTTGCTGAAGCGGGATCCGTTTGCTGATGCGGGATCCGTTTGCTGATGCGGGATCCGTTGCTGATGCGAGATCCGTTTGCTAATGTGGGATCACTGTGGACCAAATTGCTATCTAGAGCTGTAGTTGCTGTTGACTTTATCGTGGGGATGCGGGCATGGTTGACTGTGGACCATTTTCTGCTGGGGATGAAGTGACTTGAGTAGCGGATGCTGTTGACTTCGTGGTGATACCTGTTATGTGTGTGCTAGGCAGGTATATGTGTTTATGCAAGAAGATGCATGAAGTGTGAAATGAAGAGAGAAATTGTGCTCATGGTGCAATGTGATCTGAAAGCAGTTTTGCATGAGAGAGAGTCTTTGGAGAAAGTGATTTTGTGTGCGGTGTGATTTGAGGAAAGCCTCGGATGTATTCATACCTTCACTTACCATTGTCGCTTGATTGGAGATGGATTGCTGAAGGATGTTGATGCTTTTGATGAAGAGTATCCATGCTTTGGATGGAGAATGATGATGTTGGTGGTGATGAATTGTTCTTGCCTTTGATGGAGTGTCGGTGGGACAGTATTCCGGATGATGGGTTGGTCGTGCCAAAAGGCTGCCTACGTATCCCTTGGAAGGAATCAGACCAGCGTAGTTCAAGGATGATGGAGAATGCTGGAGGAGAAGCTAGGAGCAAAGCAAAGTAAAGCACATACTTTTGCACATAGAAAAAGAAAAAGAAAAAGTTTTTTTTTTTTTTTTTTTTTTTTATTTAGATTAGAAGGGAAAGAATATGCACACATGTGAGAAAAAGATTTTTTTTTAGTTCGTGGGTGAACCATTTTAACCATTGTGTGTTTGTAAAGCCAACCCAAGATCAAGTCGTGTTCGATCGAAGTCCAGATTGCCTCGCTTGAATGTTGTCGCCGCGGTGTCCGACGAAAATTGATGTCTAGCCCCAAGAGATTTGTCGATTATGGGGCTCCAAAAGGCATTTGATGCCGAGATAAGGGGTTGCTGATTGTAAAGCCCCTCGAATGCTGAACTTTGAGTGGCTTATGAAGCCCCAAGATGAATCAACTTTTAGCCCATTCAAATAAACTGTCTTTTGTTGTCGACGTGGGCAAGCCCCAAGAGAAGATCATTGATACCAAGCTTTGAGAGATTGCTAAGCCCCAAATGTCATGGGCTTATCAAGTTTGTAGATGGCGGGATGTGGAGATCTTTCGGTGTGAAGCCTCAAATTGGCTTAGCTTTGTATTGAGAGCGGGTGCCACATCAGGTAGGGCTTTTGAAGGCGATCTCCTTCTTTCTCTTACTTGGAGATGGATGGCCCTTTTTGTGGTTGATACCCAAATGGCGGAAGGTCCATGTTAAAAATGTAGTACGGTCTTCGGGAGACGTCTCGTGGGAGATGGTGATGTTGTTGCAGATGATAAGGTCTTGGTGTGATAAAGTCTCGAACGGTATGTTTGCTCGAGTCTTCTTGAGTTGAACCGACGGCGGATCTTCGGATGCAGCTTGTGCTTTTGATCTTGGAGAAGGGGGTACTGTATTGCAGAAACATTGGGATTGGCCGTAACTCTGTCTCTAGAGTTAACATATTGGCATTGCACGCCATAACTCAGCCGGGTGAGTCTAGCGAATCTTTTTCCTTTTCTCTAAGACTTCCTTCAGAATCTCGCTGTGAGTTCTAACAAGAATTATCAAATTCATTCATATCATCGGAGCCTTCATTTAAAACCAAGAGGCCTTTTGACTGGAAGTGTTGAGGGACCATTGAAGTTTGATCCTTTCATGGAGCCATAAGACTACTCCCAAATTGCATTGCTCGGGTACCACTACCCAAAAGCTTGTTAATTGCGAAGCCCCAATATTGCCCTTTGCTTGTATTACTGTAAAGTCGTGGCCCAAAAGATTTGTAGATTGCGAAGCTCCTTGAGACCTTCCGTTATGAAGCTTCAAATGTTGCTGGGGACATTGAAGTGAATTGCTTCTTGCCGAGGGAGCCTTTAAGACTTGACCGTAGCCCCTAAAGTGACATCATTGATTGCGAGGAAGGTCCATCCTTGATTGGGGGAACGAGCATGGGCACACATGATAAGAGGGCTTTTTGACATCCCTTTTGAGAGACTTTGAGGATAGTCTCACACATCTTTCTCGAGCCTAGGGCTTATTGATTGTCAAATGAAGCAAAAGAAGCCCTTGTTCTTGAGTCACATAGCCCCTAGGGCGTCACCATTTGTTGAGCAATGCAAGAGTGACTCATCCTCGTGCGAGGGAACAAACATGAGAGGACATGGCAAGAGCTACTCCATTTCTCGGGAGCCTTTCGGCGTACATACTTGCAGAAGCTTTGAAAACTGAGACACATGTTGTTGCTATTGCTGCCCAAGCCAATTGACTAGCTAGGGATTATTTGTGCAACCTCATGCCTTTTTATGATGGGCTCGTTCTCGGATGGGTCTTGGTTACCACGGGCTTTCTTTTCATGAACCCAAAAATGCACACTGCTGGAGAATGATGCCGATAACCCAAGACAACCTTTGATGGTGCCATATCTTGTCGAGCCTTTTGCAATCCCAAAGTTGACTCGGCGGGGAATTGACTTGCTGAGGATATCAAATGTAGAACTCGTGCAGTTGTCTTCCTTAGAGGCTGGAGATCTCCATTTCTCTTTCCCTTCTCTCTCTCACTCTCTCATTTTTTTTTATGATGCACCCTGTTTTTTGCCTAGACCACCCTTTCGGGTTTTCAATCTAGCGGGCATCTCTTTTGCGTCTTTTTTTTTACTCGATTGATGGGGAAGTGTGCATTGACTCTGGCTGAGGAGATAAGACATGTGATTTTGCGGTGAAGACCTCTTGTCACTAAAGATGAGTGACATTGACTCGACTAGGGAAGTGTCCCTAGTATTGACTTCATGTATGTACATTTTTTGAATGACTCACGAAGGCATGTAAGTCATTAAGAGAGAAGAGAAAGAAAGCCCCAGTTTGATTGCAAGAAACTGGGAGTATCGCAAAAAGAAGAGAAACCCCTAGACTCGACAAGGAACGGAAAGTGATTCCAAATCTAGGAAAGTTGTTCAATCTTGAGGTGATTAATTCATTGGCAAATGAATCGTACAAAGATGTCTTGACAAGTTCGAGATGAAGGTCGATCACCATAACGCGCTAGGGCTAAACATATCTTCTTTCTTGCATGAGACCGGACCCGAAGGTTGCCTACGTTCCTTCAGTGTAGGTCACCGTAGTTCTTGTCGATGCTCCATTCGTCGAGATGGTTGTTGCTTCGTCCTTCATTGGTGGAATGATGTTGATCTTGTACTTCTTTGATTGAGGGGGATTTTTTTTTTGTGCTCTAACTTTTGCCTAGGTTGATTTGAGGATTTCAACCTAGCGAGCCTTTTTTTTTTTAATCCCCTTTTGAAAACTTTGCTTCATGATCGTTGCTCCACCTTTCTTTGTCTTGATTTCGTCGTTGTTGATGTCTTCGTTGTTGATGCCGTCGTTGATGTTTAGCCCCTAGGCGTTCAAGCGATGGCCTTCGTTCTAAAACTTGTCTAGACATCTTTTCATCATTTTGCCAAGAATTAAATTGAACAACTTGGAATAGTGTATGAGGACAAGAACGACTTTTATTTGATAATAAGACTCGACATTGAACATGGGACGAGAGAAAACTTTAATGCACACTAAAGAGGACTTTGACTCTCCTTTTTTTTTTTTTTTTTTTTATTCCTATTACTAGGTAGAGAAAGAGAAACGGAGATTGTTGTTGTCGGCCTTGTAGCATGATCTCTTGTTGAAACCCCATTTCAAATCTGAGCCTCTTCCTTGATGAGTTCTTGCATGTTGCCACTCTCTAACTGTTGTTCTTTAACCACGGTAAACTCACCATTGTTAATCGAATCTTAGATGATGTCGCGGAGGGAGAAGCAATCCTCGGTGAGGTGACCGCTGCATTGGTGATAGTCACACCACTTGTGGTGGGCATGGTTGCGACGCAATGGTTGTGGTTGCTTGTACCCTTGGAGAGGAGAAATTTTCCCCTTTGCTTTGAGATCTTCATAGGCCTTGGTGACGGTCATACCTTGGAGGGAAGTGTACACACGGTCGTTGGTAGAACCTTTGTGACTTTTGAGAGGTGAGCCACTTGAAGATGCCTTATCGTTGACCTTTGCCTTGTTGTTGGTGAACTCTTGCAAACGAGCCTTAAGTTTGGACACTTCTTCCTCGTGAATTTTCCTCTCGAGATCAAGACGGTCTTGCCACAAATCATCCTTGCGGCGGGCATCCTCGACAAGTCTATCCATTTGTTCCCCCATGGCTCTTATTATGTTGAAGAGCCTTTCGTTGGACACGGAAGTATTCTCACCCTTGTTGTTGTTGCTGTTGGAAGCCATTGGACCTATTGAGAGAACACGGTCGATCTTAGGTTGGCCCCACAAACACATTTTGAGTAAAATAATTAACCCACAAACAAAGGAGAAGACTCAACCACATAAGAAAAATGACTCTTTTTTTTATTTATAAAAGTCGGAAGGACGTGGTCCTTTTTGGGGTTTCTAGGAAATAGTGGAATCGTCACACTAGTTATAGACCATCTCGCGGTTCCATATACTCATCGGATTCCACCACGCTTGTGAATCCTACATGTGTCGGGATTAAACTAAATTAATGTAGTAAAGCATACATGCGGGGACGGATTTTTATTTTTATCCATAATAACTACTTGGGGACGGAGTTTTATTTCGTCCAAAACAACGAGTGGCATGTATGATTTGAAGACATTAGTTTAGGGAAAACCGACTTGAGTCACGTTGTGTTAGACCCTAACTAGAATTGTGTGGTTTGTGCTCGGCTAAAGAGAGGCTTAAAGGTCACCCCCGGCATGTAGTCGTGAACTACGCCACGGGCTGAGGTTTACCGCTTCGGAAGAGTCAAGGTCGAGTGGAGCTTGAAACTTCCTAGGACGGGCCTCGACGGGTTTGGGGTTGGACTTGTGCGACTCGATATTGAGCAGTTGATAAGAATTGTGCGCGTAGTGTGAGGTCTAACAAGTGACAATTATTTTTTTTTCAAAGGAAATAAAAAAAAACAAATAAGCATGTAATTTACAACTTTCGAATCACCCGTGTGACCGATAAAAATGAACAGGAAATAAAAGCTGTTCTGTGCAGGCCCGGTGCACACACACTATCAAAACTGTCCATTCTGTTCACTGTTTCTGTTTCTGGGAAATTCCCAGAAGCGCGCGCATTCAGAAGCCTACTCGGGAGGCGCGCGCGTTAGACTGAGAGACGTGGAGGCGCCCGCTTCTGGGCAGTACCTGCAAATCAGTCGGTTCAAGGGACTGCCTTGACCCTAAATAAAAAATTCTTTCCCCTGCGGACATTGTTAGCACAGCGACATGGAATTGAAGGACAAGATGGGAGGCGGGCGATTCTGGTAATTAGGGTCGGACGCGCGCGCTTTAGGCCAAGAAGGCCAGAGGCGCGCGCTTCCTACCCTTTTTACCAGAATGCCCAGAAAATAAAATAAAAGAACACCAAAAATGAAAAACGCAAGTTTAACCCTCTACGTCCCCAGCAGAGTCGCCACTGTAGATACCCCGGAGGACCACGGCTTGGCTAGAGCGGTGAATTAACCTAGGATGTCTACTTGATTTTAAGAGTCGCCACCTATGTTTTAGAGGAACATAAGAAAAACCTAAAAAGAGCCAATTTTATATACAAAACCAGAGATTCGGGAAAAGATGAGTTCGGGGTTAGGTGACGGAGTGGGAAGTACTTAAACACCCACTCCGCCCCGCTTACGCGGGTCTTGCTACTTTTGGTGTTCTAGTGCTAATGTCCTTCAATTTATTGATATAAAAAATGTGCTAACAATTGAGATGAGAAGAAAAGGGGAAATAAAAAGAATGATTTTATTAATTAATTTATGCTAAAAGATTACATGTTGAATATGCTAAACAATTACATAAGAAATGAAATGGAATTTAATTAGTGTTTGGAATGTTGGAATGTAACCTTGACCAAACTTCAATAGTGAAGTGGCCTTTTGGTTGTATTCCTTTTATGGAGATTGCATACTAGTAAGACATAAATAAAAGAGAAAGAGAAAAGTTGTACCTTTAGAAAAGAGAACTTGAAACCTTGACTTGAAAGTGGAGTTGTTGTAGAAAAATGGTTGTGTAGAACTTTGTGTAGAGTTTTGTTGTTAAAACTCTTGTTGGGAGAATTTGTGTAGAGTTTGTGTAAAGAGAAAGTGTTCAAGGTCTAAAAAATGAGGTCCCTTTCCAAGGTAGGAGATGATGGTTTTTATAGGTAAAATTAGGAGGGAAAGGTTGGAGGGAAATTGGTCAATCCATGTGAAATGGAATTGACCAATCAAGAAAAAGATAAATAAAAGAATTAATGAAAGAAATAAAAGAAAATCAAATAATAATAAAATGAAATATTTTGTTTTTATGAAGAATGGCTAGAATAAAGGATTTGGGAGTTATGAAATAAGGGGGAATGAATATGGATGTAAAAAGGAGGTGTTTGTGATCAAGAAAAGATTTTCTAAATAAGATAAGGGAGGGAAAAATGGTGCTATCCGTTACTGCCAAAGTGGGAAGCGCGCGGGTCCGGCCTATTGGACCAAACGCGCGAGCGCCCCATGACTAATACGGGAGGCGCCCGCGGGTGAGAATAACAGAATGACAGAATGACTCTAAAAGTTAACTCTGTTATGCAGTTTAGTCCAAAACTAACGGAATCAGTTAGGAACTTAACGGAAGTAACATAAATTAACAAAACACAAGTTAAATAAAAATACTATGTATGCAATCGGGGTGAGAGGTCCAAAGCGGGGTGTCTACACCCCTCTTCCTTCAATCTTCTCTTAGGGCGTCCGTGGCCACATCAAACTGGAGGAGTACCATCCACTCTCCACCAATGTGTCAAGTTTAAACATAATGACACGATAGTCACCGTACTTGGGGAACTAATCACCGCTAGTCCAATTCTAGAAATTCAGCATGAGGCGGCAGACCACATCTTTAATGGGTTTGAAATCCAAAAGGGGAGTAGCGTGGAGATTGTAGAAGTGCATAATGAGAACGACTACTCCAAGGCAATCCCATTCTCCGGAACACGCCCTGTCCTTAACATGATGACAAAGGAAGGATATTTCCCTGGTCTAGGGCTTGGAAAAGACTTGCAAGGGATAAAAGAACCACCACCTGTCGTTCTATACCCATCTGAATATGGCCTAGGGTACGAGTCACCATTCAAGAACATCCCTAAGAAAGAAAGGGATTGGACTTCATATATAGTCCCAATGGAACCACCCTATCGAAAGACTCTAAATGGGTATTTTGTACGCGAAGGGGAAAACTTTCCATACTTCATGTTCCCCGAACCGTGGATTGACCATAAGGGGAAGCGCCAACCGGACTTTGAAATATTCAGTGACTGTGATCCGTACTCACTGGAAACTGAACCGATGCAATTCTCGTGGCTACCTCGAGAATTAGGGAGTACCAAGGCCGAAGCATGCAGTGAGTGGGACTTTATGTTGTGAGAAGACCTACTGTGCTAATTTCGCAACCTTTGCAAGCTAAAGGACACTCAGATCAATGCAATAGATAAGGGGGACGCTCCGGAACAAGACTACACCAAGCTCATCGAGAAAAGTGATGAGTCTATCCAGAACTGGTATACAACTGGGGGACCCATGGCAAGCGAAGACTTCCTGATCAAGGAGTTAGGATGCACTCCCCATCCCCGTAGGGAAAGAAAATTTGTAACCCTCACTTTAGAATCAGATACCGCTACCGATGAGCTCACCCAAGAGGGCTTAGATGCCATCGCGGAACATGTATTCCCCTACTTTCTTAATGAAAAAATAGATCTTTCTGAGTATCCCGAGATTGCAAGCGTCATGAATGATGAATTACTAATAACTCTAACGAATTAGATAATAATGAGTCATATGATGAGATAAATCAAGAAAACGAACAAATTTAAAAGAAATTAATAAGCAAGTAGGTCATCGTGGCGGAAATGGTCCTATTGATGCCGAAGAAATGCAAACAGTTAATTTGGGGGAGGATGATGATCCGAAAGAGACCAAGATTGGCAGTTTCTTCAAGGGGGAAGACCGATAAGACCTCATAGCGGTTCTCCAAGAATTCATAGATGTGCTCGCATGGTCCTACAAAGATATGTCGGGTCTATCCAATTCGATTGTTGAGCATAAGATACCGCTGCTTCCCGATTCAAGGCCAGTCAAGCAGAAACTCCGCAGAATTAAACCCGAGTGGTCGGTACAGGTTAAACAAGAGATAGAAAAACTCTTAAGTGTCGGGTTCATCAAGGTGGTAGAGTATCCAACCTGGTTGGCTAATACTGTTAAGGTATCCAAAGCTAACGGAAAGGTCCGTGTCTGCATAGATTTCCGTGACCTTAACAGAGCTTCTCCGAAAGATGACTTTCCTCTGCCTAACATAGACATGCTTGTTGACAATACAGCAAAGTACGAATTCCATTCGTTTGTAGACGGGTTCGCTGGGTATAATCAAATTCTCATGGCAGAGGAGGATCAACATAAAACTGTATTTACCACACCATGGGGGCGTTTTGTTATACAGTCATGCCATTCGGACTTAAGAATGCCGAAGCCACTTACCAGAGAGCTGTAACTGCATTGTTCCACGACATGATACACAAAGAAATGGAGGTATACGTGGATGAAATGATCATACACTCTAAAGGCTCCGATGGGCAGCACTTCATCGACCTCAGAAAGTTCTTTGAAAGGTTGAGACACTACAAGATGAGACTTAATCCGGCCAAGTGCACATTTGGGGTAGTGAAAGGGAAAGTCCTTGGGTACATGGTTACCGAGGATGGTATAGAAGTAGACCCTGCTAAGATCAAAGCCATCGTTGACATGCCTCCACTTAAGACATAGAAAGAAGTAAAAGGATTCATGGGTCGCCTCCAGTACATTAGTCGTTTCATTAATCAGCTTACGACGATGTGCGAACCCATCTTCAAACTCCTTAAGAAGAATGCATCCCTAGAATGGACCGAAGAGTACCAAGAAGCCTTCGAAAGGGTCAAAGAATACTTAGTGAATCCGCCAGTGTTGGTTCCACCGCATAAAGAGAAATCGTTGACCTTGTACCTTACAGTCAATGACACTGCACTAGGGGCAATGATAGCACAAGAGCAACCCGACTCGAAGAAGGAGAATGCCATATACTTTGTCAGTCGTCACTTTTAAGGGGCTAAATTGAACTACTTTGCATTAGAAAAGTCGTGTGCTGCACTGGTATGGGTAGCTGAGAGAATAAAGCCGTACATGGAAGCGTTTCCTGTACAACTAATTGCCCGAATGGACCCAATGAAGTATATCTTCGAGAAATCACATGTCTCCTCTAGGATAGCTAAGTACTTTATGCTCGCGGGGTATGATATCACTTACATCACATAGAAATCCATGAGAGGAAGAGTCTTTGCGGATCATTTAGCCGAATTTCCATGTGATGAAGCGAAGGGGGAAGACCCGCGATTCCCTGATGAGGACATCATGGCAATAGCAGAAAATATGTGGCAATTATTTTTTGATGGTGCAGCCAATAAACGGGGATATGGTATCGGCATGGTACTAGTAGATCCCTCAGATTTCTACACTCCACTCGCAATCCGCGTTGACTTTGAGGCCACTAACAACATTGCTGAGTACGAAGCTTGCATAGCGGGGCTTGACGCAGGTTTAGAAAGAAATGTGACAAAACTAGAAGTATACGGAGATTCACAACTCATAATTTACCAATCACTTATAAAGTGGAAGATACAAGATCCTACACTTCAGAAACATGATGACCATCTCCAAGACTTGGTCAAACAGTTTAAATAAGTCACCTTCTGCTATCTTCCTAGGGATAAGAACCGCTTAGCAGACTCGCTCTCCATGCTAGCATCACTTGTAGAGATTCCCGAATGGACTGAGGTCAAAACCTTCAAAGTCGCAAGACGAACAACTTCCGCTTATCACTCGATCATAGATCTGCATGACTACAAGGAGCCATGTGATGTCGTTTCCATGAATACCTTGGACAATAAACCATGGTATTATGATGTATGGCATTTCCTCCTAGACGGAACATTCCCATCAGAAATATCACCTAAGGCAAAGATAGCTTTTAAGCGATTCGCTACCCAATTCGTAATTATAGGTGATCGCCTCTACAAGAAACATCACAAACAATGTCTACTCTGTGCTGATGAGCACGAAGCTGTAGAAGTCATGGACCAAGTCCATCAAGGAGTCTGTGGAACCCACATGAATGGCAACATGCTAGCAAAGAAAGTTATCCGATTAGGGTACTACTGGCCTACAATGGAAGCCGACTGCACCGACATGGTTAAGAAATGCCACAAGTGTCAGATACATGCCATATTGCAACACGCACTACCGTCCGTGTTATACCCCATGACATCCCC
This sequence comes from Campanula takesimana, assembly GCA_026119855.1. NCBI lineage: Eukaryota > Viridiplantae > Streptophyta > Magnoliopsida > Asterales > Campanulaceae > Campanula > Campanula takesimana. Next base: position 1,189,787 of record JAOWBW010000187.1, on the reverse strand, counting down.
TTGGCCATTTTCTACATGGGGAATAGATGTCATTAGCAAGGTCCCACCGATAGGTCACAATGGGCACTCATTCATATTAGTCGCCATAGATTACTTCACCAAATGGATCGAAGCCCAATCCTACAAAGTATTAAATGCCAAGAAGGTGGCTGAGTTTATTAAGACCAACATCATATGCCGATATGGAGTACCTCATGAGATGATAACCAACAACGGCACCCACTTCGAGGAAGAATGTGACCAACTACTTGCAGAATATAAGATAGAGAGACATCAGTCATCACCGTACCAACCACAGACCAATGGAGTAGTCGAAGCTGCTAACAAAACCATAGAGACCATCATCAGAAAAATGGCTAAGATTGGCAGAGACTGGCCCGATAAGCTACCTTTTGCACTCTGGGGCTATCGTACTTCAATCCGTACTGCCACCGGTGAAACTCCATACACCCTAGCTTATGGGATGGAAGCAGTATTACCGATCGAATTGGAAGCACCATCACTGAGGGTTCTCCTAGAAAACCAAGTCAACGAAGTCACATGGTTGAACAGCCATTACGAACAACTAGCCCTGCTAGATGAACGTCGACTTCGAGCCGCTGAGCATATCCAAGCGTATCAAAGGAGAATGGCTCGAGCATTCAACAACAAAGTCAAATCTAAAAACATCAAAGAAGGGGACCTTGTCTTACGCGAACATTGTCCTGGACCGTTAAACCCTATGGGAAAATGGGGACCAAGGTGGATAGGACGTTACATAGTTAAGAAGATCTTCTCCGGAGGAGTGGTACAACTCGTAGACCTAGATGGGGATCAACTGCTGAAGCCCGTCAACATGGACAAGCTGAAGAAGTACTACTCATAGCCCCGTCCCCTAGTTCAAAAAAATAAAAAATAAAAATAATAATAAAAAAATAATATATATATATAAAAAAATAAAAAAAGGCACGAGAAAAGAAGCCCGCTAGATTGAAAACCTGAAAGAGCGGTCTAGGCAAAAATTAGGGTGTGCATATAAAAAAAAAAAAACTTTGGGGCGGGTCTCGTACGAGACACCTATGTCTCGTACGAGGCATTCAGACAGACAGCAGAATTAGACTTATTTTCTCTTTCTTGAACAAGAACTACGATGACCTGAGCTCCTTATTTAATTGATGTAAAAGGAGAACGTATGCAGCCTTTTGGTCCGGTCTATTCAATAAATAAAATCAAAATATTGTTCTTTTATTAATTGAATGCATTTCAAGAAAGCAATAAGAAAATTTCCAACATGAGTACCATCTTGCAAAAGAAAATAAATAAAATACTAAAAATCTAAACATTGATCTATCTATTGCAATCTCTCGATACTCCTAAAGAACTACTTCTTTCTTAACTTAGTAGGGGCTTGACCACGATCCCCCTTGTCATCCTTTTTTCTCTTAAACCGAGGTATCTCGTAACCGGGGGGAACGTCAAGTCGACTGAACACTGAGGGATTCAATCTCGCAAACACGTGAGGCCTATCTAGAGCTTGAAATTTACTGGGAAGGCCGTCCGCCCTCTTCTCATAGAAGTCGCTATCCAGAAAGTCTTGAGTAGCATCCACGTTGACATTAGAAGGATCCTCCTCAGCTTCCTTCTTCCTCAAACGCAAGCTAGGCTCGAATTGGTCCCCCAACAAAGGATGGCGGATGTCATCAATACCCTTAGCACTCAGACGGAGTTCTGTGAAAAACCAATCCAAGTATTTATCCGACAAATAAATACTCCCTCCCTCATAAGAGAGATTGGTCCAACGATCCATAGTGGTGCCTTGCCCCCAATCACGAGCCAAGCTCGCAGAGAGATCCGAGTCCATGAAATAAATATCCTGAGCACGTCCCCCTAGTACAAATGTGTCCTGCTGCTGACCGAACTGTCTCATTACTGTAGACACCGTGCCTTGGACTGATCACTCCGATTGCACGGTTGATCTTGTGTTTCTACCTATTTTAAGTGTTTCTCGTTAGTTTCTGTTACTTTTGTTATGTTCCTGACTGACTCCGTTAAGTCCAAGGACTAAATTGAATAACAGGGCTGACTTTCTAGTCCATTATGTCAAAAAGGCCATCTCTGAGTCGCGCGCCTCCGACCATAGGAGCCAGAAACGCGCGCCTTCCACCCCCGAGGTAGGAAGAGCGCGCCTCTGGGCGTCAGTTACAGATTTCTGTCCAAGAATCTCTCCCTTGCTCATTTTCATGATTTTGCCCGGAAAAGATTTATTGGTGACTGAGTTTTGGCACCAAAAACATATGTTTTTTTTACCTATAAAAACATCCCTTTTCCACCATTTCAAAGGACCAAAAATTCTCTCTACAAAAACTATACCGAAATCATTTCCAAGGTTTTTCCCAAGTAATTCACCAAGAAGTGTTTGAAATTCTTCGAAGCATAGGTAAAGGTCTATTTTTCCCTTTCTTCTCTACTTCATCTCTTCTCTCTTTCTTATACTTTAATCAAACGTTCAATCACCCAAATCATTTTGGGACATGACACCAATGATCACTTCATTCGATTGAAGTTGGTCAAGGAGTTATCTCCCTACATTCCAAACACCCCTTTTTAAACCCCTTCATCATAACCAAAGAATAGGAAGAATATTTATTTTATGTAGACTTTGAACAAGCAAGACCAATATTAGTTGGGTGAGATGGGTGTTTAAGTATTTCCCATCTCGTAACCTAACCTCCGAACCTCATAATAAGAATCTCTGTTTTCGTATCAAACTTAGGCTAAATATTAGGTTTTCTCATGTTCCTCAAAAAACATAGGTGGCGACTCTAACAAAGAAAACACAAATAGACATCCTAGGAATAACATGTTGGTAGTGGTGCCCTAGGCACGTTTAATAAACGTTGTAATTGTTATCATTTATTTCATATCAATAAAGAGATGTTTTGATTATTATTGTTGTTCATGTTTACTTATAATAATCTCCGTTCCTAGTACTTGTTAAGCACTAGAATAAAGGCTAAATGATCATGGGATGATCATGTTAGATTTATGGGTACTTGTTTGGAACAAGGTACTGGACATGACCCGCTGTATGAGATTTATGTCATGGTCTATGTCGTACATATACCTCATATTAGTTATGTCATTCGAATCCTTAGACATGCATGAAGTTATTATAGTCTTCCACTTGATGAACATTATGTTTGACATATTCAAACGCTACCTTTAACCGGGTAGTTATAAAGTGTATGATTGGCATAATCGGATTCACGTAGGGAAGAATAATAAGCTAAATGGATTTGTCCCTCTTCGGAGAGATCTCAAGCTTAGGCCTCTCGTAGGAATGATGTTGATGAAAATGTTCGTCCGGAATCAAATGAATTAATTAGATTAATGTCATTTGGATTATCAACATATTCAGAATCGAGAAAGTATTGAACAAAGACAAGTTGACCGTTTGACCATGACTTGTGTTCAAGGAGATCATGGACAAAGGGATTGTGACATATTCTAAAGGAATGCGAACTTGTATCTATTATACTATTTGGGTAGGTATGACGGTTTGCTAGAACCTAATCATATCTTATGGATTCATGTTTGAACCCATTGCCAACTTAGTATAATCCTTAAAGGACTATATTGGAAAATTATGGCTCTCTGATCCTGGTGTGCGACCGCACAAACTAGGCTGGGCGGCCACACAGGTTTTGGGCGACCGCACAACTGATTTTGGGCGGCCGCACAGTATGTCGGGACAGACTTCCTGATTTGATTAAGAAAAGGATTTTGGACGGGTTTTGACACAAGTTTCCTATTTGGAATAGGTCTAACTTGCATATAAACAGCTAAATTCGGGCCAGAACAAAATATAGCTTTTGTGCAAGTCTCCAAAGAGTTTGAGAGAGTTTTATTTTGTTCTAAGATATCCTAGATTGAAGAACAAAATAATATACAAACTAATATTCCATATAGTTCATATTAATTGTGAAAACGTGTTTCACAATATTGGTCTAGCAACCAAGATCAAGTGTTCTTGATATTCGTTCAAGGTGTGGATACCGCTAGAGGGTGAAGCTCATCATGTTCAAAGTTCGTGTTCTTACTTGTTCGTGATTAAAGCTTCAATTTCTCCACCAAAATCAAAGACCAAATTCAAAGTCATCAAGGGTTAGTTTTCTAGTATTCATATTGCAAGTATTTGATTTAATCATATGAATGGATCTATGGGATTTGGGTTTCATAAAATTTTAAATGCTATTTTCCGCTGCGCATGTTACTTCGAAACCCAACAGTGGTATCAGAGCCCCGTTCATGTTGATTATTTCAATACTTAGATCATGTTGTGTGTATATAAATTATTTATGTGCCTAACATGATATGAATATTGGATATATGATGTTTATGTGTTACATGATTTTATGTGGTTTATTGTTTTACAACTTTAATCGCACTATTGAATCGCACTAAAAATTATGTTGGATTCTGAATTGTTTGATTATTAATTTTTGATTGGATCAAAGTTTTAATAATCAGGAAAAACAATTTTGAGACAAATTTTCGAACTTTAAAAATTCATTCTGATGCTACTGTGCGACCGCACAGAAAACCTTGGGCGGTCGCACAAGTTTGGGCGACCGCACAGTCTTTTCTTGGGCGGCCGCACAGTTGTCAGGATTCTGGCTTTGATTTTCGGTCAGAGTCAGAATCTGGAATTTTGATGGGGCCCGACCAGACCAGTGATAAGACCAGCCAGACCTGCTGATCTGGAGTGGGTTTTGGGCAGTTGATTTGGGTGTGGATCCTGGGGTTTGATTTTCCTATTTGTTTTAGTCTTGTGATTCTAAGATTGGTTCAAGGTTTGGATGGCTAATCTACGTTCATCGAGATTGTGTTTCCCAAACTTGATCGCAATCAAAGTTTCAAAGATAATACGAAGTTAGAATTATGAAGAGTTCATAATTGCTAAAATTGAGAAACAAAGTTCTTGATTCAAAGATTAGAGATCCATGTGGAATTGTGGGTGCAATTGGCCTACGTTCATTGAGACCATCTATTGCTTAGTTTCAGCCACATGGACTACTTTCTTGGTTTCTTGAATTAGTGCGGAATTGTGGATGCCTTATGGCTTAGTTTCGGCCGCACTTCTTGTTGTCTTGATTTGGAGATAATAACCAAAGTTGAAATAGTCTCATCCTCATAATTATAGAGAAACTAATGACACATAAATATTATGATTAAATTAATGGAGATTAATTTAGTGGCTAAACTTGATGTGTAACATGTTTATATTATGTGCTCATAAATGTGTTGCATGCTATATGTGATGAACCTTCAAAGAAAGTTTTAAGTCCTATATTGCCATGCCATGATTAAAACACTTGTTAATACATGGGTGAATTTAATGTAGACTCGCCCTAGCGAGATACATTGACTTTATTTATGTATGAGCAAGATAGATGATGTGGGCACTACCTAGCGAGGCACATTATCTATACGTTTAAAATGGTTGGACTTAATTGGGCGTCAAAACAGTTTTGAGCCTAGGCAAAGATGAGATTTAACATGATTTTTGAAATAGGATTTCTTAAAGAATCTCATAAAAGGAACTAAGAGTCATATGAGATATGATAGACAAGAGTTGTCTACCTAATTAATTTGATTTTGTGTAATCCGCCTTAGCGGACTTAAAATTAAATTAAAGCGGGATCTTAACCCATTTAAATTATATTATACATTGGATGTATAAGAAGGTTATATAATTTAGTGGGAGTATTTTTTTTTTGAAAAATACATTGTTTAATTCTTTAATGAAAATTGGTACTTATTAAACTTTGGAAATTTTGCATAATTGTAGATAATGACTAACAACACTCAATCAGTTTCGTTGCATCCTTGAGAAGGATAAGCTCCAAGAGAATGGTACTAACTTTATGGATTGGATCCGTAGCCTAAGAATTGTTCTAAGGCAAGAAGATAAGTTGTACATTCTTGATGGGCCACTTCCTGCTGAACCAGAACCTACTGCCCCTAGGGCAGAAAGAGACAATTACAAGAAACATCGTAATGATTCTAGAGATGTAAGTTGTCTCATGCTTGCTACTATGTGCTCAAAACTCCAACAAAGTTTGGAACATTTGGAAGCCTATGAGATAGGCGTGGAGTTAAGAGCCATGTTTCAAGAGCAAGCTAGGCAAGAGAGGTACAAGACCATTGTTGCATTCACTTCTTGCAAAATGAGTGAAGGGCAACAAGTGAGTCCTCACATACTTAAAATGATAGGTTATGTGGAGCATCTTGAGAAACTTGGCTATCTAATCCCATTAGAGCTAGTCACAGATCTCATTCTTAATTCATTGCCTAAAAGTTATAATCAGTTTGTGATGAATTATAACATGCATGGAATGGATAAGAATCTCTCCGAGTTGCATGGGATGATTAAAACTGCGGAGATGAAGATTGTGGAGAAAGGTTCTCCTGTGCTCTTGGTCATTGATGGGAAGAAGGCTGGTTCCAAAGGAAATGGTAAGGCAAAAGTTGTCAAACCCAAGATAAGCAAGGCAAAGGTTGCCAAGGCTTCTGAGGCAAAACCCGATTCACAAAATGATGTAATCTGTTTCCATTGTCAAGAAATTGGTCATTGGAAATGTAATTGCAAGGCTTTCTTGGAAGAGCAAAAGAAGAAGAAGGGCAGCAAGGCTGCGTCGACTTCAGGTATCTATATGATAGATATTCTCCTTTCTACCACTGATTCTTGGGTATTGGAAACCGGATGTGGTTCTCACATTTGTTTAAATGTGCAGGGACTAAAGAATAGGAGACTGCTTAAAGAGGGTGAAGTGTTGGTAGTGGTGCCCTAGGCACGTTTAATAAACGTTGTAATTGTTATCATTTATTTCATATCAATAAAGAAATGTTTTGATTATTATTGCTGTTCATGTTTACTTATAATAATCTCTATCCCTAGTACTTGTTAAGCACTAGTATAAAGGCGAAAATGATCATGGGATGATCATGTTAGATTTATGGGTACTTGTTTGGAACAAGGTACTGGCCATGACCCGCTGTGTGAGATTTATGTCATGGTCTATGTCATACATATATCTCATATTAGTTATGTCATTTGAATCCTTAGACATGAAGTTATTATAGTCTTCCACTTGATGAACATTATGTTTGACATATTCAAACGCTATCTTTAACCGGGTAGTTATAAAGGGTATGATTGGCATAATCGGATTCACGTAGGGAAGAGTAATAAGCTAAATGGATTTGTCCCTCTTCGGAGAGATGTCAAGCTTAGGCCTCTCGTAGGAATGATGTTGATGAAAATGTTCGGCCGGACTCAAATGAATTGATTAGATCAATGTCATTTGCATTATCAACATATTCGGAATCGAGAAAGTATTGAACAAAACAAGTTGACTTGTTGACCATGACTTGTGTTCAATGACATCGTAGATAAAGGGATTGTGACATGTTCTAAAGGAATGCGAACTTGTATCTAGTTATACTATTTGGGTAGGTATGACGGTTTGCTAGAACCTAATCATATCTTATGGTTTCATGTTTGAACCCATTGCCAACTTAGTATAATCCTAGAGGGTCACACACAATAGAACGAATCTTAAATAAGGACTATATTGGAATTTGGGAATCTGGACAAGTGTGCGACCGCACAATATGGGTTGGGAGGCCGCACAGTTTGGGTCAGTTTTCTAGTATTCATATTGCAAGTATTTGATTCAATCATATGAATGGATCTATGGGCTTTGGGTTTCATAAAAATTTTGAATGCTATTTTCTGCTACGCATGTTACTACGAAACCTAACAGTGGTATCAGAGCCCCGTTCATGTTGATTAATTCAATACTTAGATCATGTTGTGTGTATATAAATTGTTTAAGTGCCTAACATGATATGAATATTGGATTATATGATGTTTATGTGTTATGTGATTTTATGTGGTTTATGGTTTTTGCAACTTTAATCGCACGATTCAATCGCAATTAATATTATGATGGATTCTGAATTGTTTGATTATTAATTATGATTGGATCATGGTTTTAATAATCGGGGAAAAACAATTTTGAGACAAATTTTCGAACTTTAAAATTCCTTCTGATCCTCCTGTGCGATCGCACAGAATAACGTGGGCGGCCGCACATGTTTGGACGACCGCACAGTTACTTCTGGACGGCCACACAAAGCAATCAGAATGCTGATTCTTTTTGCCTTTTGATAAGATTTGGAATTTTCAAAAGGTCCAACCAAACCAGTAACAGAACCAAGCCAGACCTGCTGATCTGGAATGGGTTTTGGGTAGTTGGTTTGAGTGTGGATCTTGGGGTTTGATTTTCCTATTTGTTTTGATCTTGTGATTCAAAGATTGGTTCAAGGTTTGGATGGCTAATCTACGTTCATCGAGATTGTGTTTCCCAAACTTGATCGCAATCAAAGTTTCAAAGATAAAACGAAGTTAGAATTATGAAGAGTTCATAATCGCTAAAATTGAGAAACAAAGTTCTTGATTCAAAGATTAGAGATCCATGTGGAATTGTTGATGCAATTGGCCTACGTTCATTGAGACCATCTATTGCTTAGTTTCAGCCACATGGACTACTTTCTTGGTTTCTTGAATTAGTGCGGAATTGCGGATGCCTTATGGCTTAATTTCGGCCGCACTTCTTGTTGTCTTGATTTGGAGATAATAACCAAAGTTGAAATAGTCTCATCCTCATAATTATAGAGAAACTAATGACACATAAATATTATGCTTAAATTAATGGAGATTAATTTAGTGGCTAAACTTGATGCGTAACATGTTTATATTATGTGCTCATAAATGTGTTGTATGCTATATGTGATGAACCTTCAAAGAAAGTTTTAAGTCCTTTATTGCCATGCCATGATTAAAACACTTGTTTATACATGGGTGATTTTGATGTGGGTTCACCTCCGCGAGGTGCATTAATTTTATTCATGTACAGGCAAGATGAGGTTCATTAATTTAATGTGGGCTTGCCTCCACAAGGTGCATTAAATTGAATGGTTCCTATGCGTTTAAAATGGTTGGACTTAATTAGGCGTCAAAACGGTTTTGGGCCTAGGTAAAAAAAAAGATGAGATTAAAACATGCTTTTTAAAATTGGATTTCTCAAAGAATCTCATAAAAGAATCTAAGAATCATATGGGATATGATTGACATGATTGTCTACCTAATTAATTTAGTTTTGAGCGGTCTGCCTCCATGGACTCAAAAGTTAAATTAAAGTTGGATCTTAACCCAATTAAATTATATTATACATTGGATGTATATGAAGGTTATATAATTTAGTGGGAGTATTTTTGTTTGAAAAATATATTGTTTATTTCTTTAATGAAAACTGGTACTTATTAAATTTTGGAAATTTTGCATAATTGTAGATAATGACTACTAACACTCAATCAATTTCGTTGCGATCGATCCTTGAGAAGGATAAGCTCCAAGAGAATGGTACTAACTTTATGGATTGGATCTGTAGCCTAAGAATTGTTCTAAGGCAAGAAGACAAGTTGTACATTCTCGATGGGCCTCTTCCTGCTGAACCAGAACCTACTGCCCCTAGGGCAGAAAGAGACAGTTACAAGAAACATCGTAATGATTCTAGAGATGTAAGCTGTCTCATGCTTGCTACCATGTGCTCAAAACTCCAACAAAGTTTGGAACATTTGGAAGCCTATGAGATAGGTGTGGAGTTAAGAGCCATGTTTCAAGAGCAAGCTAGGCAAGAGAGGTACAAGACCATTGTTACATTTACTACTTGCAAAATGAATGAAGGGCAACAAGTGAGTCCTCACATGCTAAAAATGAAAGGTTATGTAGAGCACCTTGAGAAACTTGGCTATCCAATCCCATTGGAGCTAGCCACGGATCTCATTCTTAATTCATTGCCTAAAAGTTATAATCAGTTTGTGATGAATTATAACATGCATAGAATGGATAAGAATCTCTCCGAGTTGCATGGGATGCTTAAAACTGCGGACATGAAGATTGCGGAGAAAGGTTCTCCCGTGCTTTTGGTTCATGATGGAAAGAAGGCTAGTGCCAAAGGAAAGGGTAAGAAAGTTGTCAAACCCAAGATAAGCAAGGCAAAGGTTGCCAAGGCTTATGAGGCAAAACCCGATTCACAAAAGGATGCAATCTGTTTTCATTGTCATGAAATTGATCATTGGAAACGTAATTGCAAGGCTTTCTTGGAAGAGCAAAAGAAGAAGAAGAGCAGCAAGGCTGCGTCGACTTCAGGTATCTATATGATAGATATTCTCCTTTCTACCACTGATTCTTGGGTATTGGATACCGGATGTGGTTCTCACATTTGTTTAAATGTGCAGGGTCTAAAGAATAGGAGACTACTTAAAGAGGGTGAAGTAGACCTTCGCGTGGGGAATGGAGCAAGAGGTGCTGCATTAGCCGTAGGGACTTATGAAGTCACTTTACCTTCCGGATTAATTCTTGTTTTGAACAATTGTTATTATGTTCCGGATTTAAGTAGAAATATTGTTTCAATTTCTTGTTTGGATAATGAAGGATTTAAGTTTCTTATTGAGAATAAGAAATTTTCTATTTATTTAAATAATGTGCTTTATGGTATTGCTAATTCATTTAATGGCCTTTATGTCTTGGATGTCAAGAATGAAGATAATGAAAATGTCTATCATATAAATAAGAAATCTAAACCTAATGATGTAAATCATTCTTATTTGTGGCATTGCCGTCTTGGTCATATTAATGAGAAGCGTATCTCAAAACTCCATGGGGACGGTCTCTTGGGTTCATATGACCTTGAGTCATATGATACTTATGAGTCGTGTCTTCTTAGAAAAATGACTAAGACACCTTTTACCAAGCTAGGTGAAAGGGTAAGCGACTTATTGGGGTTGATAAATTCTGATGTATGCGGACCATTATGCAGCAATGCAAGGGGAGGATTTCAATACTTCATAACCTTTACGGATGATTATAGTAGATTTGGGTATGTTTACCTAATGAAACATAAAAGTGAAGCATTTGAGATATTTAGAATATTTCAAAATGAAGTAGAAAAACAACTTGGCAAAAGTATTAAGGCACTTCGATCAGATCGAGGTGGAGAATACTTGAGTCATGAATTTGATGATCATCTAAAGAATTGTGGAATAGTTTCACAATTGACTCCACCCGGAACACCACAATGGAATGGTGTGTCCGAGAGGAGAAATCGGACTTTGTTAGACATGGTTCGATCAATGATGAGTCAAGTTGATCTTCCAATATCCTTTTGGGGTTACGCTCTAGAAACCGCTGCATTCACACTAAATCGTGTTCCAACTAAATCGGTTCAAAAGACTCCATATGAGATGTGGAGAGGAAAGAAAACTTGTTTATCTTTCATGAAGATTTGGGGTTCTGAAGCCTTTGTCAAAAGACTTGTCTCTGACAAACTTGCACACAAATCTGACAAATGTATTTTTGTGGGATATCCAAAGAAAACTAGAGGATATTACTTTTACAACCGTGAGGACAACAAAGTTTTTGTTGCCCGAACTGGTGTCTTTCTAGAGAAAGAGTTTCTCTCCAAAGAAATCAGTGGGAGTAAAATAAATCTTGAAGAGATTCGAGACCCAGAAAATGACGTTGAACCAATTGTGGAACAAGAACAAGAACCACAAGGAGTTGTGGAACCTGTTCAAAATACACAAGCAAATCGCAGATCTAGTAGGTTACGATCCGAGCCCGAGAGATGGATTTCTCGTAACGGATAGTAATGAGGTGGAAATCATTGAGAATGATGAACCGACAACCTACCAAGAGGTGATGTCTTCTCCTGATTCGGATAAGTGGCTTGGAGCCATGGAATCTGAATTGCAATCCATGCAAGACAATCAAGTTTGGAACTTGATTGATGCGCCCGAAGGTGTAAAAACCATAGGATGCAAATGGGTCTTCAAGAAGAAGACTGACATGGATGGGAAGGTGCATACTTACAAAGCTAGACTTGTAGCGAAGGGTTATAGGCAAGTTCATGGTATTGACTATGATGAAACCTTTTCACCCGTAGCAATGATCAAGTCTATAAGAATTTTGCTTGCCATTGCCGCATATCATGAGTATGAAATATGGCAAATGGCCGTCAAAACCGCTTTCCTAAATGGAAAACTACAAGAGGATTTGTATATGACACAACCAGAAGGTTTTGAACAAGATTCTAAGGTATGCAAATTGCAGAGATCCATCTATGGATTGAAGCAAGCTTCTAGGAGTTGGAATCTCCGTTTTGATGAATCAGTCAAAGAGTTTGGTTTCATCAAGAACGAAGATGAGCCCTGTGTATACAAGAAGATTAGTGGGAGCATAGTGCTATTCCTTATTTTATACATGGATGACATATTGCTCATTGGAAACGATATTCCTACACTTCAGTCTGTGAAGACTTGGTTAGGAAAATGATTCGCAATGAAAGATATGGGTGAAGCCGCATATATACTTGGCATTAAGATCTATAGAGATAGATCAAGGAGGCTACTTGGTTTAAGCCAAAGTAGATACATTGACAAGGTCATTAGAAGATTCCGTATGGAAAATTCTAAGAGAGGTACCTTGCCCGTGTTACATGGAGTTTCTTTAAGCAAGACTCAATGTCCTAAGACAAAAGATGAGCGTGAGAAAATGAATGATGTTCCATATGCTTCGGCAATTGGGTCCATCATGTATGCCATGATTTGTACTAGGCCGGATGTATCTTATTCTTTAAGCATGACAAGTAGATACCAATCCGACCCCGGTGAAAATCACTGGATGGCTGTAAAAGCGATTCTTAAGTACTTGAGAAGAACTAAAGATTCGTTTTTGGTCTATGGAGGAATGGAAGATGATCTCGTGGTAAATGCTTACACGGATGCAAGCTTCCAAACCAATAAAGATGATAGTCGATCGCAATCGGGTTTTGTGTTTATGTTAAATGGTGGAGCTGTAAGCTGGAAGAGTTCCAAGCAAAGTACAACCTCTGATTCTACAACGGAAGCTGAGTATATTGCTGCATCAGATCCTGCAAAGGAAGCTGTTTGGATTAAGAAGTTCATCACTGAACTTGAAGTGGTTCCTAGCATTGCTAATCCAATAGAACTTTATTGCGATAATAATGGTGCTATTGCTCAAGCAAAGGAACCAAGAGCACATCAGAAATCCAAACATATACTTAGGCGTTTTCATATCATTCGAGAAATCGTTGATAGGGGAGACGTAAATATATGCAGAGTACATACTGATGACTATGTCGCGGACCCGCTAACAAAGGGACTTCCACAAGCTAAACATGAAGGTCATGTTAGGTCCATGGGTATTAGATACATGGGAGATTGGGCCTAGGGCAAGTGGGAGATTGTTGGTAGTGGTGCCCTAGGCACGTTTAATAAACGTTGTAATTGTTATCATTTATTTCATATCAATAAAGAAATGTTTTGATTATTATTGCTGTTAATCTCCGTCTCTAGTACTTGTTAAGAACTAGTATAAAGGCTAAATGATCATGGGATGATCATGTTAGATTTATGGGTACTTGTTTGGAACAAGGTACTGGACATGACCCGCTGTGTGAGATTTATGTCATGGTCTATGTCATACATATATCTCATATTAGTTATGTCATTTGAATCCTTAGACATAAAGTTATTATAGTCTTCCACTTGATGAACATTATGTTTGACATATTCAAACGCTATCTTTAACCGGGTAGTTATAAAGGGTATGATTGGCATAATCGGATTCACGTAGGGAAGAGTAATAAGCTAAATGGATTTGTCCCTCTTCGGAGAGATGTCAAGCTTAGGCCTCTCGTAGGAATGATGTTGATGAAAATGTTCGGCCGGACTCAAATGAATTGATTAGATCAGTGTCATTTGCATTATCAACATATTCGGAATCGAGAAAGTATTGAACAAAAAAAGTTGACTTGTTGACCATGACTTGTGTTCAATGACATCGTGGATAAAGGGATTGTGACATGTTCTAAAGGAATGCGAACTTGTATCTAGTTATACTATTTGGGTAGGTATGACGGTTTGCTAGAACCTAATCATAACTTATGGTTTCATGTTTGAACCCATTGCCAACTTAGTATAATCCTAGAGGGTCACACACAATAGAACGAATCTTAAATAAGGACTATATTGGAATTTGGGAATCTGGACAAGTGTGCGACCTCACAATATGGGTTGGGCGGCCGCACAGTTTGGGTCAGTTAGTACCAGAAACCTTCCAGATAGATGTGCAACCGCACAGGGGTTTTGGGCGGCCGCACACCATGTCGGGACTGGTTTCCTAATTTTTTTTGGAAAAGAATTTTTGGACGGGTTTAGACACAAGTTTCCTATTTGGAATAGGTCTAACTTGTATATAAATAGCCAAATTCGGGCCAGAACAGATCATAACTTTTGTGTAAGTCTCCAAAGGGTTTGAGAGAGAATTATTTTGTTCTAAGACATCTTAGATTGAAGAACAAAATAATACACATACATAATTCCATATAGTTCATATTGTTTGTGAAAACGTGTTTCACAATTTGGTCTAGCAACCAAGATCAAGTGTTCTTGATATTCGTTCGTGGTGTGGATACCGCTAGAGGGTGAAGCTTATCATCTTCAAAGTTCGTGTTCTTACTTGTTCGTGATTAAAATTTCAATTTCTCCACCAAGATCAAGGACCAAATTTAAAGTCATCAAGGGTTAGTTTTCTAGTATTCATATTGCAAGTATTTGATTCAATCATATGAATGGATCTATGGGCTTTGGGTTTCATAAAAATTTTGAATGCTATTTTCCGTTGCGTATGTTACTACGAAACCCAACATGAAGTAGACCTATGCGTGGGGAATGGAGCAAGAGTTGCTGCATTAGCCGTAGGGACTTATGAAGTCACTTTACCTTCCGGTTTAATACTTGTTTTGAACAATTGCTATTATGTACCGGATTTAAGTAGAAATATTATTTCAATTTCTTGTTTGGATAATGAAGGTTTTAAGTTTCTTATTGAGAATAAAAAAATGTCTATTTATTTAAATGATGTGCTTTATGGTATTGCTAATTCATTTAATGGCCTTTATGTCTTGGATGTCAAGAATGAAAATAATGAAAATGTCTATCATATAAATAAGAAATCTAAACCTAATGATGTAAATCATTCTTATTTGTGGCATTGCTGTCTTGGTCATATTAATGAGAAGCGTATCTCAAAACTCCATGGGGACGGTCTCTTGGGTTCATGTGACCTTGGGTCATATGATACTTGTGAGTCGTGTCTTCTTGGGAAAATGACTAAGACACCTTTTACCAAGCTAGGTGAAAGGGCAAGTGACTTATTGGGGTTGATACATTCCGATGTATGCGGACCATTAAGTAGCAATGCTAGGGGAGGATTTCAATACTTCATAACCTTCACAGATGATTATAGTAGATTTGGGTATGTTTACCTAATGAAACATAAAAGTGAAGCATTTGAGATATTTAAACTAATTCAAAATGAAGTAGAAAAACAACTTGGCAAAATTATTAAGGCACTTCGATCAGATCGAGGTGGAGAATACTTGAGTTATGAATTTGATGATCATCTAAAGAATTGTGGAATAGTTTCACAATTGACTCCACCCGGAACACCACAATGGAATGGTGTGTCCGAGAGGAGAAATCGAACTTTGTTAGACATGGTTCGATCAATGATGAGTCAAGTTGATCTTCCAATATCCTTTTGGGGTTACGCCCTAAAAACCGCTGCTTTCACACTAAATCAAGTTCCAACTAAATCGGTTCCAAAGACTCCATATGAGATGTGGAGCGGAAAGAAACCTAGTTTGTCTTTCATGAGGATTTGGGGTTGCGAAGCTTTTATCAAAAGACTTGTCTCCAACAAACTAGCACACAAATCTGATAAATGTATTTTCGTGGGATATCCTAAGGAAACTAAAGGATATTACTTTTACAACCAAGAGGACAACAAAGTATTTGTTGCCCGAACTGGTGTCTTTCTAGAGAAATAGTTTCTCTCCAAAGAAATCAGTGGGAGTAAAATAAATCTTGAAGAAATTCGAGACCCAGAAAATAACATTGAACCAGAAGTGGAACAAGAACAAGAACCACAAGGAGTTGTGGAACCTGTTCAAAATACACAAGTAACTCGCAGATCTGGTAGGTTACGATCCGAGCCCGAGAGATATGGATTTCTCGTAATGGATAGTAATGAGGTGGAAATCATTGAGAATGATGAACCGACAACCTATCAAGAGGTGATGTCTTATCCTGATTCGGACAAGTGGCTTGGAGCCATGGAATCCGAATTGCAATCCATGCAAGACAATCAAGTTTGGAATTTGATTGATGCACCCGAAGGTATAAAAAGCATAGGATGCAAATGGGTCTTCAAGAAGAAGACTGATATGGATGGGAAGGTGCATACTTACAAAGCTAGACTTGTAGCGAAGGGTTATAGGCAAGTTCATGGTATTGACTATGATGAAACCTTTTTACCCGTAGCAATGATCAAGTCTATAAGAATTTTGCTTGCCATTGCCGCATATCATGACTATGAAATATGGCAAATGGATGTCAAAACCGCTTTCCTAAATGGAAAACTACAAGAGGATGTGTATATGACACAACCAAAAGGTTTTGAACAGAATTCTAAGGTATGGAAATTGCAGAAATCCATTTATGGATTGAAGCAAGCTTCTAGGAGTTGGAATCTCCGTTTTGATGAATCGGTCAAAGAGTTTGGTTTCATCAAGAACGAAGATGAGCCTTGTGTATACAAGAAGATTAGTGGGAGCATAGTGCTATTCCTTATTTTATATGTGGATGACATATTACTCATTGGAAACGACATTGCTACACTTCAGTCCGTAAAGACTTGGTTGGGAAAGTGTTTTGCAATGAAAGATATGGGTGAAGCCGCATATATACTTGGCATTAAGATCTATAGAGATAGATCAAGGAAGCTACTTGGTTTAAGCCAAAGTACATACATCGA
The DNA here is from genome assembly GCA_026119855.1 of Campanula takesimana. Lineage (NCBI taxonomy): Eukaryota > Viridiplantae > Streptophyta > Magnoliopsida > Asterales > Campanulaceae > Campanula > Campanula takesimana. The sequence goes on along the minus strand of JAOWBW010000187.1, from coordinate 1,172,779 downwards.
CAAGGTCATTAGAAGATTCCGTATGGAAAATTCTAAAAGAGGTACCTTGCCGGTGTTACATGGAGTTTCTCTAAGCAAGACTCAATGTCGTAAGACAAAAGATGATCGTGAGAAAATGAATGATGTTCCATATGCTTCGGCAATTGGGTCCATCATGTATGCCATGATTTGTACTAGGCCGGATGTATCTTATGCTTTGAGCATGACAAGCAGATACCAATCCGACCCCGGTGAAAATCACTGGGTGGATGTAAAAGAGATTCTTAAGTACTTGAGAAGGACTAAAGACTCGTTTTTGGTCTATGGAAGAATGGAAGATGATCCCGTTGTAAATGCTTACACAGATGCAAGCTTCCAAACCGACAGAGATGACAATCGATCGCAATCGGGTTTTATGTTTATGTTAAATGGTGGAGCTGTAAGCTGGAAGAGTCCAAGCAGAGTACAACCGCTGATTCTACAACAGAAGCTGAGTATATTGCTGCATCGGATGCTGCAAAGGAAGCTGTTTGGATTAAGAAGTTCACCACTGAACTTGAAGTGGTTCCTAGTATTGCTAATCCAATAGACCTTTATTGTGATAATAATGGTGATATTGCTCAAGCAAAGGAACCAAGGGCACATCAAAAATCCAAACACATACTTAGGCGTTACCATGTCATTCGAGAAATCATTGACAGAGGTGACGTGAATATATGCAAAGTACCTACTGATGACAATGTCGCGGGCCCACTAACAAAGGGACTTCCACAAGCTAAACATGAAGGTCATGTTAGGTCCATGGGTGTTAGATACATGGGAGATTGGGCCTAGGGCAAGTGGGAGATTGTTGGTAGTGGTGCCCTAGGCACGTTTAATAAACGTTGTAATTGTTATCATTTATTTCATATCAATAAAGAGATGTTTTGATTATTATTGTTGTTCATGTTTACTTATAATAATCTCCGTCCCTAGTACTTGTTAAGCACTAGTATAAAGGCTAAATGATCATGGGATGATCATGTTAGATTTATGGGTACTTGTTTGGAACAAGGTACTGGACATGACCGGCTATATGAGATTTATGTCATAGTCTATGTCGTACATATATCTCATATTAGTTATGTCATTCGAATCCTTAGACATGAAGTTATTATAGTCTTCCACTTGATGAACATTATGTTTGACATATTCAAACACTACCTTTAACTGGGTAGTTATAAAGTGTATGATTGGCATAATCGGATTCACGTAGGGAAGAATAATAAGCTAAATGGATTTGTCCCTCTTCGGAGAGATCTCAAGCTTAGGCCTCTCGTAGGAATGATGTTGATGAAAATGTTTGGCCAGAATCAAATGAATTGATTAGATTAATGTCATTTGGATTATCAACATATTCAGAATCGAGAAAGTATTGAACAAAGACAAGTTGACCGTTTGACCATGACTTGTGTTCAAGGAGATCGTGGACAAAGGGATTGTGACATATTCTAAAGGAATGCGAACTTGTATCTAGTTATACTATTTGGGTAGGTATGACGGTTTGCTAGAACCTAATCATATCTTATGGATTCATGTTTGAACCCATTGCCAACTTAGAATAATCCTAGAGGGTCACACACAATAGAACGAATCCTTAAAGGACTATATTGGAAAATTATGGCTCTCTGATCCTGGTGTGCGACCGCACAAACTAGGCTGGGTGGCCGCACAGGTTTTGGGCGACCGCACAACTTATTTTGGGCGGCCGCACAGTATGTCGGGACAGACTTCCTGATTTGATTAGGAAAAGGATTTTGGACGGGGTTTGACACAAGTTTCCTATTTTGAATATGTCTAACTTGTATATAAACAGCCAAATTCGGGCCAGAACAGAATATAGCTTTTGTGCAAGTCTCCAAAGAGTTTGAGAGAGTTTTATTTTGTTCTAAGATATCCTAGATTGAAGAACAAAATAATACACAAACTAATATTCCATATAGTTCATATTAATTGTGAAAATTTGTTTCACAATATTGGTCTAGCAACCAAGATCAAGTGTTCTTGATATTCGTTCAAGGTGTGGATATCGCTAGAGGGTGAAGCTCATCATCTTTAAAGTTCGTGTTCTTACTTGTTCGTGATTAAAGCTTCAATTTCTCCACCAAGATCAAAGACCAAATTCAAAGTCATCAAGGGTTAGTTTTCTAGTATTCATATTGCAAGTATTTGATTTAATCATATGAATGGATCTATGGGCTTTGGGTTTCATAAAATTTTAAATGCTATTTTCCGCTGCGCATGTTACTTCGAAACCCAACATAACACACCTCTCTAGACAAGCCGTGCTCTCCTGGGGTATCTACAGTGGTGACTCTGCTGGGGATGTTTGAGGGTTAAACTTGCATTTCTGTTGAAAGTCTACATTTTTCTGGGCATTCTGGTTCCTGATGGGGGAAGCGTGCGCCTCTGGCCTTCTTGTCCTAAGGCACGCGCGTCCCACATCAAGGACCAGAATCGCCCGCCTCCCATATGTTCTTCCTATTCTTCTTCTTTTTTCTACACTAATCATTTCTGCAGGGGTTACAATGTATATTCAGGACCAGGGCAATCCCCTGATTCCAAAGTTTGACAATCTGACAGGTTTGCCCAGAAGTGGGCGCCTCCCATAGACTCTGCGCCATGCGCACGCATCCCACAACACAGGCCAGAAGCGTGCACTTTTTGGTGGTTTTCTAGAACAGGGACAGTTTCAGAACAGGGCAGAATGATGGGGTGTGGGCACAGTTGCCTGCATCAGGACTGATTTGGACTCTTGGACTGTTTTACATTTGTGTTTTGTTTTATCGGTCACACGTGTGATTCGAGAGTTGTAATTTATGTGCTTATTTGCTTTTCTTTCATAAAAAAAAGGTAAAAAAAAAATGTTTTGTCACATGTTGGACCTCACACTACTTGCACAAATTCCTATAAATTGCTCACTATCGAGTCGCACAAGTTCATAACCCCAAACCCATCGAGGCCCATCCTAGAGAGTTTCAAGCTCCACCCGATCTTGACTCTCTCGAAGCAGTCAACCTCAACCCATGGCGTAGTTCATGACTACATGCCGGGGGTGACCTTTAAGCCTCTCATTAGCCGAGCACAAGCCAACACAATTCTAGTTAGGGTCTAACACTCCGTGACTAAGTCGGTTTTCATGTGCCGAGATTTCCCTAAACTAATGTCTTCAAAACATACATGCCAAGTGGTTATCATAGACGAAATAAAACTCCATCCCCAAGTGGTTATTATGGACGAAAATAAAAATCCGTCCCCGCATGTATGCTTTACTACATTAATTTAGTTTAATCCCGATACGTGTAGGATTCACAAGCATGATGGAATCTGATGAGTATATGGGACCGCGAGAAGGTCTATATACTAGTGTGAAGATTCCATTATTTTCTTAGAAAACTCAAAAGGGATCCCGTCCCTCCGACTTATATAAAAAAAAAAAAAAACACTTTTCTTTATGTGGTTTGAGTCGTGTGCCCAAATGTGTGTTCTAAACCTCTTCATGGACCGAAAGTGTTACTCAAGACTGAAAAGGGCCTCTTCTGCAATATATGTTCAATTGGTACTTACCATGTCTACCGGGATTCAGCGAATCGGTTAGTTCGTGAGGAAATTACTCTAACAGCTCCAACAGCAACACCATGTCTCTTGAACAACTTTTAGCTATGGTCCAAGTGCTCCAAGATCAAGTCCCCACTCTTAATAAGGAGGCCCAAAATAAGGATGATCTTTGGCAATCCCACCTCAACAATCAAAGGGAGGCCCACGAGGCCGAGATGAAACAAATGAAAGAAAAGCTCACCAAGCTTGCCAAGGGTAAAAACAAGAGTGACGGTGATGAGTACAAGTGGACCAAGGGTTTGTTCGAGAGCCCTTATGTTAGTTCCCGCACCAAGAAAATGGGGGAACCGAGCACCGAAACAATGAGCACAAAATGGTTGATTCAATTATGGCCTACATCGACCAACGTTTCAATGGTCTCAACTTGGGGAAAGGCTCCGACCTTATCAGTAATCCATTCTCATGAACACGATGGCCTCTCTCCCCGACAAGTTCAAGATGCCCGACATAAGCAAATTTAAGGGCAACTCTTGCCCCATGGCACACATCGAGACTTACATATGGGATATGGTTCCAAAGAAAGTCTCTCCTAAAGTTATGGCACAATGCTTCCCTCTTACTCTCGAGGGGGCGGCAAAGGAATGGTATGCAACTCTCCCGCTTACAGTCCGTCTTGATTGGGACGCCGCCATGCTCGCCTTTAAAAGTCAATACCAAGGCAATACCACTCACCGCCCGACCAAGAAAGAGCTCGAGAACACTACTCAAAGGGACATTGAGTCATTTATTGACTTCACGAGAAGGTGGAATGACAAGCTTGCCGAAATTGTCGAGAGGCCTAATACAAAGGAACAAATGGACATCTTTCTCAAGTGTCTAAAGATTGATCTCCGCACCCATCTAAGTGGGGCTAGATATGCGGATTTCTCTTAAATGTACGACGCGGGAATCCGAATGGATGAGTTGCTCAAGGAGATCAAGAAAAGTGCTCCTAGTTTCCGTTACAAGACCGCCTCTAACTCTACGAAAGAGGCTTCGGTCAATGCCGTCACTACTGACAAGGGGAATTACAAAAGGGTTCCTCCACCTCAAGGCAAGAGATCTCAAAATGACCGTGTCTACACTCCTCTCCAAGGCATGACTCAAACCGAGGCCTTCAAAGTTCTCAAAGCAAAGGGGCAAATCACACTTATACAAGGGTACCAACCCAAGTCGATCAATGCCAATCATGCTCATCACAAATATTGTGGCTACCACCAACATAGTGGTCACACCACCGATGAATGCTTTGTCCTCCGCAATGTCATCCAAGATCTTATAGACAAGAAAGAGTTCATATAGCCTAGTGGTAATGATGTCAATGTAATAGATCTAGGAGAGTTTGAGGAGACCACTCTCTCAATTCCAATTGTGAATGAGGGCTCCAATGTTATGAATAAGATTGATAATTCTTTCTACGTTGTGACTTACGATGAGGTAATAAGGGAAGTACTAGAGAATAGGAAAAAGAGGCAAGATGGGAACGTCAATATGCTAACTCGATTCGGATGAGTCATAGCAAACATCCCCACTACTTTTGCACCAAGCACCTCTTCTCAAAGATCGCAAGCTAAACATGATGGCCATGTTAGGTCCATGGGTATTAGATACCTAAGTGATTGGGCCTAGGGCAAGTGGGAGATTGTTGGTGTTGGTGCCCTAGGAACGTTTGTTAAATGTTGTATAAAGTTATCATTTTATTCATGATGATAAAGAGATGTTAAGATTATTATTGTTGCTCATGTTTGCTTATAATAATCTCTATCCCCGGAGCTTGTTAAGCACTAGTATAAAGGCTAAATGATCATGGGATGATCATGCTAGATTTATGGGTACTTGTTTGGAACAATATACTGGACATGACCCGCTGTATGATATTTATGTCATGGTCTATGTCGTACATATATCTCATATTAGTTATGTCATTTGAATCCTTAGACATGAAGTTATTATAGTCTTCCACTTGATGAAGATTATGTTTGACATATTCAAACGTTACCTTTAACCAGGTAGCTATAAAGGGTATGATTGGCATAATCAGATTCACGTAGGGAAGAATAATAAGCTAAATGGATTTGTCCCTCTTCGGAGAGATGTCAAGCTTGGGCCCCTCATAGGAATGATGTTGATGAAATGTTTGGCCAAACTCAAATGGATTGATTGGATCAATGTCATTTGGATTATCAACATATTTGGGATCGAGAAAAGTATTGAACAATACAAGTTGACTTGTTGACCATGACTTGTGTTCAATGACATCGTGGATAAAGGGATTATGACATATTCTAAATGGAATGCGAACTTGTATCTAGTTACACTATTTGGGTAGGTATGACGGTTTGCTAGAACCTAATCATATCTTATGGGTTCATGTTTAGACCCATTGCCAACTTAGTGTAATCCTAGAGGGTCACACACGAATCCTAAAGGACTAAATTGGAATTATTGAAAATTGGGTTTTTTTGGCCGGGCACGACCGTGCTTGTTTTAGGGCACGACCGTGCCGATTATAAAGCACGACCGTGCTAATAATCAGAAAAGGGAAGGCAGGCTCGACCCTAATGGCACGACCGTGCCAGTTTTAGGGCACGACCGTGCCAGACCTGCTTGGACAGAAAGTTGTTTCCTTAATTGGGTGACGGGATTTAGGAACGCTAGGTCCTAAAGGGTTAAGGACTAGTCATAATTCCATATAGTCTTTATAATTGTGAAAGCGTGTTTCATAATTTGGCTTAGCAACCAAGATCAAGTGTTCTTGATATTTGTTCGTGGTGTGGATACCTCTAGATGGTGAAACTTATCATCTTCAAAGTTCGTGATTCTTGCTCTGTTCATGATCAAGCTTTCAAGCCTCCATCGAATTCAAGGTTGCAAAATCAAAGGTATCAAGGGTTAGTATTCTAGTATTCATTATGCATGTATTTGATATAATCATATGAATGGATCTATGGGCTTTGGGTTTCATGAAAAATTTAAATGCTTTATTTCCGATGCGCATGTTACTAGGAAACCCAACAGTGGTATCAGAGCCCCGTTCATGTTGATTATTTCAATACTAGATAATGTTGTGTGTATATAAATTGCTTGTTTATATGCCTAGCATGATATGAATATTGGGATTATGATGTTTATGTGTTATATGGATTTTATGTGGTATATTTTTTTATAAACTTTAATTGCACTATTCAATCATAATAAAAATTATGGTGGATTTAAAATTGTGTGGGTTATCAATTTTTGATTGGATCAAAGTTTTGATAATCTAAGGATTCATGAATTGTTCATTCAAGGTTTTGATGATCATGGTGATTGGATCACCAAGAACACCAAATCCTAATTGAATCGGGAAAAACAATTTTGAGCAAAATTTTGGAACTTTAAAAATTCTGAGTTTTTCGGCATGGGTCCGACCGGACCATAGCAAGGACCCGGCCGGACCTTCGGGTCTGGAGCGGGGGTCAGGCAATTGGTTCTGAGTTTGAACAAGAAAATTTTGGGTTTTTCAAGCAGGGTCCGACTGGACCAGTGTAGAGACCCGGCTGGACCTTCTGGTCTGGTTGCGGGGCTCAGGCAGTTAGTTTGGGTGCGGATCTTGGGGTTTATTTTTCCTATTTGTTTTGATCTTGTGATTCTGAGATTGGATCAAGGTTTGGATGGCTAATCTACGTTCATCGAGATTGTGTTTCCCAAACTTGATCGCAATCAAAGTTTCAAAGATAAAACGAAGTTAGAATTATGAAGAGTTCATAATTGCTACAATTGAGAAACAAAGTTCTTGATTCAAAGATTGGAGATCCATGTGGAATTATGGATGCAATTGGCCTACGTTCATCGAGACCATCTATTGCTTAGTTTCGGCCACATGGACTACTTTCTTGGTTTCTTGAATTAGTGCGGAATTGTGGATGCCTTATGGCTTAGTTTCGGCCGCACTTCTTGTTATCTTGATTTGTAGATGATAACAAAAGTTCAAATAGTCTCATCCTCATAATTATAGAGAAACTAATGACACATAAATATTATGCTTAAATTAATGATGATTAATTTAGTGGCTAAACTTGATGCGTAACATATTTATCTTATGTGCTCATAAATGTGTTGTATGCTATATGGTGATGAACCTTCTTAAAAGTTTTAAGTCCTCTTGCCACGCCATGATTAAAACACTTGTAAGTACACGGGTATTTTCATGTGGGCTCGCCAAAGCGAGGTGCATTGATTTTACTCTTGTATGAGCAAGATGAGTGAATAAGAGTTTCCTATGCGTTTAAAATGGTTGGACTTAATTAGGCGTCAAAACAGTTTTGGGCCTAGGCAAAGATTAGATTAAACATGCTTTTGAAATTGGATCACTAAGAATCATATTGGATATGATTGATAAGAAATTGTCTACCTAATTGATTTGATTTTGAGCGGTCCGCCAAAGCGGACTCAAGATTAAATTAAAGATGGATCTTAGCCCAATTTAAAAGGAATCTCAGAAAAAGATCTAAGAGTCATATGGGATATTGACAGGGTTGTCTACCTAATTAATTTGGTTTTGAGTGGTGCGCCAAAGCGTACTCAAAATTAAGTTAAAGTTGGTTCTTAGCCCATTGAAATTATATTATACATTGGATGTATAAGAACGTTATATAATTTAGTGGGAGTATTTTTGGAAAAATACATTATTTATCTCTTTAATGAGATTGGTACTTGTAAAATTTTGGAAATTTTGCATAAGTTGTAGATAATGACAACTAAAACCGTTGCGATCAATCCTTGATAAGGATAAGCTTCAAAAGAATGGTACAAACTTCATGGATTGGATCCTGAGCCTAAGAATGGTTCTAAGGCAAGAAGATGAGTTGTACATTCTTAATGGGCCTATTCCTAAAAGAACCCGGAGCCAATGCCCCTAGGGCTTAGGAGACAATCACAAAAAACATGAGTATGATTCTAGGGATGTGAGTTGTCTCATGCTCGCGATTATGTGCTCAAAACTTCAACAAAGTTTGGAACTTATGGAAGCCTATTAGATAGGCGTGGAGATGAGTTACATGTTTCAAAGAGCAATCTAAGCAAGAGAGGTATAAAACCATTGTTGCATTCACTTCTTGAAAAAGGAGTGAAGTGCAAGAAGTGGAACCTCACATGCTTAAGAAGAAAGGCTACGTAGCGTATCTTGAGAAACTTGGCAATCCAAATTGGATTGGAGCTAGCCATGGATCTTATTCTTAATTCATTGCCTAAGAGTTATAATCACTTTGTAATGAACTATAACATATATGGAATGAATAAGAATATCTCCAAGTTGCATTAACATGATACAACTGTGGAAAAGAAGATATTGGAGAATGGTTCTCCAGTGCTTATGGTTCATGATGAAAAGGGCCAAGTGCCAAAGGAAACGTAAGACAGAATTGTCAAACCTAAAGAAAATAATTGTGGTTAAAATTATAACTCTAATTTGTGCAATTTGGTAAAATGGCAATTGGATTGACCATTTAGAATTGTAGTCAAAATTTGGACGATCAACAAAAGGAATGGTAGTGGGACTACCACTCGTGATACTTATGTTATAAATTAATCTTTCTAACTTTAATTATTGGGTATTGGATACCAGATATGGATCTCACATTTGTATAAATGTGCAATAATTAGTAAACTGAAAGACTACTCATAGTAAAGGTTGATCTATGGATGGTAATGATGCAATTGTTGCAACATTGTTCGTAGAACACTTGTAAAGTGACTTTACTAATGAAGTAGAAAATATTATTTTGTTATAAGATAATGAAGGATATTTATTTCTTATTTGGAATAAGAAAAGTGCTTTATTTATTATGATTTACTTCATTGTGTTATCATATAAATAAATCTTCTATCCTAAATCTTGAAGAACAAAGTAATAAAGGCTATAACATAAATAATTAAAATTCTTTATGCATTATTGTTTTGATCAAATAAATGAGAAATGCATATCTAAAATTCCATGGGACGGAGTTTTAAGTCATATGATTTAGAATCACATGATTTATGCAAATCTTATTTACTTGGACCAAAACATCTTTTTATTATGAATAGTAAAAGGCTAATATCTTACTTGACCTAATACATGTCCATGTATATTGTGCATTAAGTAGCAATGCTAAAAAGAAAATTTGGTTGGACTTGGTAAAACTATTCAAAGATTCTGATTGGATCATGATGATGAATAATTAAACCAAGAATTTGACAGTCATCGTTAAGATTGTGAAATGGTTTCACAATTAACTTCACTAAGAACACCATTCTAAATGATGTGTCTACGTGGAAGTATAAGAACCTTATTGGATATGGTTCATTAGATGATAAAGTCAAATTGATCTTCCATTATTTGTTTTGGGTTTTGTATTAAAAACCACTATAATTACACTAATTTGGGTTCCATCAAAAGGGGTTAGAAAGTGAAAGAAAACTTGGTTTGTCTTTCATAAAGATTTAAGATGGTGAGACTTTTGGAAAGGAGCTGTCTCGGACACACTCACACTTAAATCTAACAAATATATTTTTATGGGATATCCTAAGGAAACTTGAGGATAATATTTTACTCGTAAGAAACAAATGATTTGTTGCTTATGATGATACTTTTCTAGATAAATGGTTTATCTCTAAAAGAATCAGTGGGAGTAAAATATATCTCGAATGGTTCGAGACCTAGAAAATATAATTTAACATAGGATGGAAGTTGAACAAGTTTTCACAAGGAGTCGTGAAAAACCGTTCAAGTTATACAAGTATTTGCATACATGATATGATACAATCTATTGCAAGAAATATTGGATATTTCAAAATAGAAAGTATCGAGGTAAAGTTCATTGAGAATGAAGTATTTGCCACCAATCAAAGATGCAATATCTGCTCCATATTTAGATTAGTGACTTGGAGTCATAAAGTCTTAAAAAGCAATCCATGTGTAAATAATCAAGTTTGGAACTTGATCATTCTAACCTAAGGTGTAAAAACCGAAGGAGAGGAATGAGTTTTCTTGGAGAAAACTTACATGGGTAGCAAGAAACTTACTAGAATTCTCATAGTCTCATCTTCATATCTGGAATATGAAATTTGACAAAATGATGTCAAAACAGCGTTCCTTAAACGGGAACTCAGTTAAGAATGTATTGGATACAACCTAAAGGTTTTGATAGTCAAAGAAAATTCTAAAAAAGTATGTAAGTTGCGAAAATCCATGGGATGGATTGAAGCAAGCTTTTGGGAGTTGGAATCTCCGTTTTGATAAAGTCAAAGAGTTTTGCTTCATCAAGAACGAAGATGAATCTTGTAAACATAAGGAGATTAGTAGGAGCATAATGCTACTCCTTATTTTGTATGTGGATGACATATTTATCATTGGAAACGACATTCCTACACGTAGGAAAGTGCTTCGCAATGAAAGATATGGGTGAAACTGCATATGTCCTTGGCATCAAGGAAGCTAATTGGTTTAAAGCCAATAGTACACACATTGACAAGGTCATTAGAAGATTCCTCATGGAAATTCTAAGAGAGGACAGTTGCCAATGTTACATGGAGTTTCTTTATGCAAAGACTCAAACGTCCTAAGACAAATGATGAGCATGAGAAAATGAATGGGATGCCAATTACTTCGGTGATTGGATCCATCAAGCCATGATAAGTACTAAGCCGGATATATCTAATGCTTGGAGCATGATGAGTAGATACCAATCCAACACCAGTGAGATTCACTGGATGACTGTAAAAGCGATTCTTAAGTACTTGAGAAGGACTAAAGATTCGTTTTTGATCTATGGAGGAATGGAAGATGATCTCATTGTATATGGGTATACGGATGCATGCTTCTAAACCGGCAAAGATGATAGAAGATCGCAATCAAGTTTTGTGTTAAATGGTGAAGCTGTAAGTTGGAATAGTTCCAAGCAGAGTACAGTCACTGAATTCTACAAGATAAAACTAAGTATATTGCTGCATTGGATTCTGCAAAGGAAACTGTTTGGATTAAGAAGTTCATTGGTGAACTTGAGATGGTTCCTTGTATTGCTAATCCAATAGACCTTTATTATGATAATAATGGTGCTCTTGCTCTAGCAAAGGAACCAAGGGCACATCCTAAATCCAAACACATACTTAGGCGTTTTTCATATCGTTCGAGAAATCGTTCATAAGGGAGACATAAATATATGCAAAGTACCAACTAATGATAACTTTGCGGACATGCTAACAAAGGTACTTCGACAAGATAAACATGATGGTCATGTTAGGTCCATGGGTATTAGATACCTAAGTGATTGGGCCTAGGGTAAGTGGGAGATTGTTGGTGTTGGTGCCCTAGGCACGTTTGTTAAACATTGTATAAAGTTATCATTTTATTCATGATGATAAAGAGATGTTAAGATTATTATTGTTGCTCATGTTTGCTTATAATAATCTCCGTCCCTAGAGCTTGTTAAGCACTAGTATAAAGGCTAAATGATCATGGGATGATCATGTTAGATTTATGGGTACTTGTTTGGAACAAGATACTGGACATGACCCGCTGTATGAGATTTATGTCATGGTCTATGTCGTACATATATCTCATATTAGTTATGTCATTTGAATCCTTAGACATGAAGTTATTATAGTCTTCCACTTGATGAAGATTATGTTTGACATATTCAAACGTTACCTTTAACCAGGTAGCTATAAAGGGTATGATTGGCATAATCGGATTCACGTAGGGAAGAATAATAAGCTAAATGGTTTTGTCCCTCTTCGGAGAGATGTCAAGCTTGGGCCCCTCGTAGTAATGATGTTGATGAAATGTTTGGCCAAACTCAAATGGATTGATTGGATCAATGTCATTTGGATTATCAACATATTCGGGATCGAGAACAATACAAGTTGACTTGTTGACCATGACTTGTGTTCAATGACATCGTGGACAAAGGGATTTTGACATATTCTAAATGGAATACGAACTTGTATCTAGTTACACTATTTGGGTAGGTATGACGGTTTGCTAGAACCTAATCATATCTTATGGGTTCATGTTTGGACCCATTGCCAACTTAGTGTAATCCTAGAGGGTCACACACGAATAGAACGAATCCTAAAGGACTAAATTGGAATTATGGAAAATTGGGTTTTTTTGGCCGGGCACGACCGTGCTTGTTTTAGGTCACGACCGTGCCAGAGTACTTGGCACGACCGTGCCGATTATAAAGCAAGACCGTGCCAATAATCAGAAAAGGGAAGGCAGGCTCGACCCTAATGGCACGACCGTGCCAGTTTTAGGGCACAACCGTGCCAGACCTGCTTGGACAGAAAGTTGTTTCCTTAATTGGGTGACGGGATTTAGGAACCCTAGGTCCTTAAGGGTTAAGGACTAGGAACTATATAAAGTCTTTTTCACCAGCCATTAAGGATGATTAACCTAGTTCATTGAGAGAACAATATTCTTGATTAGTGATTTCGAATCTAAGATCAAGAATTCATAATTGCATATAGTCATTATAATTGTGAAAGCGTGTTTCATAATTTGGTCTAGCAACCAAGATCAAGTGTTCTTGATATTCGTTCGTGGTGTGGATACCGCTAGAGGGTGAAACTTATCATCTTCAAAGTTCGCGATTCTTGCTCTGTTCATGATCAAGCTTTCAAGCCTCCATCGAATTCAAGGTTGCAAAATCAAAGGTATCAAGGGTTAGTATTCTAGTATTCATTATGCATGTATTTGATATAATCATATGAATGGATCTATGGGCTTTGGGTTTCATGAAAAATTTAAATGCTTTATTTCCGCTACGCATGTTACTAGGAAACCCAACAGGTGAAACCTTTCAAAATTTCAAGAAGGACCAGTCCGGCATACTGCATGAACATTGAGATCGATAAAATCCAAGACAACCCCCTGTGGTACACGGACATCATGAACTTTCTCAACAATGGAACCTTCCCCAACAACAGCAATGGGAAGTCTCGAGTAGCATTACAGAAGCTAGCCGCCAGATGTGTGTTGATTGGGAACCGAGTCTACAAAAGACACCATCAAGGGATCAATCTCTTATGTGCAAATGAGACCGAAGCCCAAGAAATCATGCACGAAGTCCACGAAGGCGAGTGTGGGCCCCACATGAATGGGATTATGTTAGCCAAGAAGATACTCCGTATTGGTTACTATTGGACTACAATGGAAAGAGACTGTATTAAGAAAGTCAAGAAATGTGCCAAGTTCCAATTCCATGCCAACTTGCAACATGCTCCACCTTCACAATTGTACAACATGACCACACCGTGGCCGTTCTCTTGTTGGGGCATAGATATCATCGGCAAAGTCCACCCTATGGGAAGCAACGGACAATCATTCATTCTAGTGGCCATGGATTATTTCACAAAGTGGGTCGAAGCACAAGCTTACCGAGTCCTCAACGCCAAGAAAGTGGCCGAATTCGTGAAGAACAACATCACGTGCCGATACGGTATTCCTGAGATCATCTCCGAGAATGGATCTCATTTCGAGAAAGAAATGAATGCGATTTTGGTCAACTACAAAATTACCAAGCACAAGTCATCCCCATACCATCCCAAGCTAATGGAGCGGTTGAAGCAGCAAATAAGACAATCGAGGTCATCATACGAAAAATGGCTTCAACAGGAAGGGATTGGCCCGAGAAATTACCACTAGCATTATGGGGCTACCGCACGTCAATACGGTCAGCAACGGGAGAAACTCCGTACTCATTAGTTTATGGTTCTGAAGCCGTACTCCCAGTCGAACTCGAGGTTCCTTCTCTGCGGGTCTTACTCGAGAACCAAGTCAACGAGGTTGATTGGATGCAAAGTCGATACGAGCAACTATCCCTACTCGATGAAAAGAGGTTGAGAGCGTTCGAACGCACAAGGGCTTATCAAAAAAGAATGGCAAGGGCTTTCAAAAAAAAGGTGAAGCCCCAAAATATCAAAGTGGGAGATTTGGTCCTAAGACAACATCCTCCCAATGCCATGAATCCCCTTGGGAAGTGGGGACCTCGATGGATCGGTCCTTATGTGGTTAAGAAGATACTAAGCGGCGGTGCAGTCCGACTTGTAGACTTGGATGGTGATCAATTGCCAAAGGAGGTCAACGTCGACAAGCTCAAGAAGTTCTACGCTTAACAAATAAAGACCATTAAAAAAAAAAAAACGCTCGCTAGGTTGAAAACCCGCAAGGGCAGCCTAGGCAAAAATTAGAGCACGTGCAAAAAAGAAGCCCGCTAGATTGAAAACCTGAAAGGGCGGCCTGGGAAAAAAACAGGGTGCACAAAAAAAAAAAAAAAATTGGTCTTCATTTGTTTGAACTCCGGAGACCTGAGCCTCTCTACGAGAGGAACGTAGGCAACCTTCGGGTGCGATCTAAAACATAAATTTTTACCCAATCATGTCATCACAAAGATGCAATTTTATTCATTCCTTAAATCATTTTAACCATTACAATGGATGATATTGAGCAATAAAAGACATTAAAACATTAAAATTCCTAACAAAGTGGTCTATCTTAATTGCAATCTTGGGGTACTAAGAAAAGTCTAATTTCTTCTTAGCTTTCAAAGGGCCACCCGAACGACTCTCAATCCTACTCTTCTTGGGAGGCCTAGGAACACTGAGACAGACTGAAACCTTCTGCACAGCAAAGCACCTCCGATCATAGAAATCATTCAGGGGAGTACCGAAAGGGTCAGTCAGAATGTTGTTCGAATCAGTAGCAGCCTCCTTGTAACTCAAAGCACTACAAGGTTCAAAATCATTACCTAGCAACTCAGTACGAAGCATCTCCAAAGCCTAAGGTCCATTCCACAAATGGACGAAGACCCCAAGAGCGAGGGCACCACTCAATGTCGGCTGATGCCCGAGAAGCAAAAAATTTCTTCCAACCATCCTCGGTTAAGTCTTGGATCAGCATTTTTCTCCTGTTAACAGCAAAAGGAGACAGATCCCCCTCCGAAGAATAAATCTTAAAATTTTCCCGGAGCCATATGGTCAGAAGCAAGGGGCTTCCTCGACACATCTCGCCTGTCCGATGCAACTCACCCAAGCCATGCAATGTTTCCCCCACTAAGAGAGGGATTATGCTGAACTGTTGCTCCTTCGCCTGCAAGATAATCTCAGCCAGCTGCGCATCCGCAGTCCCGAAGGGTGTAACAAACAAGACTTTGCCAAAAATGCAAACTGCCATGGCATTCCTCTTAAAAGAATGAACCGCCATGTCATTCGAATGCAAACTAAAAAACATCGGGAACTCAGTTATGTCAACCATGGTGCCGTGCAACATCTTCCTCACATCTCCGACAGGAAGATTCAACAAATCGGACCAAGAGTCAATCGCACCGCGATGGTATTTGGGGACAGCAATCTGACCCGCCAATGGCATGCCAAGAATGGCACCAAAGTCATCAACAGTAGACACCATTTCATTCGCTGAGAAATTAAAGGTGTGATTGCCGCAATCCCAAAAGGCTGCAGCAGCCCTCAACAAGTCCCAATCCGGCTTCAAAGTCCGTAAGGTGAAAAGAATGCGGAATTCGAAATCTTTGACAAAAGCCTTCTTAGGATGGGTTTTGAAAGAATACACAAAGGTTGACAAGTACTTCCCATAATCACCAACAACCTTGGTTTCAAGAACAAAAGAATTGGAAGCCATGGAAAATGTTGATTACAAGCAAAAATCAAACAAGAAAGAATGTTCAAGAAATGGTAGAAAATAGCTGTTGGGAGAATAGTCTTGAACAGAAGCTGATATTATAGCTGTTAGGGATCTTTTGGCCAGCAAATGTCAAGCCCTGGAATTCGCTTCCCAGAAGCACGCACCTCCCGACACCCACATGAGAAGCGCGCGCGTCAGGACACCACAAGTAGAAGCGCCCGCGCCCCATTTCAGAAATGACTCAAAAGGCCCTTGTCAAAGAAGGAAATCACGCGAGAAGGAAGCTCATGCGGTCCTAAAAGCAGCAAGATCAATATTCTTCATCAAAGCCACAACAATTTCCACCTTGGAATACACAGTTGGACACACATTTATTTGGTCTGCCCCTAAGGCATATCTAAATTGAAACTAGATAGAAACTCCCACTTAAAGTAAGGGCGTGTCTTTCCCAACAGTCAAGATCAATCTCGACATTTTCCTCTCTAAAAGGAAACACTTTTTTTGTTCGGTCCGCAGTCAACTGTGCCCACAACCCACAAAAGTCATAAAGTCAACAGCAAGTACAGCTCCGAACATCATACATCAGATACAGCTACAAATAGCAATTCGGTTCACAGGGAACCACCGAAATCACCACTCCTTAAGCAACATTCAACGGATTCACTAACGGATTCGTCAACAAGGGTTCACTAACGAAATCATTCAAGGGATTCACCAACGGATTCATTCAATGGATTCACTAACGGATTCATCAACAAGGGTTCACTAATGGACTCATTCAAGGGATTCACCAACAGATTCATTCAACGGATTCACTAACGGATTTGTCAACAAGGGTTCACTAACGGACTCATTCAAGGGATTCACTAACGGATTCATTCAATGGATTCACTAACAGATTCGTCAACTAAGGTTCACTAACGGACTCATTCAAGGGATTCACTAATGTATTCATTCAAGCAGATTCACTAAAGGATTCGTCAATAGATTCAACAAGGGGATTCACTAACGGATTCAACCGGCAGATTTACCAACGAATCATGCCACCCCCTCTATCAACAAAGGCCGCTCACACAGGGAGCGCACCTTTATCTCTTGCAATTTCAAATTCCTGTTTTCATCGAGTCTTTGCTTTTACTTAGTGATGTCCTCGGCGGGTGTACTTTCTTTCATTGAGGCGTTTTGCTTTGCAATCCACGTCGCTGAGGGGCTCTGTAGACACCTCGCCTTGGACCGCTCACTCCGATTGCAGGGTTGATCTTGTGTTTCTCCCTATTTTAAGTGTTTCTCATTAGTTTCTGTTACTTTCATTAAGTTCCTGACTGACTCTGTTAAGTCTAGGAACTAAATTGAATAACAGGGCTGACTTTCTAGTCCATTCTGTCAAAAAAGGCCATCTCTGAGTCGCGCGCCTCCGACCATAGGAGCCAGAAGCGCGTGCCTTCCACCCCCGAGGTAGGAAGCGCTCGCCTCTGGGCGTCAGTTACAGATTTATGTCCAAGAATCTCTCCCTTGCTCATTTTACATGATTTTGCCCGGGAAAGATTTCTTGGTGACTGAGTTTTGGCACCAAAAACATATGTTTTTTACCTACAAAAACATCCCTTTTCCACCATTTCAAAGGACCAAAAATTCTCTCTACAAAAACTATACCGAAATCATTTCCAAGGTTTTTCCCAAGTAATTCACCAAGAAGTGTTTGAAGTTCTACGAAGCATAGGTAAAAGTCTATTTTTCCCTTTCTTCTGTACTTCATCTCTTCTCTCTTTCTTTTACTTTAATCAAACGTGCAATCACCCAAATCATTTTGGGACATGACACCAATGATCGCTTCATTCCATTGAAGTTGGTCAAGGAGTTATCTCCCTACATTCCAAACACTCCTTTTTAAACCCCTTCATCATAACCAAAGAATAGGAAGAATATTTATTTTATGTAGACTTTGAACAAGCAAGACCAACATTAGTTGGGCGAGATGGGTGTTTAAGTACTTCCCATCTCGTAACCTAACCTCCGAACCTCATAACAAGAATCTCTGTTTTCGTATCAAACTTAGGCTAAATATTAGGTTTTTCTTATGTTCCTCTAAAAACATAGGTGGAGACTCTAACAAATAGAACATAAATAGACATCCTAGGAAGAACACACTGCTCTAGCCAAGCCGTGCTCTCCCGGGGTATCTACAATTACCCTTTGAGCAAAATATAAGGAAGAATCTCTCAAACCCGGAAGGAAGACCCTGTCGTGTCCAAGGGTATTCGCTAGAAACCACTTCACCTTCCAAGAAGGTGGACACCAGGAAATATCACCGGTCTCTGCCTTCGCAAAAAGATGAGCCCACTCCTCAATGCTCAAACCCTTTACCTATAATCTCCTCTTATGGAAAGTATAAGGGGAATACTCAGCCGGAGAATCCAATAATTTAAAATGCTCTCTAAGCCAAATAGTCAGCAATAGTGGACTTCCCCGAGTCATAGAGCAGGTTCGGTGTAAATCATAACCATGAAGGGTCTCTCCAAAGATAAGAGGAATAATGTTGAAGGCCCGTCCTCTATCTTGAAGAACAATGTCTACGAGCTCGGTGTTCGCCATGCCACACTTGCTCATGAAAAATACGTTCCAGAATAAGCACAATGCCAAGAGGCAACACTAGGAATCCGCACCGTGAGTACGTGTCACACAACCCTTAAACCTCCTAGGCAAAGCGTGGAGATCAATATAGCGGTTGTGAATGTAACCTTGAGCCTCGGGAAGGCCTATGCTCAATAAGTCCCTAAGAGACTCCACCGATTCCTTATCATACTTAGGTACCGCAATCACACCGGTCAATGGCATATCCAAGATAACCGCCATCTCCTCTACGGTAGGGACCATCTTATTAAGTGAAAAATTGAAGAGGTGGGTCGAAGGATCCCAAAAGCGTGCAACTCCCTTCAAAAGGTCCCAATCCGGTTTTAGGTTCTTCAAGGTGAAAAGAATTTTAAAACCAAACATCTCAATGAATCTCTCTTGACGGACCCTGTCAAACGAACGAAAGAACGTTGCTAATTCATCCTTGTAGCGTTCCACCAACCTCGAGTCTAGAGAGAATTCATCGACGATTATTGATGAAGGGACGGACTTGCTTGGGGACATTGGGAGCAAAAGGTTGAGAATTCTACTCCAAAAGAAAAGTTCCCAGAACTGATTTAAGGCTGCATGGTATTCTAGGACGGACTAGAGATGCTTATATACAAGTTTGGACACCAAATCCTCGAGGAAAAAGGAGATACAGTCCCAGATCTAGAGGATGACTCGTACGAGACATCGATGTCTCATACGAGGCATCTCCCAGTTCAGACGTCAGAAACTCTGCTCAGATTCAGGTTGCCCGACAAGTCAAAACATGTCTCAATCACCTCAGAAACTCACTCGAAACAGTTCATACATCACATATAAATAACCCGACACGTATCTATCTCATAAAAAGAACCCCTCGGTTGACCAACCGGATGTGAATCAATTCATTACACAGTCAGAAATAAAAACTAAAATTAACAAATGTATGTGTGTTAGAGTTAGGACTTAATTGTTGTACAGGTACAACCCGAAAGAAAAGAAAAATTGTCTTCGCCTACGCCGAGGCAATAAGTACATCAACCTAACAATAGAGGGGACAAGGGTATTCTATCTACTCCGGCATCGAAAGAAAGGGACGTCACCACTGTCACGTGATCACTCGTCGGTCCGAGGTCTCTTCCCGCAAGAAGCCGACTCTGTTGTCTGGCGAGCCAATCGGCCTAAAAGTCCCACGGTCTCTCTCTTCACCATCTTGGCATAGGCCATGAACTGGGAAAGCCGTCCTGCGACCTCCCTGTACTCAGCAATAGGCACCTGTTAGGAGGAAACAAATGAAATTATCAAAATCATCGGATAAATGATAAACAAAGGTATGAAATGGTAGAATGACAGAAACGATAAGAGAAAGGTCATAAATCATACCATGGTCGCATCAACGGGAGGTACAAGTCCCTCAGGCACATCGTACTGGGCGGGAAGGTCCTCGATGCTCTCTATACCCTTAGCCATGCTGTAGGAGAATGAAGCTGGTCTGAGCTGCGGACGGAAAGGAATGTGCACGAGCCCTTGGGCCTGAACCTGATCATCCTCCAGAATCAATCGAGGCATGAGACGAGGGAGAAAGTCCTGATAGTCAACCTCGAGATGCATATGGTCAAAGGCAACCTGACCAACGATGAGGTCCACTCTCTCCGCGTCCTCAAGGGCATAAGAGTTAAGCATATGAGTCGATGGGTCCAGAGGGACGATGAGATCTAACCTACCACCATTATGCTGACGAGAGACTCGCTCTCCTAAGTAGAAACATCCCCCACCAAGGCCAATCATCAATGACGTCAGAGCTGCCTACCAGTAGGCATCATCAATACCCAAGCTCCTCCAAGGAAAAAGGGCAGTAGCGACATCAGGAACGACGGTCTGCTCGTCAAGAAACTGCCTCATCTGTTCTACGGGAAAGTCCGCCCCCTCAGTATACTCACCACTGGTATCTCTATTACCCCGGTGCTACCTCAGTATATCTGGGAACATGATGGTGTTGTCCCGGAGATCAATGTTGAAGAGACCAAACATAGCGTATCCCCAAGCCTGTAAATGGGAGAAACATGAGAAAAGTCAATAGACTATGGAAAAAATAAGCATGCCATCAAGATGAAGATAAACTGGGGCTGAAATGAAAAGAGGAATACTGCAGAGAATGAGTATCATACCTCCCAACCATGGCTATAGCCACCTAAGCTAGCGTTCGCCCGATCTCGCGAACTCTCGTCCATGGCCACGTAACAATGGGCCAAGCCGGCTAGACCCCAACTAGCATCCGTGACATGCTGCATGTCCCTCAACTCACTCAAAAGAGTAAACAAGGCAGTCGACGCATGATTTTCAAATAGCGTCTCAGAAAATTCCCACCACAGAAAACCGCGGACATCCACAATACGGGTGTTAGCAGATCCCATCTGACCCGCATTGGCAGTAACATAGTGTAAAACAACCTGCCTTGGACCGCTCACCCCGATTACACATTTGATTTTGTGTTCTCTCCCTATTTTAAGTGTTTCTCGTTAGTTTCTGTTACTTTCGTTAAGTTCCTGATTGACTTTGTTAAGTCCAGGGACTAAACTGAATAACAGCGCTGACTTTCTAGTCCATTCTATCAAAATTACTATCTCCAAGGCGCACGCCTCCGCCCTTTAGGGCCAGGGGCACGCGCATCCCGCCACCAAGGTAGGAGGCGCGCGCACCAGGGCGGCAGTTACAGATTTCTGTCCAAGAATCTCTCCCTTGCTCCTTTTAACAGGATTTGCCCGGGAAACTGATCTTTGTGACTTGGTTTTGGCACCAAAAACACATCTTTTTTACCTATATAAACCCCTCCAATTCACCATTGAAAAGGAGGAATATTTTGATCATTAAGAAAACTCTACACAAATATACTTGCAAGGCATTTCCAAGAATCTTTCTCAGAAGTATTTGAAGTTCTTTGAAGTATAGGTAAAAGACTACTGTCTTCTCTCCTTTCTTCTTCATCTCTCATCTCTTTCTTCTACTTTAATCAAAGTGCAATCCCCCAAACATTTTGGGACATGACACCAAAGACTACTTCACTTCATTGAAGCTAGTCAAGGAGTTATCTCCCTACATTCCAAACACTCCTTTTAAAACCCCCTTTTATTATAATCGAAAATAGGAAGAACATCATTTTTATTTATGTAGACTTTAATCAAGCAAGACCAACATTAGTTGGGCGAGATGGGTGTTTAAGTACTTTCCATCTCGTAACCTAACCCCCGAACCTCATAACAAGAATCTCTATTTTCCTCAAATCAAACTTAGGCTATACATTAGGTTTTTCTTATGTTCCTCTAAAACATAGGTGGCGAATCTAAATTAAAACACAAATAGACATCCTAGGAAAGACTCGCTTGTTCTAGCCAAGCCGTGCCCTTCCCGGGGTATCTACAGTGGCGTCTCCGCTCGGGACGTTTGAGGGTTAAACTTCCATCTCTGTTCAAAGTCTACATCTTTTCTGGGCATTCTGGTCTCTGATGGGGGAAGCGTGCGCCTCTGGCCTTCTTGGCCTAAGGCGCGCGCGTCTCACATCAAGGACCAAAATCGCCCGCCTCCCATATGTTCTTCCTGTTCTTCTTCTTTTTTCTACAATGTATATTCAGGACCAAGGCAATCCCCTGAGTCCAAAGTCTGACAATCTGACAGGTTTGCCCAGAAGCGTGCGCCTCACATAGACTCTGTGCCATGCGCGCGCATCCCACAACACAGGCCAGAGGCGCGCGCTTCTGGGTGGTTTTCCAGAACAGGGACAGTTTCAGAACAGAGCAGAGTGATGGGGTGTGGGCACAGTTGCCTGCATCAAGACTGATTTGGACTCTTGGACTGTTTTTCTTTTGTGTTTTGTTTTATCGGTGTTTTGTTTTATTGGTCACACGGGTGATTCGAGAGTTGTAATTTATGTGTTTATTTGCTTTTCTTTCATAAAAAAAAGGTAAAAAAAGTTTTGTCACATGTTGGACCTCACACTACGTGCTAAAATTCCTATAAATTGCTCACTATCGAGTCGCACAATTTCATAACCCCAAACCCGTCGAGGCCCGTCCTAGAGAGTTTCAAGCTCCACCCGACCTTGACTCTTTCGAAGCGGTAAACCTCAGCCCGTGGCGTAGTTCAAGACTACATGCTGGGGGTGACCATTGAGCCTCTCATTAGCCGAGCACAAGCCAACACAATTCTAGTTAGGGTCTAACACTCCGTGACCAAGTCGGTTTTCATGTGTCGAGATTTCCCTAAACTAATGTCTTCAAAACATACATGCCAAGTGGTAATCATGGACGAAATAAAATCTCGTCCCCAAGTGGTTATTATGGATGAAAATAAAAATCCGTGCCCGTTGTTAGTACCCAACCTGAAAATGAGTTATTAGACATTCTAGTGTTGGTGTTGGTGCCTTAGGCACGGTTGTTAAACGTTGTATAAATTATCATTTTATTCATGATGATAAAGAGATAATAAGATTATTATTGTTGCTCATGTTTGCTTATAATAATCTCTGTCCCTAGAGCTTGTTAAGCACTAGTATAAAGGCTAAATGATCATGGGATGATCATGTTAGATTTATGGGTACTTGTTTGGAACAAGGTACTGGACATGACCCGCGGTATGAGATTTATGTCATGGTCGATGTCATATATAAATCTCATATTAGTTATGTCATTTGAATCCTTAGACATGAAGTTATTATAGTCTTCCACTTGATGAACATTATGTTTGACATATTCAAACGCTGCCTTAACACGGTAGTTATAAAGGGTATGATTGGCATGATTGGATTCACGTAGGAAAGAATAATAAGCCAAATGGATTTGTCCCTCTTCGGAGAGATGTCAAGCTTGGGCCCCTCGAAGGAATGATGTTGGTGAAATGTTTGGCCAAACTCAAATGGATTGATTGGATCAATGTCATTTGGATTATCAACATATTCGGGATCGAGAAAAGTATTGAACAATACAAGTTGACTTGTTGACCATGACTTGTGTTCAATGACATCATGGACAAAGGGATTATGACATGTTCTAAAAGGAATGCGAACTTGTATCTAGTTACACCATTTGGGTAGGTATGACGGTTTGCTAGAACCTAATCATATCTTATGGGTTCATGTTTGAACCCATTGCCAACTTAGTGTAATCCTAGAGGGTCACACACAAATAGAACGAATCGTAAAGGACTAAATGGGAATTATGAAAAAATATCATTGTTTGGCTCTGGCACGGTCGTGCGCCTTAAAATGGCACGGTCGTGCCATAAATCCAAACCAAGGCAAACCTGTCGACATGATTGGCACGACCGTGCCAAATTACCAAGCACGACCGTGCCGAAAATGGGCGGCTGGGGAATTTTCGCGGACTTGATGGCACGACCGTGCCATATTGTAGGGCACGACCGTGCCAGTCAAGTCGGCCAGAATTCCTTGTTGCCTAATTTGGTGACGGGATTTAGGGTTCCTAAGTCCTTAAGGGTTAAGGATTAGGACCTATTTAAGGATCCTTTTTACAGCCATTAGACATGTTGTTGTGAGAGCCTCCATAAGGTTTTGAAAGGTTATTTTCTTGTTCTAAGATCCCAAAAAGTGAAGAACAAGAATATTCATAATTCCATATAGTTCTTACAATTGTGAAAGCGTGTTTCATAATTTGGTCTAGCAACCAAGATCAAGTGTTCTTGATATTCGTTCGTGGTGTGGATACCGCTAGAGGGTGAAACTTATCATCTTCATAGTTCGTGATTCTTGCTTTGTTCGTGATCAAGATTTCAAGCCTCCATCGAATTCAAGGTTGCAAAATCAAAGGCATCAAGGGTTAGTATTCTAGTATTCATTATGTTGTATTTGACTTAATCATATGAATGGATCTATGGGCTTTGGGTTTCATAAATTTTAAATGCTTAATTCCGCTGCGCATGTTACTACGAAACCCAACATCTAGAACTCACAGGGACCTCCCGGGTATTTACGAACTGCACATGACTTATCCAGGATTTTTCGAAAAGCCCAGATAAGAAGATGTTGATGACCTGATTGGATGAGGCTACAAAGATAGGCTTTATCTCATCATCCTCCAAAGTCCAGATTGATCAGAGCCTCGGTATTTGTGTCAATCTCTTAGACCGGCCGGGCGGCCACTTCTTCCGGGTCAAGTTTTCTTATAAATAAGTGACGGCAAAACTCTCTCTTTAAGACTTTCTAAAAATCCCGAAGGTCCGGCGAATCCGCGCTAGAGATTCAACTTCGTTCTTGTCAAGATTGGTGAGAATTTGTCATGTTTTCTTAGATTAGATCTGATTTATGCTAGTTTGATTATGTTTATACATCTATATTTATATGATTCATAACGTTTTCTTCATGTTCTTGCTAGAATTCATAATATGCTCTATATCTAGGGTAGCGATTTTCATGCTTATGTGTTATTTCATACATGTTTCATTATATTCTTATTATTATGCTAGATCTATGGCTTATCCCATGCATAACATGGTAGATCTAATGTTTTAATCCCTGTTTATAATGCATAGCCGATGATGATCTCCAAGATCTAGGAACTACTTCTAAACCCTAAACTTTAGGCAAATATTCCCATGATCAGTAACTCTCTAATGATGAATATGAGGACTACACATTGATCTTATCAATGGTATAATCATTATTCTAGGATGTGATCATCTTGCATGATTCTTTATCCTCCCCCTTCGTTATGCATGATCCTGCTTCTTCTCTCTTTTCCGATTATGTGCGAACTACGCTGACATGAGCTTCTCATCACGAGAAGAACGTAGGCAATCTTCGGATCCGGTCTCAATCACTAACACACTACTAACACATTCATCATGATAGAAAGTCCGACTTCTCGGGCGATAGGAGTGATTACATGATATTCTTCTCTTGTCGTAACTTGACCCCCGAACCCTCTCTGTTAGCTTTTCTCAATGTTTTAGCTCAATAAAAACAACGTGGCGACTCTTAATAAGGTTAAATGCCAACTTGAATATCCTAATCCCATATATAAGATAAATAAAAGATAAATAAAAAGAAAGGCTTCCCGTGCGTCGCCCGCATGACAGAAAGGGGTATTCACAATGGCGACTCTGCTGGGACTAGCTTTGAACATTTTCAAACATAGAGGGTCAAACTTTCGTCAATATCATGATTGTACTTACTTGTTCTTTTCCCCCCTGTACTTTATATCATATACATATTTGCTTCCCTTGTACTTTAGTGCGTTAACATCTTAACTGTTTCCTAGTGTTACCTTTCGAACTGTTTTGCATTGCATACATGTAAATACAAAAAACTCTCTGTTTTCTCCCTAAAAAATAACTAATTTTTGTCCGCACACTACCACTAGGTCCGTGTCACTCTGCACACCCTACTTGATACTCCGCTGAGTGCACAGATTTTGGTGATCCTGTCGCCTCTATCTTCGTGGAACCCGGGCTATCTAACTCGCTGTTTTCACTTGTGAAGCAGTCGAGGTTAATCCCTTGTTCATTTCGAAACCATGCGCTCACAAAGTTTAGGACACTCTAAAGTGGACCGGTTGGTTTGACTAGCTTTTCTTTATAGACAATTAATGTATCGTTCATGCCGTCATCCGTTAAATCTTCAATGAGTCGAGATCCTTCGAGAGAAAAGCACAAAAAATGAAATTCCCTACTAGGGTGTGCATATAGTAAGCTGAGTGATATTTTGTACAAGGATCTCAACTCGTTAAAAAATTAACAGAAGTAACATAAACATTACGTTAAATCCCTTTAAACAAGGGTTAGTCACTAGGATCCGTTAGGTCGGTGGAAGTCGCTTGCCCTATAGCACCCTCGCCCAAATTGTTCGTTTGGGATGTGCAATACAGGTGAAAAACGAGGGGTCTATAGACGTAGTGATGACATCCACTGATCCAGGTTTTGTAGAGAGTAACCCAAAAAGGGGTACCCCTTCCAACCATTAGGACTAATAATACATTGTTTTGTATATAACAAAAGACATTGCATGAGCCTTGTCCCGTCCTAAACCTCTCGTCCGCTACCTCTACAGAGAAGCAAGTTTGGGTCCATTCCGGTAGTCGTCTTCAACGGTCAAGCCTTCCGCAAGCTCAGTCTTCAGTCTCTGCACCAATAATGTCTCCATCATCAGAGCCTACTACTCCTAGTGTCTCCACTCCGCCAGTCTCCACTGCCTCTGACAATCCAGATATCGCCGCCAGCATTAAGCCCTCGGACATTCCGCCACCTCTCCATGCTTTCTTCACCAACCTCATGCTACAGATCTCTAGGCTTGAGGATCGAAGCAAGTCTCTAGAAAGGGTCAATCAAGAGCTCAAAGATCATCTTCATACTGAGATGAAGAAGAAAGGTGTGGAAACTAGCTTTCACAATGAAGAAGTGGTCTTCGTCCAAGATGAATCAGTGCCCGTCACCTACCCTTCCAATGAGGGTTCTATCCCTCTCAAGATGCCCAATTACCAAAGGGTTCCACCTCCTGATTTCGGTACTAAAGCAACCTCCAGCAAAGGTCCGTATGAGCCGTCACCAGAATTGATGGGTAGTTACTTGTCCTCTACCAAGTTGCCACCGCCTTCACTACCGTTGAGCATAGGTGCCGCCGTACCTACAATCTCCACTAATCCTCTCGCTACTCAAGCCTATGGTAGCACAGATTTCTCCAATCACCCTCTAGTGGTTGCCTAGCAAGAACAGATCCGCAAGTTATCCGACACAGTCTCCAAGCAGTCCGCTCCGATAGTCAAAACTATTGACCCAAGTAATGTGGGTGCTTTACCTAGAGACCTCAAGATGCCGAAAGTCTCTATGTTTCTTGGTATTACTTGTCCCAAGACTCATCTCGACAGTTATGTGCTAGCCATGAGAGCCCGTGACTGCACCAACGAGCAAATGGCCCGAGTCTTCCACACCACTTTGGACGGAATCGCTCTCCATTGGATCTTGAGTTTGGATCCCTCCGAACGAGAGACATGGGAACAAATCACCGCTACTTTCTGCGAGAAGTATCAGTCAAACCTAGATTGGCACGTCAACCGTACTGATTTAGAGAACACAATGCAAAGGCCCGGCGAGCCTATCTACGACTTCTACAAAAGATGGAACCACAAGCTAGCAGAAGTACAATACCCTCCTAAGGCAAAGGAACAAAAGCAAATCTTCTTCAAATTCTTGTTGCCCGAGCTTAGGTTGGAGATTGGTAATGGGTACTTTCCCGATCTGCGGGAAATGGTCGACGCTAGGGTCAGACATGAAGCCGGCATTACTGGTGTTTTTAAAGAAGCTGCCAAAACTGGAAACTCTTCCTTCCGCTACAAAGCTTCGACAAACACCACTCCTAAAGCTAAAGAGGTCGCTGGTGAAGTGAGTATGGTCCAAGACAACTCCGCCTTTGATGTCCAAGCAGTTACAAACAGCTTTCCCCGAAAGGAAGATCACTTCGACGACTTTGGCATGCCAACTAGCAAAGTCTTCGAAGTTTTGATAAAGAAGGGTTTAATCAAGCCACTTGAGAACTTTGATCCAATAAAGAAGTCGGTCAATCTTGATGCAACTAAGTCTACAAGTATCACAAGTACATTGGCCATACAACCGACAATTACATCCACCTCAAGGGTGCCATCCAAAAGCTCATAGCCGAAGGGAAGATTGAGAAGCCTAAAGGTCCGAACACCATAGCAAACCTGCTCCCTAACAATGGTGGCGTCAACATGGTCGAGCTTATCGGAGGTAACATTGGTATTCTAGAAATGGTAGATGCCTTCGCCGAACTGGGGCTAGACATGAGTGCTCTATTCAGAGGACTAGTCAAGATCGGATTGATTACTCCCTCGGAGCGCGGATTCAAATGGCCCAAGAATGGATGTGACATGTCCATGTTCTGCTACTATCATAGAATATCCGGACACACCAACAACGAATGCTTTACCATCAAGCAAGTTGTACAGAAACTCATCAAGGACAACATCATCGCCGACCCAAGGAAGATCATCGCCATGGATGTCAATATGGTAGCAATGGATCAAATCACCATGCTAGAACTCGAGGACTGCATCGATCAATTAAAGATCTAAATGGAGAAGTTTCTCTATAACCTTGTAAACAAAGGGCTCCTCAGGCAACTCAAGGGTTTTGCTACGCATATGGGGAGCAATGTATGGAAATACTGCCACTATCATCAAGCTACTAGGCATAGAACAAGAGATTGCTTCGCCCTGAAGAAGGACATCTTGAAGCTCATTCATGACGGTTCCATCGAAGATCCTAGGCTCTCGTTAGATAAAAATAGTATAGCAACAAGCATTGGTGATCTAGCTGAACCTATTGTGGCAGACTCCGAGTTTTATAGTGATGATAAAATAGGCCGTACTTCAAAGTTTATTAATGATAGTAATTCTTCTTGTTATATGCTGTCATTAGATGAACTATCTCTAGAAGCCTCTCTGCTAAGAGATTGCGACTCTGGTCCACTTAAATCTCCACCGCTATCTATAGCCGAAATATTCGCAGAATCCGCAAAAATGCCGCAATCTCCATACGACATGCGAGCAGAAATCAACTTACTCACAAGGTCTGGACAAATCTATCAGTCAGACCCCAAAGGTGCGAAGAAGGTCGTCAACAAAGAATCAGAACCGTCAGACCCTAAGAAAGAGGATCCCATCCTCACGCAGCTTAAACAAACTCAAGCTCACATATATCCGTGGTCCTTACTCACTTCTACTTGGCAGCCACTATGGTCCTATCGGACACCACTCCCGAGAATGTCACAAAATGATTGGCAACATTCACTTCGGAAACATCATCACCTTCTCAGAGCTTGACGAACCACCATTTGGCATTGATCATAATGAACCCCTGCACATAACAGTCAAAATCAGTGGGAAGAAGATTCCCCGAGCTTTTGTGGACAACGGATCTGCCATCAATGTACTGCCGTCTCGAATGATGGACGTAGTGGGTGTAGACCCAACTACTCTGAGGCCTTCCAAGTAGACAATCAAGGCTTATAACTCCACATGCAGATCAGTATTGGGGATTGTCACTCTGCCCATTACTATGGGAACACAAACTCTGTCTACAGATTTCCAAGTGATTGACATACCGTCATCTTTCACCATCTTACTAGGGCGCCCTTGGCTCCACAAGGCCAATGCTGTTCCATCCTCCTTACATCAATGTGTCAAATTCTAATCGGGGAATGAGGTGACAGTTATCTATAGCGACTTAGTAATAGCACAAGGCACCGACACGAAAGGAGTACCTGTGTTACAGATTCAGTATGAGGAAGATCGCCGGCTCTTCAGTGGTTTTGAAATAGTGGCACAAGCTCAGATATGTGATAACGATCTCACTAGAACTTCTGACAAAGTACAACCTGTCTACAAGATACTTCGAAACATGGGCTTCATACCGGGGCTGGGGCTTGGCAAGCGCTTACAAGGTCCCACACACTTAACTGAAGAAGTAGACCACAGATGCCTGTTTGGGTTAGGGTACGTACTTACTCCTAATGACAAAGTAGATCAGAAGCAGATAGAGGTACGCAAGAAGAAGTAACTCCCTTACATGAAGTCGGATATGAAACCTTACCACCTCTCCCTCAACGGTTACTACGTAGAAGAAGGGGAAGACTACTCAAACTTCAAATTCGCAGAGCCATGGTTTGACCACAACGGAAAGCTGCAAAAGGGTTTTGAAATCTTCAGAGATGTCGAGTTTGACCGGGATAATCTAAAGCTAAGATACATGGAACCTCGAAAGACTACTGGCAAAGTTACTACCATCCAGAACGAGTACTACATCAAGGTGAACAAGGACCTGACTTATGTTACTGAATTCGTGTCACTCGATGAACCATTGGTCGGTGAAGCTAAGGAAACCAAACCATGGGAAGGACTAGACCTATTCCAGTACCTGAAACTAGAAGATGACATCATGGCTGCTATTGAATACGGATCTATGACTACTGCTATCGAGAACCTAAGGCTGGTCAGTTCTTCCCCTAGAGAGTCAACTTCCCCTAGGTCGGTTAGGTTCCATGTTCTCACTTATGAGTTCGTATCTCCGTCCAAGTCCAATGACCCCATGTCAAAAGACTATGATGTAATCGCAAACAATATCTTTCCTCGTGCATTAATTGAAAATCTCGACCTTTCCGAGTATCCCGCCATAGCCGCTCTTATAAATGATAAATTAATTAATCAACCTAATGATATACCAATAGTTAATAACGATTCATTAAAAGAGGCAGACACAAGCAAACTTAATAATGAATACATCCAAGAAATCTCAGAGCAGGTTATCAATCAAAGGGAAAACCGAGCCCAAGCTGCCGATGAGGTGTTAACATGTGTGAATCTGGGAAGGCAAGACAAGCCGAAGTAGACTCAGATTGGAAGCTTCTTTTAAGACGAAGAGCAAGAAACATTGATCGAGCTGCTCAGAGAATTTGAGGACATCTTTGCAGGGTCCTGTGACGACTCGCCAGACAGAGGTCGGGAACAAGAAACAACGCCAAACATTGGGTCAGTAAAACAAGCGATATTGTCAGTCAAGCCCGAATGGTCCCCTCGCATGGTGAGGGAAATAGAAAAACTGCTACAAAGGGACTTCATCAAGTTCGCATATTGGCCAAGGTGGTTACTCGACATCATCTCCGCAGAAAAGCACAAAGAGAAGGTGACAGTTCGCGTAGACATCATGAGTCTCAACGAATTGAGTCCCAGACACCGATTCCCGCCATTTGACTTGAAAGCACTGTTAGAATCCGCCGAAGATAGAAATGTTCGATCATTCCTCAAAGGTTTTCCCAATAAAGGTCGGATACCCACCGCAACACTGACAGACGAGAAGTTACTCTTTCACACTCCATGGGGTACCTATTGTCACGCCAATAGATTCCTAGAATGGAAGGGCATTGTGTTGGTAGTGGTGCCCTAGGCACATTTAATAAACGTTGTAATTGTTATCATTTATTTCATATTGTAGACACCCCGCCTTGGACCGCTCACCCCGATTGCACACTTGATTTTGTGTTTCTCCCTCTTTTAAGTGTTTTCTGTTAGTTTCTGATACTTTGGTTAAGTTCCAGACGGACTCCGTTAAGTCCCGGGACTAAACTGAATAACAGTTCTAACTTTCTAGTCCATTCTATCAAAAATTGCTTTTCAGAGTCGCGCGCCTCCGCCCCTTGAGGCCAGACGCGCGCGCCTTCCGCCGCCTAGGTGGGATGCGCGTGCTTCTGGGGTGTGTCAATTACAGATTCTGCCCAAGAATCTCTCCTTTGCTCATTGTACATGATTTTGCCCGGGAAAGATTTCTTGGAGACTCCGTTTGGCTCCAAAAACAGACCTCTTTCAACTATAAAAACCCCTCCAATCCATCATTGGAAGGGACCTTGGACATCACTCCTTTTAGACTTTTTCCTCACTTCTTTTCTAGACTTTTCCTTGGGATTTCTTTGAGACCTTTGTCAACTAAGCATTCAACCTATTCTTCAAGGCTTTTCAAAGGGTACTATAGGTAAATGTCTTAAGCATTTTTCTTTTTCTTCTTCTTCTTCTTCTTCTTCTTCTTCTTCTTCTTCTTCTTCTTCTTCTTCTTCTTCTTCTTCTTCAATCAAATGTGCAATCACCCCAAAACCATTTGGGACATGACACCAATGGTCCTTTCATTACATTGAATTGGCCTAGGAGTCATCTCCCTACATTTTAAACTTTAAAACCCCTTTTTATCATCATTCAAATAGGAAGTAAGCATTTATCTTTAAAGTGAATTATGAACAAACAAGACCGACTTTGCTCGGGCGGAATGGGTGTTTAAGTACTTCCCATTTCGTAACCTAACCCCCGAACCCCTCATCCCAAAGAATCTCTGTTTTCATAAATCAAACTTAGGCTCATAAACATTAGGTTTTCTTACGTTCCTCAAAAACGTGGGTGGCGACTCTAAAACACAATTAGACATCCTAGGTAATTCACGCGCTCTAGCCAAGCCGTGGTTCCCCCGGGGTATCTACAGTGGCGACTATGCTGGGGACTGCTTGAGGGTTAAACTTATGTGTCTGTTCATAATTCACTTTTCTAGGCATTCTGGAAATTGACATGGGAAGCGCGCGCCTCGGACCTTCATGGTCCAAAGGGCGCGCGTCCCGTTTCAAATTCCAGAATTGCCCGCCTTCCATGTGTTCTTCCTATTCTTCCTATTATTTCGTGCTAACAAACATTGCAGGGGTTCCATCAGACAATCAGGACCAGGGCAATCCCCTGAGTCCATAAGTTTCTGATAATCTGACAGGTTAGCCCAGAAGCGGGCGTCTCCCAGATACAATGCGCCAGGCGCGCGCTTCCCACAACACCAGCTCGAGGCGCGCGCTTCTGGGCCAATTTCCAGGGCAAGAACAGGTTTCAGTGACTGAACAGAACAGTGGGGTGTGGGCACAGTTGCCTGCATCAGAACAGAATCGGACCCTTGGACTGTTTAATTTTGTCTTTTATTTACCGGTCACACGGGTGATTCGGGAGTTGTAATTTACGTGCTTATGTGTTTTTATCTTTTCTTTTCAAAAAAAAAAAAAAAAACAAAAAAAAAATATTTTTGTCACGTGATGGACCTCATACTACGCGCAAATAATTCCTATTAACTGCTCACTATCGAGTCGCACAAGTCCAACCCCAAACCCGTCGAGGCCCGTCCTAGAAAGTTTCAAGCTCCACTAGACCTTGGCTCTTTCGAAGCGGTAAACCTCAGCCCGTGGCGTAGTTCATGACTACATGCCGGGGGTGACCTTTAAGCCTCTCTTTAGCCAAGCACAAACCACACGATTCTAGTTAGGGTCTAACACTCCGTGACCAAGTCGGTTTCCATGTACCGAGATTTCCCTAAACTAATGTTTTCAAATCATACATGCCAACTTGTTGAAACGGACGCAATAAAAATCCGTCCCCAAAAGTGGTTATTTTGGACGAAAATAAAAAACCCGTCCCCGCATGTATGCTTTACTACATTAATTTAGTTTAATCCCGACACAAGTAGGATTCACAAACGCGATGGAATCCGATGAGTATATGGGACCGCGAGATGGTCTATATACTAGTGTGACGATTCCATTATCTTCTTAGAAACCCTAAAAGGGACCCATTCCCTCCGACTTATAAAATAAAATAAAAAAAGAGTCTTTTTTCTTATGTGGTTCGAGTCGTGTGCCCAACTGTGTGTTCTCAACCTCTTCATGGACCGAAAGTGTGAACCGAGACTGACAAGGGCTACTTATCTAATTATAGGTCCGATTGGTACTCTCCGCATCTACAGGGATTCATCCAACATGCTTGTCCGTGAACCGATCACTCCAACAGCTTCTACATCATCAATGGCCGGCGACTCCAGCACCAACAACGCCATGACTCTCGAACAGCTTTCTGCCATGGTTCAAACACTCCAACAACAAGTCTCTACCCTCAACCAAGAGGATCAAACCAAAGAAGCCTTGTGGAAGCTCAGGTCGACAGTCAAAGGGAGGCCCACGAGGCCGAGGTTGACCAATTGAAAGCCAAGCTCCTCAAGCTCTCCAAGAACAAGGGGGTTAATGACAATGAGGAATCCGAGTGGACCGAGGGTTTGTTTGAAAGCCCATATGTCAGTGCCCATACCAAAAAAGTGGGGGGACCAAGCACCGACAACAACGACCCCAAAATGGTAGATTCCATCATGGCCTACATTGATCAGAAATTCGACGGCCTCAACATGGGAAAAGGCTCCAACACAAGCCTTTTGCAGTCATCCATCCTCATGAGCACGATGGCCACTCTCCCCGACAAATTCAAGATGCCCGACATTAGCAAGTTTAAGGGCAACCCAAGCCCGATGGCTCACATCGAGACTTACATTTGGGCTATGGTTCCGAAGAAGGTCTCCCCAAAAGTTATGGCTCAATGCTTTCCTCTCACCCTCGAGGGGGCGGCAAAAGATTGGTATGCAACTCTCCCGCTCACTGTCCGTCTTGATTGGGATGCCGCTATGTTTGCCTTCAAAAATCAATATCAAGGCAACACCACTCACCGGACCACAAGGAAAGAGCTTGAGAACACCATTCAAAGAGACAACGAGTCCTTCATTGACTTCACAAGGAGATGGATTTACAAGCTCTCTGAAATTGTTGAGAGGCCAAACACAAAAGAGCAAATGGACATCTTTCTCAAGTGTCTCAAGATTGATCTCCGTACCCACCTAAGTGGGGCTTGCTACTCCGACTTCTCCCAAATGTATGAGGTGGGGGTACGCATGGATGACTTGCTCAAGGAGATTAAGAAGACCACTCCTACTTTCCAATACAAGGCCGCCTCTAGTTCAAACAAAGAGGCTTCTGTCAATTGCATTACTACCTGTAGATACCCCGGGGAACCACGGCTTGGCTAGAGCGGTGAATTATCCTAGGATGTCTAACTTGTTTTAGATTGTTTAGAGTCGCCACCTATGTTTTTAAAGGAACATAAGAAAAACCTAGAAATAGCCTAATTTATGTACAAAACCAGAGATTCGGGAGAGAAGGGTTCGGGGGTTAGGTGACGGAGTGGGAAGTACTTAAACACCCACTCCGCCCCGCTTATGTGGGTCTTGCTACTATTGGTGTTCTAATGCTAAATGTCCTTCAATTTATTAACAATGCTAACAATTATAATGTAAAGCAAAAAAAGGGGAAAAGAATGATTTTATTAATTTAATGCTAAATAGTTACATGTTGGACTAGTGCTAAATGATTACATTAAGAAATGAAATATAAATTAAATGAAGTTTGGAATGTCGGGATGTAACCTTGGCCAAACTTCAATAGTGAAGTGGCCTTTTGGTTGTATCCCTTTTTATGGAGATTGCATACTAGTAAGACTAGACAAATAAAATAAGAGAAGAAAAGAGATGTTGTACCTTAGGAAAGAGGACTTCAAACTTGGACTTGAAAATGGTGTTGTTGCAGAGAAAATGTTGTGCAAACACTTTGTGTAGTGTTTTGTAGAGAAGGATTGTTGAGATGATTTGTGTAGAGTTTTTGTTCAAGTCTCAAAAATTGGGTCCCTTTTCCAAGGTAGGAGATGATGGTTTTTATAGGTAAAAAAGAGAGGGAAATGATGGAGGGAAATTGGTCATCCATGTGAAATGGAATGAGCCAATCACAAATAAGATAAATGAATAAAAGAAAAATAAAAGAAATAAAAGAAATCAAATAATAAATGAAAGAAATATTAGTTTTTGGGAAAAGGCTTAGAATTTGGGATTGGGAGTTAATGAGAAAAGGGGGGATGAATGTGGATGTAAAAAGATGGTTTTTGTGATTAAGAAAAGATGTTTGTAAATAAGAAAAGGGAGGAAAATAAGGTGCAATCCGTTACTGCCAAAGTGGGAAGCGCGCGGGTCCGGCTTTTGGGGCGGGACGCGCGCGCGGCTCACTGGCAGTGCCGGAAGCGCCCGCGGGTGAAAAATGACAGAATGACAGAATGACCCTAAAAGTTAACTCTGTTATGCAGTTTAGTCCAAAACTAACGGAATCAGTTAGGAACTTAACCGAAGTAACAGAAATTAATGAAAATAAGTTAAATAAAAATACTTTGTATGCAATCGGGGTGAGAGGTCCAAGGCGGGGTGTCTACAGAGCCCCTCGGCGATGTGGATTGCAAAGCAAAACGCGTCGACGAAAGTAAAAACACCCGCCGAGGACATCGACAAAGAAAAAAGGAAGAAAAGAAAACAAAGACTCGATAAAAGTAGTAATTTGAAATTGCGATTGATAGAGGTGCGCTCCCTGCATGAGCGACTTTTGCTGGAGTGTTGAATTGGAGCTCATGGGAGCTTGTCTCGATATGGACCGAGTTGTTGAGTTGGGGCTCATGGGAGCTTGTCACGATATGGACCGAGTTGCCGACTTGGAGCACATAGGAGCTTGTCTCGATATGGACCGAGTTGCCGACTTGGAGCTCATGGGAGCTTGTCTCAATATGGACCGAGTTTCCGACTTGGAGCTCATGGGAGCTTGTCTCGATATGGACCGAGTTGCCGACTTGGAGCTCATGGGAGCTTGTCTCGATATGGACCGAGTTGCCGACTTGGAGCTCATAGGAGCTTGTCTCGATATGGACCGAGTTGCCGACTTGGAGCTCATGGGAGCTTGTCTCAATATAGACCGAGTTGCCGACTTAGGGCTCATGGGAGCTTGTCTCGATATGGACCGAGTTGCCGACTTGGGGCTCATGGGAGCTTGTCTCGATATGGACCGAGTTGCCGACTTGGAGCCGCATCTGCTTATGTTGTTGACCTTGTGGGGTGTGGGCACGGTTGACCACTTTCTGGTGGGGATGAAGTGCCTTGAGTAGCGGATGCTGTTGACTTCGTGGTGGTACCTGTTATGTGTGTGCTTGACAGGTATATGTGTTCTTGCAAGAAGATGCATGAAGTGTGAAATGAAGAGAGAGAAATTGTTCTCTTGGTGTGATGGGATTTTGGAACACCCTTGCAATGAGAGAGAAGTAAGAATGTGGAGAGTGATCTTGTGTGCGGTGTGATTTTGAGGAAAGATTTGGATGTATTCATACCTTCACTTACCATTGTCGCTTGAGTGGAGATGGATTTCTGATGTCCGCGGAGGATGCTTTGATGGAGAATGTCCATTCTTTGGATGTTGATGAGAGAATGCCCTTGATGTTGGGTTGGCGAGATGGTACTCTGGATGATGGGTTGGTCGTGCCAAAGGCTGCCTACGTATCCCTTGAAGGGAATCAGACCAGCGTAGTTCAAGGATGATGGAGAACGCTGGAGGAGAAGCTAGGAGCAAAGCAAAGTAAAGCACATAATTTTTCACATAGAAGGAGAAAAAAGAAAGAATTTTTTTTTATTTTTTTTATTTTTTTTAGTTCGTGGGTGAACCATTTTAGCCATTGTGTGTTTGTAAAGCCAACCCAAGATCAAGTCATGCTCAGTCGAAGTCCGGATTGCCTCGCTTGAATTTTGTTGTCGCTGGTGTGCCCAACGAAGATTGATGTCTAGCCCCAAGAGATTTGTCGATTATGGGGCTTCAAAAGGCTTTTGATGCCGAGATGAGGGGTTGCTGATTGTAAAGCCCCTAGAATGCCTTTGATGCCAAATTTTGAGGGACTTGCATAGCTCCAAGATAAATCAGCTCCTGGCCCATTCGAGTAAATCGCCCTTTGTTGTTGTAGTGAGCAAGCCCCAAGAGGAGATCGTTGATGCCAAGCTTCGAGAGATTGCAAAGCCCCAAGTGTCGTGGGCTTGCAGATGGCGGGATGTGAAGACCTTTCATTGTAAAGCCCCAAATTACCCCGTGATTGGCTCGGCATTGAGAACGGATGTACCGTTTGGTAGAATTCTTGATAGAGATCTCCTTCTTGCTCTTACTGGGGAGATGAATGGCCTCATTGTGGTCGATACCCAAATGGCTGAGGGCTTATGTCAAAGGATGCAGTAATGTCTTGCGGTGCCGTCGAGGTCGCGGAGGATAAGGTCTTGGCGTGATAAAGTCTCAAATGAGTATGCTTGCTTGACTCTTCTTGAGTTGAACTAATGACGGATCTTCTGATGCAACTAGTGCTGTGGCCCAACTTTATCTGAGCTGCACCTTGTGCTTTTGATCTTGGAGAAGGGGGTGCTGAATTGCAGAAACATTGGGATTGGCCGTGGCATTTCCCGCTATAACCCTGTTTTGATTAGAGTTTAGCATATTGAATCTTTTCCCTTTTCTCTAAGACTTCCTTCAAAATCTCGCTGTGAGTTCTAACAAAAATCATCAACTTCATTCATAACATCGGAGTCTTCATTTAAAACCAAGAGGCCTTTGACTTGAAGTGTTGAGAGACCTTTGAAGCTTGATCTCTTTCATGGATCCATAAGACTACTCCACATTGCATTGATTGAGCATTGTTGTCCCCAAAAGACTGTCGGTTGCGAAGCCCCAATATTGCCCTTTGCTTGAATTATTGTAATGTCGTAGCCCAAAAGATTGTAGATTGCGAAGCCCGTTGAGACCTTCGGTGCCGAATTGAGGAAGCTTCCAATGTTGCACATGACTTGGCTGGGGATACTACTGGGGAGTTAATTTCTCTTTGCCGAGGGAGCCTTTAAGACTTGACCGTAGCCCCTAGAGTGCCATCATTGATTGTGAGAAAGGTCCATCCTTGATTGGGGGAACGAGCACGGGCATACGTGGCAATAGGGCTTTTTGGACATCCCTTTTGAGAGACTTTGAGGATAGTCTCACACATCTTTTTCGAGCATAGCCCCTAGGGCTTGTTGATTGTCAAAAGAAGCCCTTGTTCTCGGGTCATATAGCCCCTAGGGCGTCACCATTTGTTGAGCAAAGCAAAAGTGACTCATCCTCGTGCGAGGGAATAAACATGAGAAGATATGGCAAGAGCTACTCCATTTCTCGGGAGCCTTTCGGCGTACTTTAGAAGCACATACTTGAAGAAGCCTTGAAAACTGAGACACATGTTGTTGCTATTTGCTGCCCAAGCCAATTGACTAGCTAGGGATTATTTGTGCCACCTCGTGCCCTTTTATGATGGGCTCGTTCTCGGATGGGTCTTGGCTACCACGGGCCTTCTTTTCATGAACCCAAAAATGCACACTGCTGGAGAATGATGCCAATAACCCAAAACAACCTTTGATGGTGTAATATCTTGTCGAGCTTTTTTCAATCCCAAAGTTGACTCGGTGGGGAATTGAGTTGCTGAGGAGATTCAATGTAGAGCTTGTCTTCTTTAGAGGCCGGGGATCTCCATTTCTCTTTCCCTTCTCTCTCGCACTCTCTCATTTTTTTTTATGACGCACCCTGTTTTTTGTCTAGACCGCCCTTTCGGGTTTTCAATCTAGCGGGCATCTCTTTTGCGTCTTCATCATTTTTTTTATTTTTTTTTGACTCAATTGATGAGGAAGTGTGTATTGACTCTAGCTGAGGAGATAAGACATGTGATTTTGCGGTGGAGACCTTTTGTCACTAAAGATGAGTGACATTGACTCGACTAGGGAAGTGTCCCTAGTATTGACATGTATTTTTTTTTTATTGAATTGAATGATTCACGAAGGCAAGTAAGTCATTAAGAGAGAAGAGAAGGAAAGCCCCAATTTGATTGCAAGAAATTGGGAGTACGCAGAAAGAATAGAAGTCCCTAGACTCGACAAGGAGCGCGAAATGATTCCAAATCTAAGAAAGTTGTTCAATCTTTTTGGTGATTAATTCATTGGCAAATGAATCGTACAAATATGTCTTGACAAGTTCGAGATGAAGGCCGATCACCATAACGCGCTAGGGCTAAACATATCTTCTTTCTTGCATGAGACCGGACCCGCAGGTTGCCTACGTTCCTCCAGTGTAGAGGCTCAGGTCACCGTAGTTCTTGTGGATTCTCCATTCTTCGGGATGGAATTGTTGCTTCGTCGTGTAGCTTCGTCCTCCTTTGGTGGATGGAATGATGTTGATCTTGATGTGAACTTCTTTGATTGAGGGGGATTTTTTTTTTTTTTTTTTTTTTTTTTTTTTTTTTTGATCCCCCTTTGAAAACTTTGCTTGATTTTTCTCCATGCTTGATGTCTTGGATTCGCCGTTGTTGTTGATGTCGTTGCCTTCGTCACGATGTTTAGCCCCTAGGCGTTCAAGCGATGGCCTTCGTTCTAAAACTTGTTTAGACATCTTTTCATCATTTTGCCAAGAATTAATTGAACAACTCGGAAGAGTGTATGAGGACAAGAACGACTTTTTATTTGATGACTCAATGGACTCGAACATAGGACGAGAGAAAACATTAATGCACACATTAGAGGACTTTTGACTCTTTTTTTTTTTTATCCTATTTCTAGGTAGAGAAAGAGAAACGGAGATTTTTGTCGTCATCCCCCATGTCGTTGTAGTCCTCATTGTCATTGTAGTCTTCCATGTCACTACATTCTTCCATGTCATTGCTTGGGAACCCTTTGTTGTTGAAGCTTGTGTCATAGGAGGACTCGGCCACTTCTCGGAGCAAATAGTCAATTCTAACCCCCGCATCATACATGCTTGAAAAATCGGAGTGAAAAGCCCCACTAAGATGAGTGCGGTAGTCCATTTTCAAACACTTCAAGAAGATGTCCATTTGTTCCTTCTTGGAAGGCCTATCAACCATCTCGGCTAGCTTGTCATTCCAACGACAATAGAAGTCCCCAAATGATTCATTACCCATTTGCACGGTGCTCTCCAATTCCTTCTTGGTGGGGCGGAATATGGAGTTGCCTTGATATTGTGACTTGAAGGCAAGCATAGCGGCATCCCAATTGAGGCGGGTGGAAATCGGAAGACCCATATACCAATCTTTTGCGAGCCCCTCGAGAGTAAGCGGGAAGCATTGTGCCATTATTTGAGGAGACACTTTCTTTGGTAGCATGGCCCAAATGTAGGAGTCGACATGAGCGTTGGGGCAAGAGTTGCCGTTGAACTTGCCAATATCGGGCATCTTGAACTTTTCGGGAAGAGCCTCCATTGTGTTCATGAGGAGAGAAGCTTGATGAAGATCGGTGTTTGGGCCCTTGTACAAATTTAGCCCACTAAGCCTTTGGTCAATGTAGGACATGAGAGTGTTGACCAAACCGGTATCAATGCTTTGGACCTTTCTTTCACCCGTGAGCCCTTTCAATTGGTTCTTGAGTTTAGCAACTTCTTTCTTGTGGGCCATTTTCACATGCTCGTAACGGGCTCGCCATAAATCATCCTTGCGGCGGACATTCTCGGCTAGTGTATCAACTTGCCCTTTCAATGCTTCCACCATGCGGAATAACCCTTCGTTGGACACGGGAATGCCGTTGTCGTTGCCATTTGAAGCCATTGGACCTATGGAGAGAACACGGTTGATCTTAGGATGGCCCCACAAACACCTTTTGAGTAAAGTAACTTCACCCACAACAAAGGAAAAAAACTCAACCACATAAAGAAAAAAAAAAGACTTTTTTTTTTATTTACAAAGTCGGAAGGACGGAGTCCTTTTTGGGGTTTCTAGAAAAATAGTGGAATCGTCCCACTAGTATATATACCTTCTCGCGGTCCCATATACTCATCGGATTCCACCACGTTTGTGATACCTACATGTGACGGGATTAAACTAAATTAATGTAGTAAATCAT
Organism: Campanula takesimana; assembly: GCA_026119855.1. Classification (NCBI taxonomy): domain Eukaryota; kingdom Viridiplantae; phylum Streptophyta; class Magnoliopsida; order Asterales; family Campanulaceae; genus Campanula; species Campanula takesimana. The sequence continues at coordinate 1,130,733 of JAOWBW010000187.1, read as the reverse complement.
ACATGCGGGGACGGATTTTTATTTTCGTCCAAAATGCCCACTTTTGGGGACGGAGTTTTATTTCGTCCATTGCAACAAGCTGTCATGTATGATTTGAAGACATTAGTTTAGGGAAATCTCGATACATGAAAAACCGACTTGAGTCACGGAGTGTTAGACCCTAGACTAGAATTGTGTGGTTTGTGCTCGGCTTGAATATGAGGCTTAAAGGTCACCCCCGGCATGTAGTCTTGAACTACGCCACGGGCTGAGGTTGACTGCTTCGAAAGAGTCAAGGTCGGGTGGAGCTTGAAACTTTCTAGGACGGGCCTCGACAGGTTTGGGGTTGGACTTGTGCGACTCGATAGTGAGCAATTGATAAGAATATGTGCATGTAGTGTGAGGTCTAACAAGTGACAAATTTTTATTTTTTATTTTTTCAAAGAAAGAAAAAAAAGGAAACAAATAAGCACGTATTTACAACTCCCGAATCACCCGTGTGACCGGTAAAAAATAAACAGAAAGTAAAAGAAATTGTATGCAGGCCCGGTGCCCACACACTGTCATTCTGCTCTGTTCTGCTTTCTGTGCACTGTTCTGTTTCTGGAAAATTTCCCAGAAGCGCGCGCCTCAGGGAAGTGATGTGGGAAGCGCGCGCATTTCGCAATGAATATGGGAGGCGCGCGCATCTGGGGTACCTGTCAGAATGTTAGAAGAAACTGTGGACTCAGGGGATTGCCCTGGTCCCAAATTATGTAACTTTCCCCTGCAGAAACTTGTTAGCACAGAAATATGAAATTGAAGGACAAGAAGGAAGGCGGGCGATTCTGATAATAAGGGTCGGACGCGCGCGCTTTAGGCCTAAAAGGCCGGACGCGCGCGCTTCCTACCCTTTTTACCAGAATGCCCAGAAAATAGAAATTAGAACACCAAAAGTTAAGAACGCAAGTTTAACCCTCTAATAATTCCCCAGCGGAGTCGCCACTGTAGATACCCCGGGGAACCACGGCTTGGCTAGAGCGGTGAATTATCCTAGGATGTCTAACTTGTTTTAGATTGTTTAGAGTCGCCACCTATGTTTTTAAAGGAACATAAGAAAAACCTAGAAATAGCCTAATTTATGTACAAAACCAGAGATTCGGGAGAGAAGGGTTCGGGGGTTAGGTGACGGAGTGGGAAGTACTTAAACACCCACTCCGCCCCGCTTATGCGGGTCTTGCTACTATTCGTGTTCTAATGCTAAATGTCCTTCAATTTATTAACAATGCTAACAATTATAATGTAAAGAAAAAAAAGGGGAAAATAATGATTTTATTAATTTAATGCTAAATAGTTACATGTTGGACTAGTGCTAAATGATTACATTAAGAAATGAAATATAAATTAAATGAAGTTTGGAATGTCGGGATGTAACCTTGGCCAAACTTCAATAGTGAAGTGGCCTTTTGGTTGTATCCCTTTTTATGGAGATTGCATACTAGTAAGACTAGACAAATAAAATAAGAGAAGAAAAGAGATGTTGTACCTTAGGAAAGAGGACTTCAAACTTGGACTTGAAAATGGTGTTGTTGCAGAGAAAATGTTGTGCAAACACTTTGTGTAGTGTTTTGTAGAAAAGGATTGTTGAGATGATTTGTGTAGAGTTTTTGTTCAAGTCTCAAAAATTGGGTCCCTTTTCCAAGGTAGGAGATGATGGTTTTTATAGGTAAAAAAGAGAGGGAAATGATGGAGGGAAATTGGTTATCCATGTGAAATGGAATGAGCCAATCACAAATAAGATAAATGAATAAAAGAAAAATAAAAGAAATAAAAGAAATCAAATAATAAATGAAAGAAATATTAGTTTTTGGGAAAAGGCTTAGAATTTGGGATTGGGAGTTAATGAGAAAAGGGGGGATGAATGTGGATGTAAAAAGATGGTTTTTGTGATTAAGAAAAGATGTTTGTAAATAAGAAAAGGGAGGGAAATAAGGTGCAATCCGTTACTGCCAAAGTGGGAAGCGCGCGGGTCCGGCTTTTGGGGCGGGACGCGCGCGCGGCTCACTGGCAGTGCCGAAAGCGCCCGCGGGTGAAAAATGACAGAATGACCCTAAAAGTTAACTCTGTTATGCAGTTTAGTCCAAAACTAACGGAATCAGTTAGGAACTTAACCGAAGTAATAGAAATTAATGAAAATAAGTTAAATAAAAATACTTTGTATGCAATCGGGGTGAGAGGTCCAAGGCGGGGTGTCTACACTACCGACAAGGGGAATTACAAGAAGGTCCCTCCACCACAAGGCAAGCGGTTCCAAAACGACCGCGTCTAAACTCCTCTCAATGGCATGACCATCACCGAGGCCTATAAAGCTCTAAAGGCCAAGGGACAAATCACCCCTCTTCAAGGGTACAAGCAACCACAACCGCTCCGTCCCAATCATGCCCACCACAAATGGTGTGACTACCATCAATGCACCGGCCACCTCACCGAGGATTGCTTCTCCATCCGCAACACCATCCAAGACCTCATAGACAAGAAGGAATTGATAATCCCTAATGAGGGTGGTGTCAATGTAATATAGGTAGGAGAGTTTGAAGGAACCACTCATTCGATCCCAATTGTGAATGAGGGCTCCGATGATATGAATAAACTTGATAATTCTTATTATGTTGTGACTTATGATGAGATTATGAGGGAAGTCTTAGAGAATAGGAAGAAGAAGCTACACAGGACCGTGAACGTGCTCACTCGCAGTGGCTGAGTAACAACGAGCACAATCCCTCCCAATACCGCAGCAACCAACACCTTTTCTCAAAGATCGCAAGCACGCGACGTACCCGAAGATCCTTTGTTAACACATCTCAAGAAGACGCAAGCCAACATATCCATCTGGGACCTTATTGCATCATCAAAGAAACACTGAGACCTCGTCATCAAGAACTTGGATGACACATCAGTCTCTCCCAACACGACTCCTGAGGACCTCACAGCAATGATAGGTCACATTCACTTCGGAAATGTCATCACTTTTGCCGACATGGACCTCCCGCCATTTGGGTCCGAACACAATGAAGCCATCTACCTCAAAGTAAGGGCAAGGGGGAGACCCATTTCAAGAGTCCTAGTAGACGGTGGTTCTGCACTCAACTTAATGCCTAGCCGAGTCATGGGCATACTGGGGCTCAAAAGCTCTGATTTACAACCCTCCGCACAAGTCATTAGAGGGTACGACAGCACTGCCTGTACAGTCATGGGAATGTTAGAAGTTGATATCGAATTTGGAAACATGATCATGTCCGTCCCATTCCAAGTACTTGATGTCCCTGCTTCATTCAACTTACTTCTGGGCCGACCTTGGATCCACAGTTCTAATGCTGTCCCTTCCACTCTCCATCAATGTGTCAAGATCTGAAATGGGGACGAGATAGTCACCGTCATGGCCGAGAATCTCACCATCCACAGAAATGGGGGACAACCCGTTCACCAAGTTCAACATGGGATAGAAGATGCCACTCTCTTCGGCGTCAACACCATCGACAAAGAAGGGGGGAACAGACAATGGACCCTCGGCAATCCTAAAATTCTCTGCATGATGAGGAACATGAATCACTTTCCCGGTCTAGGCCTAGGGAAGCATCAACAAGGGATATTGCACCCCGTAGAAGTTCCTTTTGTCAAGAACAAGTTTGGTTTGGGGTACGAGCCTACCGAAGATGACTTAAAGTATGAGCAAGCAGTCAAGAGTCAAAAGACCCGAGCTCGCAAAGAAGGTCGACAATATGAAATCCCTAACTTGAGGCCTTACCGCAACACACTAAACGTTTATTTTGTTCGCCAAGGGGAAGATGTTCCGTACATGATCTTTCCCGAACCATGGGTTAACAACAAGGGCGTCAGAAAGCCCGGTCTCAAGATCTTCACTGATTGTGAAATACCGACGCAAGAAAGGGAGCCTACTCCAATGTCACCCCGAGAATGGTGGGGCAAGAAGGTGACTATAGAGTCCGAGGTAGAGATTACCCGGGGGAAGAACTATCCGATCTAGCCTCCATGTTCGAAGAATTTGCCATCATGGACGATTTTTAAGTCAACGCCATCTACGACACCGTCGTCAGAAAGGAAGCCATCAGTGAGGTCCCACCAAGCTCCGAGCCAATCAACAACTGGTATTCAACGAAGGGGCCCATAGTATCCGAGGATTTCATGATCCGAGAAATGGGTTGCATACCCCGTACAGCAACAAAGGAAGAGTGGCTCACACTTACTTTCGAGTCCGAGAGTGTTTCTAATGCCCTCACCCAAGAGGATATGGAGGCAATAGCCGAGCGTGTGTTTCCTTTCTTTGCTAATGAAAAATTTGATATTTCTGAGTACCCCGAGATTGCAAATATCATAAATGATGAATAAACTAATAACGAACTTAATGAACAAGTTAATAACGATTCAAATTATGATGAAATAGACCACGAAAACATAACATACCTAAATGAACTAGCTCAATAGGTTCGTTGTCGTGGTGAAAATGGTCCAGGGGCTGATGAGGAATTGCATGTTGTTAATCTGGGTACCGACGAGGAGCCGAAAGAAACGAAGATTGGCAGCTTCTTCAAGGGGGAAGACAAAGACAGATTGACTGCACTGCTCAAAGAATTTGTGGATGTATTCGCCTGGTCGTACAGAGACATGCCGGGTTTGGACAGAAAGGTCGCGGAGCACAGAATTCCGATCAGAGAGGACGCCAAGCCAGTAAAGCAGAAGCTCAGAAAGATCAAGCCAGAATGGTCTGTACAAGTCAAAGAAGAGATTGAAAAGCTCCTCAGTGTGGGTTTCATCAAAGTCATTGAGCATCCGACTTGGCTAGCCAACATTGTGATAGTCAGAAAGGCAAACGGCAAGGTTCGAGTTTGTGTGGACTTCCGGGATTTGAACAGAGCTTCCCCGAAAGATGATTTTCCACTACCAAACATCGACATGCTCGTCGATTCAACTGCCAACTATGGAGTCCGCTCATTTGTGGACGGTTTTGCCGGTTACAATCAGATTCTCATGTCCGAAGGGGACCAACACAAGACACCTGTCACGACCCGAAAACCCGTCTCTATTTTCTAATAATAAATATTTATTTATTTATTTCTTATTTAATTGTTTAAATTATTATTTAATAAATAATTATGTGTGCATTTTATGTTTCATAATAAATTATGCCTAGCATTTTATTTGGGTCATTTGTGCTAGTGTAGTATTATTTGGTCTTAGTTGTTAGTAGGAAGTATTAGAGTTTGTGTAGTTAGTGGGGAGGGGGTCGAAGTGTAAGTTTTGAAATAATCATCTCCCTACTCCCTCTCTTCTCCCTCACCTCTCCCTCACCTCCAACTCCATTCCTAGCATACTCTCTCTCTCTCTCTCTCCAAGAAAAAGGTAAGATTTCTCTCTCCCTTCTCTCTTCATTTTCATCCTCTTCCTCTCATCTTTTCTTAGTGCTCATTTTATGAAATGTGCTTGGATCGTCGATAGGATCATAGGGAGCTAAGAATATTCAAATTCCGTCAACTTTGAGAAATTCGGGTAAGTTGCTTTTCCCCCATTTTATGCTAGAAATGCTACTCCATGTTTATTTGATGATATGAATGCTATATGTTGCATCTTGGGTGGATTTGGGAGTGATTTACATTTTGTTCATTTTTGTGAAAATTTGGTATTTGAATCATCCTTGATTGAGGTTCTTTAGATGATGTTCTAGGAGTTCTTTTGGCTTCCAAGTGGTGTGGGTACTTTAGTTTATTTATTGGTAGTGTTAGTCTTGAGTTTAGCTTGAATGGTGAAGATTTGGGTTGAAAATGGAAGAAACCCAAAATTTTGGCCGGAAATTGCCCCTCCGGGCAAGGGGGCGCGCGCACCCTCTCAGGGGAGGCGTGCGCACCCTTATGCCCTTTTGTAACTAAACCTTCTGATGATCGAGGGAATGCGCACCATATTCGAGGGGGCGTGCGCCCCCTCCGCTGTACAGGTCCTGAGCTTCATCCTCTTGTACCTTTCGTAGACAATCTTTAATAGTTCATAACTCCCTCATCCGGACTCCGTTTTAGGTGTATAAGTTATCGTTTTAAAGCTCTCCTTGAGCTCTTCAAGATGAGTGAGTAGTTGGTTGTGTTCTTGAGTTAACTGGATCCTTTGTGATTGAATGTGATATGGGAATTGTGTTATCATTGTTGAGATTATTGGAACACTTTAATTATGTGTTGTTGGTTCATTTCACTTTCTTGGTGACTTCTTGATAAGGATTCCCTACTTTGGAATCAGTGGTTGTTTATTTAAGCTAGTGCTTATTACTTAGCTTTCATTTGAAAGTCCAGCTGGTTATTTGTGTATCGAGTCAGGCAATGGATAAAACTATAGTGGTACAAGCCAAGTCCAGTATAGCATCGCCCATTGGTCCTTCTTTACCCATCCAGATTGGCCTTGGATGGGATGAGCTAGCTCCTTTTGTGAGTATTCTAGCTACACGTTTTGGATCATGACTTTGTGGCATGGCTCCCGCCCTTTGTGGCACGTTACTTTGTTATTGGTTCCGGTACCGGGGGGTTTTCTCTTCAAGCTTTCATGCTACTATGAAGATGTTGGTTGTTGATTATTGAAGCTGCGCAGCGACCTTTATTTGGTTCTTTCAGTTGGGAAACCTTGGCTAATATCCTTTGTTACTTGTTTATTTCCGCTGCTATCTGTTAACTGATAAATGCTACGTGCTAAGTGATATTTATTATTGTTTATTGCTTATTGCATCATAGCATGTCATGTAGTTGCATTAGTAACTTATTGAGATTTATCTCACCCCCTTTCTTTTATCTTTGTTTTTCCTTAACCCCCCCAGGAGGAAAGGATTAGACTCGCTGATCACGAGGAGGACGTCGCGAGGGTTGAGCTTTTGGGAAAGTTGTTATTAGTGGGTTTACATTACATAAATGTGTAACCTTTTGGGAATAGTTGTACCGAACTTGACGTCATTAGAATTTGTATATTTTATTATTTTGGGTGTAAGCTTATGGAGCTCACACTAGTTTATATTTTGATGTTCAAGTTGGATTTCACAACCTTGTGTTATCATCTTTTGGTATAAAAGGAAAATTTTATCTTCATTATTTTAGAGTTTATTGTTTAAGTCGACGTCCAGCTTGCGTACTCCGGGCCCGCGGGGTCGGGGTCGCGACAACAGCTTTCACAATACCGTGGGGCACTTTCTGCTACACAATCATGCTGTTCGGACTAAGGAACGCTGGGGCTACTTACCAGAGGGCTGTTACGGATCTATTCCATGACATGATTCATAAAGAGATCGTAGACGACATGATTATCCATTCAAAGGGAACCAATGGTCAACATTTGATCGATCTTCGAAAGTTCTTTGAAAGACTTCGACAACACAACATGAGACTCAATCCCGCAAAGTGCACTTTTGGGGTCGTCAGAGGACAGGTTCTAGGTTACATGGTCACTGAGAGGGGAATCGAAGCCGATCCCTCCAAGATCAAGGCAATCATTGACATGCCTCCCCCAAAGACGCAGAAAGAAATCAAAGGTTTCATGGGCAGACTTCACTACATCAGTCGGTTTGTGCACCAACTCACTTCCATGTGTGAACCGATCTTCAAGCTACTCAAGAAGAATGTGGCTCTAGAATGGACCGATGCTTGCCAAGAAGCCTTCGACCAAGTGAAGCATTACTTGACAGGCCCTCCAGTTTTGGTTCCACCGCACAAAGAGAAGCCTCTCTTGCTCTATCTCACTGTCAATGATGAAGCCCTAGGGGCTATGTTAGCACAAGAACAGCGAGACTCCACAAAAGAGAATGCTATCTACTTCGTCAGCCGCCGGTTTCAAGGAGCTGAAAAGAACTACTCTGTCTTAGCTAAGTCTTGTGCTGTATTGGTTTGGGTTACTCAAAAGCTCAAGCATTATATGGAGGCCTTCCCAATCAAGTTGGTAGCAAAAGTGGACCCGCTCCGCTACATCTTCGAGAATCCTTTCATGTCAACAAGAATAGCCAAATGGTATTTCATGCTCGCCGGCTACGATATCACTTACGTCACACTCAAATCCATCAGGGGGAAAGTGTTCATTGATAAGCTTGCTGAATTTCCGTGTGATGAAGTGAAGGGGGAAGATGTACAGTTCCCCGACGAGCATTTAATTTGCGCTACAACAGAAGAAAATAAGTGGCAACTTTTTTTCGATGGCGCATCCAATAAGCATGGATATGGCATAGGGATGTTACTTGTTGATCCAAAGGACATGTACACTCTAATTGCTATCCGCCTCAAATTTGAAGCCACCAACAACACCGCTGAGTACGAAGCATGCATAGTGGGGCTCGAAGCATCCCTCGAGAGAAATGTCACAAGTTTAGAAGTATTTGGTGATTCCTTGCTCATCATCAATCAAACATCTGGAAAGTGGAAGATTCAAGACTCGACTCTACAATGGTATGGTCAACATCTCGAGGAGTTGGTTGAGCAGTTTCAAGAAATCACCTTCAACTACCTGCCAAGGGACAAAAACCATTTTGTTGATGCACTAGCCACCATCGCTTCACTGGTTGAAATACCTGAGGGTAAAATGGTGAAGCCCTTCAAAATTTCCCGAAGGAACAGTCCGGCATACTGCATGAGTATTGAGATCAACGAGGTCCAAGCAAACTCCCCGTGGTATGCGGATATCATGAATTTCCTCAAGGATGGTACTTATCCCGAGAATAGCAATAAGAAGTCTCAAATGGCATTGCAAAGACTAGCCTCCCGATATGTACTGATTGGGGACAGAGTCTACAAAAGGCACCACAAAGGGATCAATCTCCTATGCGCAAATGAGACCGAAGCTCAAGAAATGATGCATGAGATCCACGAAGGTGAATGTGGGCCCCACATGAACGGGTTTATGTTGACCAAGAAAATACTCCGCATGGGTTATTATTGGAGTACCATGGAAAGGGACTGCATCGAGAAAGTCAAGAGATGCGCCAAATGCCAATTCCATGCCAATCTACAGCACGCTCCACCTTCACAGCTTTACAATATGACCACGCCTTGGCCTTTCTCTTGTTGGGGCATAGACATCATCGGCAAAGTTCACCCTACTGGCAGCAACGGACAATCTTTCGTCCTAGTAGCCGTGGACTATTTTACAAAATGGGTCGAAGCACAGGCTTACCGAGTTCTCAACGCCAAGAATGTGGCCGAATTCGTGAAAACCCACATCATGTGCCGGTACGGTGTTCCTCATGAGATCATCTCAGACAATGGTTCTCACTTTGAGAAAGAGATGGACGCGATCCTGGTAGAATACAAGATTACTAAGCACAAGTCATCTCCATACCGTCCTCAAGCAAACGGCGCGGTCGAGGTAGCTAATAAGACAATCGAGACCATCGTGAAGAAAATGGCCTCTACCGGAAGAGATTGGCCCGAAAAGCTACCTCTAGTATTATGGGGCTACCACACGAACAGCGACTGGAGAAACTCCTTATGAACTGGTATATGGTTCCGAAGTTGTACTCCCAATAGAGCTAGAAGTCCCATCCCTACGGGTCCTCCTCGAGAACCAAGTCAATGAAGTCCATTGGATGCAAAGTCGATATGAACAGCTAGCCCTACTCGACGAGAAGAGGCTAAGGGCAATCGAACGTACGAGGGCCTATCAACAAAGAATGGCTAGGGCTTTCAACAAAAAGGTGAAGCCCCAAAACATCAGTGTGGGAGATTTGGTCCTATGACAACACCCTCCTAATGCCATGAACCCCCTTGGAAAATGGGGACCCCGATGGATCGGTCCGTACGTAGTCAAGAAGATACTAAGCGGCGGTGCAGTCCATCTCGTGGATTTAGATGGAGATCAGCTGCCAAAGGAAGTCAACCTCGACAAATTGAAGAGATTTTACGTCTAATAAACGAAGACCATAAAAAAAAAAGAGCTCGCTAGGTTGAAAACCCGCAAGGGCGGCCTAGGCAAAAATTAAAGCACGTGCAAAAAAGAAGCCCGCTAGATTGAAAACCCAAAAGGGCGGTCTAGGCAAAAAACAGGGTGCACAAAAAAAAAAAAAAAGGTCTTCGTTTGTTTGAACTACAGAGACCTGAGCCTCTACACTGGAGGAACGTAGGCAACCTTCGGGTGCGCTCTAAAATATAAACAAATACCCAAATCATTTCAAATTAACAAGATGCAATTTTTATTCATTTCTTGAATTATTTTGATCATTACAATGGAAATGTTGAGCTAATAAAAGACATTAAAACATTAAATCCTAAACAAGTGCTCTATTCTAAATTGCAATCTCGTGGGGTACTAGGAAAAATCTAATTTTCTCTTGGCCTTTGAAGGACCACCCGAACGACCATCAATCCTACTCTTCATGGGAGGCCGGACACTGAGGCGGACCGATATCTTCTGCGCCTCCGAGCATAAAAGTCATCCGAAGGGGTACAGAAAGGGTCAGTTAGAATGTTGTTCACATCAGCAGCAGCTTCCTTGTACCTCAAAGCACTGCTAGGCTCAAAGTCTTTCCCTAACAATTCAGCCCGAAGAGCATCTACCCAAGTAATGCCGCGGTAGACGGTACCAAGCAAGTGATCCAAGTAACTCTCGGGAAGAAAGATACTACCCCGATGCAAAGGAGCAGAAGCCCAATGGTTACGATCATCTCCCCAAGCCGACTGAAGCTCATTCGAGAAGTCCGGACCCATATAAGAAACTGGACGAAGCCTCCCATTCCTCGGAAAAGGAATTATCTGTTGACGGCCAAATTGTCTCAAAACCCGTTCGGGTTGGTAAACCGAGGAATCTCTCAACCCGGGTAAAACCACATGCTGAAAACCAGAGGTCCACTCCACAAAAGGGCGAAGACCCCAAGGACACCACTCAACGTCAGCTGTAAGACGAGAAGCAAAAAATCTCCTCCAACCCTCCTCAGTCAAATCTCTAATCAGCAACCGTCGCCTATGAACATCAAAAGGAGAAAGGTCGCCATCTGACGCATAAAGCCTGAAATGCTCCCGAAGCCATATGGTCAAAAGCAAGGGGCTTCCTCGTTGCATCTCGCCTGTACGGTGCAATTCGTCCAAACCATGCAAGGTCTCTCCTACAATGAGCGGAATTATGATAAATCGATGTCCTTTCGCCTGCAACACGATTTCAGCCAACTGCGCATCCGCAGTACCCAGAGGAGTGACAAACAAAACCTCGCTGAAAAGGCAGACAACCATGGCATTTCTCTTAAAGGACTGAACCGCTACATTTTCCGAATGCAAACTAAAGAACATCGAAAGCTCAGTTATGTCAACAACGGTCCTGTGCATCATCTTCTTCACCTCTCCGACAGGGAGATTCAGAAGGTCAACCCAAGAATCAACAACACCGCGGTAATACTTAGGGACGCCAATCCGACCGGCCAAAGGCATACCCAAAATGGCCCCAAAATCATCGACAGTCAGCACCATTTCATTGGCCGAAAAGTTGAATGCATGGCTATCACAATCCCAGAAGGCTGCAGCAGCCTTCAACAAGTCCCAATCCGGCTTCAATGTTCGCAAAGTAAAAAGAATTCGAAATACGAAATCTTTGATGAAAGCATTTTTGGGATGGGTCTTGAAAGAATAAACGAATGTCGATAAATCCTTCTTGTATCTTTTGACAACCTCGACACCAAGACTAAAAAGGTTAGAGGCCATGGGAAAGAAGGTTATAAGCAAAATTGGACAATAAAATGGTGTTCAAAAATGGCAGAAGAAAGCTCTTGGAATCGAATTACCGACCAGAAGCTGATATTATAGCTGTTGGGGGATCTTTTGGTCAGCAAATATCAGGCCCTGAATTTCGCCTCCCAGAGGCGCGCGCCTCCCGACACCAGTCTATAAGGCGCGCGCGTCCCGTCTCCAAGAGAGGAAGCGCCCGCGTCCCAGGTAGAAAATGCTCCAGAAATAGCCTTTGTCAGTTCAGAACAGAACCCAGGCATTCCAACGCCTTCAACCTGCAGAAAAGATCAATCCTAGCAACAAGAGAAACTCAGACAACGATAGCAAACACACAGCTGGGCACATATTGATTTGGTCCACCCTTAAGGCATGTCTAAAAACTGAAATAAGATAAAAACTCCCACTCAAAGTAGGGTGTCTTTTATTTTCTCAAAAAATCAGTTTTTACAATTCATCCCCAGCACAAAGCACTCCGCAGTCAACTGTACCCGCACCCCATCGAAAGTCAAAGTCAAACAGTCAACATCAAAGTATGACTCATGATAACAACTTGGTCCGGGGTGAGCCACAGAATCACTACTTCCTCATCAAGAAAAATCTACATCCAAAGCAAACGGTCCTCTGGGTCCCGCACTTCAGCAAACGGTCCTCCAGGCCCCGCACTTCAGCAAACGGTCTCCTAGGCCCCGCACTTCAAGCAAACGGTCCTCCAGGTCCCACTTCCAGCAAACGGATCTCGCTATCAGCAAACAGGTCCCACTTCCAGCAAACAGATCCCGCTCTCATTAAACGGATCCTACTATTGGCAAAGTCGCTCACACAGGGAGCGCACCCTTATCTCTCAAAGCCGCTCACACAGGGAGCGCACCTCTATCCCCTGCAATTTCAAATCCCTGCTTTTATCGAGTCTTTTCCTTTTCTTGGTGATGTCCTAGGCGGATGTCTGTCTTTCGTCAGCGCGTTTGCCTCGTAATCCACACCGCCGAGGGGCTCTGTAGACACCCCGCCTTGGACTGCTCACCCCGATTGCATACTTGATTTTGTGTTTCTCCCTCTTTTAAGTGTTTTCTGGTAGTTTCTGTTACTTTGGTTAAGTTCCAGACGGACTCTGTTAAGTCCCGGAACTAAACTGAATAACAGTTCTAACTTTCTAGTCCATTCTGTCAAAAATTTCTTTTCAGAGTCGTGCGCCTCCACCCCTTGAGGCCAGACGCGCACGCCTTCCGCCGCCAAGGTGGGATGCGCGCGCTTTTGGGGTGTGTCAGTTACAGATTCTGCCCAAGAATCTCTCCCTTGCTCATTATACATGATTTTGCCCGGGAAAGATTTCTTAGAGACTCCGTTTGGCTCCAAAAACAATCGTCTTTCAACTATAAAAACCCCTCAAATCCATCATTGGAAGGGACCTTGGACATCACTCCTTTTAGACCTTTCCTCACTTCTTTTCTAGACTTTTCCTTGGGATTTCTTTGAGACCTTTGTCAACTAAGCATTCAACCTATTCTTCAAGGTTTTTCAAAGGGTACTATAGGTAAATGTCTTAAGCATTTTTCTTCTTCTTCTTCTTCTTCTTCTTCTTCTTCTTCTTCTTCTTCTTCTTCTTCTTCTTCAATCAAATGTGCAATCACCCCAAAACCATTTGGGACATGACACCAATGGTCCTTTCATTACATTGAATTGGCCTAGGAGTCATCTCCCTATATTTTAAACTTTAAAACCCCTTTTTATCATCATTCAAATAGGAAGAATGCATTTATCTTTAAAGTGATTTATGAACAAATAAGACCGACTTTGCTCGGGCGGAATGGGTGTTTAAGTACTTCCCGTTTCGTAACCTAACCTCCGAACCCCTCATCCCAAATAATCTCTATTTTCGTAAATCAAACTTAGGCTCATAAACATTAGGTTTTCTTACGTTCCTCAAAAACGTGGGTGCCGACTCTAAAACACAATTAGACATCCTAGGTAATTCACGCGCTCTAGCCAAGCTGTGGTTCCCCCGGGGTATCTACACATATCAATAAAGAGATGTTTTGATTATTATTGTTGTTCATGTTTACTTATAATAATCTCCGTCCCTAGTACTTGTTAAGCACTAGTATAAAGGCTAAATGATCATGGGATGATCATGTTAGATTTATGGGTACTTGTTTGGAACATGGTACTGGACATGACCCGCTGTATGAGATTTATGACATGGTCTATGTCGTACATATATCTCATATTAGTTATGTCATTCGAATCCTTAGACATGAAGTTATTATAGTCTTCCACTTGATGAACATTATGTTTGACATATTCAAACGCTACCTTTAACCGGGTAGTTATAAAGTGTATGATTGGCATAATCAGATTCATGTATGGAAGAATAATAAGCTAAATGAATTTGTCCCTCTTCGGAGAGATCTCAAGCTTAGGCCTCTCGTAGGAATGATATTGATGAAAATGTTTGGCCGGACTCAAATGAATTGATTAGATTAATGTCATTTGGATTATCAACATATTCGGAATCGAGAAAGTATTGAACAAAGACAAGTTGACCGTTTGACCATGACTTGTGTTCAAGGAGATCGTGGACAAAGGGATTGTGACATATTCTAAAGGAATGTGAACTTGTATCTAGTTATACTATTTGGGTAGGTATGACAGTTTGCTAGAACCTAATAATATCTTATGGATTCATGTTTGAACCCATTGCCAACTTAGTATATGTTGGGTTTCCAAGTAACATGCGCAGCGGAAATCAGCATTTAAAAATTTATGAAACCCAAAGCCCATAGATCCATTCATATGATTAAATCAAATACAACAATATGAATACTAGAAAACTAACCCTTGATGACTTTGAACTTGGTCTTTGATCTTGGTGGAGAAATTGAAGCTATAATCACGAACAAGTAAGAACATGAACTTTGAAGATGATAAGCTTCACCCTCTAGCGGTATCCACACCTTGAACGAATATCAAGAACCCTTGATCTTGGTTGCTAGACCAAAATTGTGAAACACGTTTTCACAATCAATATGAACTATATGGAATTTTGTTTGTGTATTATTTTGTTTTTCAATCTAGGATATCTTAGAACAAAACAAAACTCTCTCAAACTCTTTGGAGACTTGCACACAAGCTATGATATGTTCCGGCCCGAATTTGGCTATTTATATACAAGTTAGACCTATTCCAAATAGGTCTACTTGTGTCTAAACCCGTCCAAAATTCTTTTCCAAATCAAATTAGGAAACCAGTCCCGACAAGGTGTGCGGCCGCCCAAAACCCTTGTGCGGTCGGACATCTATCTGGAAGGTTTCTGGTACTTCCTGAGCCAAACTGTGTGGCCGTCCAAGCCATTATGTGAGGTCGCACACTTTCCCCAGATTTCCCAAATTTCCAAATTCCAATATAGACCTTATTTAAGATTCGTTCTTTTGTGTGTGACCCTCTAGGATTACACTAAGCTGGCAATGGGTTCAAATATGAAACCATAAGATATGATTAGGTTCTAGCAAACCGTCATACCTACCCAAATAGTATAACTAGATACAAGTTCGCATTCCTTTAGAACATGTCATAATCCCTTTGTCCACGATGTCATTGAACACAAGTCATGGTCAATAAGTCAACTTGTTTTGTTCAATACTTTCTCGATTCCGAACATGTTGATAATACAAATGACATTGATCTAATCAATTCATTTGAGTTCAGCCGAACATTTTTATCAACATCATTCCTACGAGAGGCCTAAGCTTGACATATCTCCGAAGAGGGACAAATCCATTTAGCTTATTACTCTTCCCTACGTGAATCCGATTATGCCAATCATACCCTTTATAACTACCCGGTTAAAGGTAGCGTTTGAATGTATCAAACATAATATTCATCAAGTGGAAGACTATAATAACTTTATGTCTAAGGATTCGAATGACATAACTAATATGAGATATATGTACGACATAGACCATGACATAAATCTCATACAGTGAGTCATGTCCAGTACCTTGTTCCAAACAAGTACCCATAAATCTAACATGATCATCCCATGATCATTTAGCCTTTATACTAGTGCTTAACAAGTACTAGGGACAGAGATTATTATAAGTAAACATGAACAACAATAATAATCAAAAACATCTCTTTATTGATATGAAATAAATGATAATAATTACAACGTTTACTAAACGTGCCTAGGGCACCACTACCAACAATCTCCCACTTGCCCTAGGCCCAATCTCCCATGTATCTAATACCCATGGACCTAACATGACCTTCATGTTTAGCTTGTGCAAGTCCCTTTGTTAGCGGGTCTTCAACATTGTCATCAGTTGGTACTCTGCATATGTTTACGTCTCCCCTATCAACGATTTCTCGAATGATATAAAAATGCCTAAGTATGTGTTTGGATTTCTGATGTGCTCTTGGTTCCTTTGCTTGATTAATAGCACCATTATTATCGCAATAAAGGTCTATTGGATTAGCAATACTAGGAACCACTTCAAGTTCAGTGATGAACTTCTTAATCCAAACAGCTTCCTTTGCAGCATCTGATGTAGCAATATACTCAGCTTCCGTTGTAGAATCAGCGGTTGTACTTTGCTTGGAACTCTTCCAGCTTACAGCTCCACCATTTAACATAAACACAAAACCCGATTGCGATCGACTATCATCTTTGTCGGTTTGGAAGCTTGCATCCGTGTAAGCACTTACCACGAGATCATCTTCCATTCCTCCATAGACCAAAAATGAATCTTTAGTTCTTCTCAAGTACTTAAGAATCGCTTTTACAGCCATCCAGTGATTTTCATCGGGTCGGATTGGTATCTACTTGTCATGCTCAAAGCATAAGATACATCCGGCCTAGTACAAATCATGGCATACATGATGGACCCAATTGCCGAAGCATATGGAACATCATTCATTTTCTCACGCTTATCTTTTGTCTTAGGACATTGAGTCTTGCTTAGTGAAATTTCCATGTAACACTGGTAAGGTTCCTCTTTTAGAATTTTCCATACGGAATCTTTTAATGACCTTGTCAATGTATGTACTTTGGCTTAAACCAAGTAACCTCCTCGATCTATCTCTATAGATCTTAATGCCAAGTATATATGCGGCTTCACCCATATCTTTCATTGCGAAGCATTTTCCTAACCAAGTCTTCATGGACTGAAGTGTAGGAATATCGTTTCCAATGAGTAATATGTCATCCAGGTATAAAATAAGGAATAGCAATTTGCTCCCACTAATCTTCTTGTATACACAAGGTTCATCTTCGTTCTTGATGAAACCAAAATCTTTGACCGATTCATCAAAATGGAGATTCTAACTCCTTGAAGCTTGCTTCAATCCATAGATGGATCTCTGCAATTTGCATACCTTAGAATCTTGTTCAAAACCTTCTGGTTGTGTCATATACACATCCTCTGTTAATTTTCCATTTAGGAAAGCGGTTTTGACATCCATTTGCCATATTTTATAGTCATGATATGCGGCAATGGCAAGCAAAATTCTTATAGACTTGATCATTGCTACGGGTGAAAAGGTCTCATCATAGTCAATACCATGA
Source organism: Campanula takesimana (assembly GCA_026119855.1). Classification (NCBI taxonomy): domain Eukaryota; kingdom Viridiplantae; phylum Streptophyta; class Magnoliopsida; order Asterales; family Campanulaceae; genus Campanula; species Campanula takesimana. The sequence continues at coordinate 1,113,477 of JAOWBW010000187.1, read as the reverse complement.
ACTTGCCTATAACCTTTCGCTACTACAAGCCTAGCTTTGTAAGTATGCACCTTCCCATCCATGTCAGTCTTCTTCTTGAAGAACCATTTGCATCCTATGATTTTTACACCTTCGGGCGCATCAATCAAGTTCCAAACTTGATTGTCTTACATGGATTGCAATTCAGATTCCATGGCTCCAAGCCACTTATCCGAATCAGGAGAAGACATCGCCTCATGGTAGGTTGTCGGTTCATCATTCTCAATGATTTCCACCTCATTACTATCCGTTATGAGAAATCCATATCTCTCGGGCTCGGATCGTAACCTACTAGATCTGCGAGTTTCTTGTGTATTTTGAACAGGTTCCACAACTCCTTGTGGTTCTTGTTCTTTTTCCAATATTGGTTCAATGTCATTTTCTGGGTCTCGAATCTCTTCAAGATTTATTTTACTCCCACTGATTTCTTTGGAAAGAAACTCTTTCTCTAGAAAGACACCAGTTCGGGCAACAAAAACTTTGTTGTCCTCACGGTTGTAAAAGTAATATCCTCTAGTTTCCTTTGGATATCCCACGAAAATACATTTATCAGATTTGTGTGCAAGTTTGTCAGAGACAAGTCTTTTGACAAAGGCTTCGCAACCCCAAATCTTCATGAAAGATAAACAAGTTTTCTTTCCGCTCCACATCTCATATGGAGTCTTTTGAACCGATTTAGTTGGAACATGATTTAGTGTGAATGCAGCGGTTTCTAGAGCGTAACCCCAAAAGGATATTGGAAGATCAACTTGACTCATCATTGATCGAACCATGTGTAACAAAGTCCGATTTCTCCTCTCGGACACACCATTCCATTGTGGTGTTCCGGGTGGAGTCAATTGTGAAACTATTCCACAATTCTTTAGATGATCGTCAAATTCATGACTCAAGTATTCTCCACCTCGATCTGATCGAAGTGCCTTAATACTTTTGTCAAGTTGTTTTTCTACTTCATTTTGAAATATTTTAAATATCTCAAATGATTCACTTTTATGTTTCATTAGGTAAACATACCCAAATCTACTATAGTCATCAGTGAAGGTTATGAAGTATTGAAATCCTCCCCTAGCATTGCTACTTAATGGTCCGCATACATCGGAATGTATCAACCCCAATAAGTTGCTTGCCCTTTCACCTAGCTTAGTAAAAGGTGTCTTAGTCATTTTTCCAAGAAGACACGACTCACAAGTATCATATGACTCAAAGTCACATGAACCCAAAAGTCCGTCCCCATGGATTTTGAGATACGCTTCTCATTAATATGACCAAGACGGCAATGCCACAAATAAGTATGATTTACATCATTAGATTTAGATTTCTTATTTATATGATAGACATTGTCATTATTTTCATTCTTGACATTCAAGACATAAAGGCCATTAAATGAATTAGCAATACCATAAGGCACATCATTTAAATAAATAGAAAATTTCTTATTCTCAATAAGAAACTTAAAACCTTCATTATCCAAACAAGAAATTGAAATAATATTTCTACTTAAATCCGGAACATAATAACAATTGTTCAAAACAAGAATTAATCCGGAAGGTAAAGTGACTTCATAAGTCCCTACGGCTAATGCAGCAACTCTTGCTCCATTCCCCACGCGTAGGTCTACTTCACCCTCTTTAAGCAGTCTCCTATTCTTTAGTCCCTGTACATTTAAACAAATGTGAGAACCATATCCGGTATCCAATACCCAAGAATCAGTGGTAGAAAGGAGAATATCTATCATATAGATACCTGAAGTCGACGCAGCCTTGCTGCCCTTCTTCTTCTTTTGCTCTTGCAAGAAAGCCTTGCAATTACGTTTCCAATGACCAATTTCTTGACAATGGAAACAGATTGCATCCTTTTGTGAATCGGGTTTTGCCTCAGAAGCCTTGGCAACCTTTGCCTTGGTTATCTTGGGTTTGACAACTTTCTTACCCTTTCCTTTGGCACTAGCCTTCTTCCCATCATGAACTAAGAGCACGGGAGAACCTTTCTTCACAATCTTCATCTCCGCAGTTTTAAGCATCCCATGCAACTCGGAGAGATTCTTATCCATTCCATGCATGTTATAATCTGTTTGTGATGAATTATGATCTCGTTGTAAATGCTTACACAGATGTAAGCTTCCAAACCGACAGAGATGACAGTCGATCGCAATTGGGTTTTGTGTTTATGTTAAATGGTGGAGCTGTAAGCTGGAAGAGTTCCAAGCAGAGTACAACCGTTGATTCTACAACGGAAGCTGAGTATATTGCTGCATCGGATGCTGCAAAGGAAGCTGTTTGGATTAAGAAGTTCATCACTGAACTTGAAGTGGTTCCTAGTATTGCTAATCCAATAGACCTTTATTGTGATAATAATGGTGCTATTGCTCAAGCAAAGGAACCAAGGGCACATCAAAAATCCAAACACATACTTAGGCGTTACCATGTCATTCGAGAAATCATTGACAGAGGTGACGTGAATATATGCAAAGTACCTACTGATGACAATGTCGCGGACCCACTAACAAAGGGACTTCCACAAGCTAAACATGAAGGTCATGTTAGGTCCATGGGTATTAGATACATGGGAGATTGGGCCTAGGGCAAGTGGGAGAATGTTGGTAGTGGTGCCCTAGGCACGTTTAATAAACGATGTAATTGTTATCATTTATTTCATATCAATAAAGAGATGTTTTGATTATTATTGTTGTTCATGTATACTTATAATAATCTCCATCCCTAGTACTTGTTAAGCACTAGTATAAAGGCTAAATGATCATGGGATGATCATGTTAGATTTATGGGTACTTGTTTGGAACAAGGTACTGGACATGACCCGCTGTATGAGATTTATGTCATGGTCTATGTCGTACATATATCTCATATTAGTTATGTCATTCGAATCCTTAGACATGAAGTTATTATAGTCTTCCACTTGATGAACATTATGTTTGACATATTCAAACGCTACCATTAACCGGGTAGTTATAAAGTGTATGATTGGCATAATCGGATTCACGTAGGGAAGAATAATAAGCTAAATGGATTTGTCCCTCTTCGGAGAGATCTCAAGCTTAGGCCTCTCGTAGGAATGATGTTGATGAAAATGTTCGGCCGGACTCAAATGAATTAATTAGATTAATGTCATTTAGATTATCAACATATTAGGAATCGAGAAAGTATTGAACCAACACAAGTTGACCGTTTGACCATGACTTGTGTTCAAGGAGATCGTGGACAAAGGGATTGTGACATATTCTAAAGGAATGCGAACTTGTATCTAGTTATACTATTTGGGTAGGTATGACGGTTTTCTAGAACCTAATCATATCTTATGGATTCATGTTTGAACCCATTGCCAACTTAGTATAATCCTTGAGGGTCACACACAATAGAACGAATCCTTAAAGGACTATATTGGAAAATTATGGCTCTCTGATCCTGGTGTGCGACCGCACAAACTAGTCTTGGCGGCCGCACAGGTTTTGGGCGACCGCACACCTGATTTTGGGCGGCCGCACAGTATGTCGGGACAGACTTCCTGATTTGATTAGGAAAATGATTTTGGACGGGATTTTGACACAAGTTTCCTATTTGGAATAGGTCTAACTTGTATATAAACAGCCAAATTCGGGCCAGAATATAATATAGCTTTTGTGAAAGTCTTCAAAGAGTTTGAGAGAGTTTTATTTTGTTCTAAGATATCCTAGATTGAAGAACAAAATAATACACAAACTAATATTCCATATAGTTCATATTAATTGTGAAAACGTGTTTCACAATATTGGTCTAGCAACCAAGATCAAGTGTTCTTGATATTCATTCAAATTGTGGATACCGCTAGAGGGTGAAGCTCATCATCTTCAAAGTTCGTGTTCTTACTTGTTCGTGATTAAAGCTTCAATTTCTCCACCAAGATCAAAGACCAAATTCAAAGTCATCAAGGGTTAGTTTTCTAGTATTCATATTGCAAGTATTTGATTTAATCATATGAATGGATCTATGGGCTTTGGGTTTCATAAAATTTTAAATGCTATTTTCCGCTGCGCATGTTACTACGAAACCCAACACATTGGTATCTCTTACCACGTGCCAATAAGATCACCAACGGATATAGACGTCTACATGGATGATTTAGTAGTACACTCCAAGAGACCCTACGGTCGACACATCGAAGATCTACGGAAAATCTTCAATATTCTGAGAGGTCAGAAAATTCTCTTGGATCTGTCAAAATGCAAATTCGGTACTATTCAGACAAAATCTCTAGGCTACAGATTGGGAAAAAAGTTCGAGGTTGATCTTGAGAAAGTCAGAGATTTAATCATGATGTCACCCCCTCACCAAGAAAGTGAAAGGATCAAACTCATAGGTCTATTGCACTATATCGATCGCCTCACAACAGCGGGAGATCCGCTCCTCAAAGAATTACAGAGTTGCTCAGAAGAAGTTTGGAATCAGAAGTACGAGTTGGCCCTAACTTAACTAAAGAACCACTTAGCGAATACCCCGTCCTTACGATCGACGCACGGGAAGTTTGAGTCACAGAATGGAGCCCCCATCGTTTTTCAACATTGCACAAACTCTGATCTACCGTTGGGCCTCATGTTCAAAGCACTAGTAAAGATTGGTAAACTACCGCCGACGCAAGAATTTGGTCTTATTCTGACACTACAGGTCAGCGAGCCAAACAGAATGTGTTCTTATCACCAGAATAAAGGGCATAGCACTGACGACTATCAAGTGTTAAAAGAAGAAGTTCGACAACTCATTGAGACAGGTCGACTAACCAGACAAAAGGAAGATTGGGTATACGTGGATGACAATAGCCTCCCCCCAGTCAAAATTTACAAGCTCCGCCGCTACTACAACTGACCACCACGGTCAGCCTCCACAAATAGTACTCTCCATCAGCACTCCTGTTCTCCATCAGATATCTTCTACAAACTACCATCCCCCTTGTAAATATATATATATATATATATATATATATATATATATATATATATATTATTCTCTCTATCTTCCCTTTCTACAATCAGAAATGAACTACGGTGACCTGAGCCCCTTAGCCCTACTTGTAAAAGGGGAACGTAGGCAGCCTTCAATGGTGCGGTCTCAAAAATAAATAAAAATCCAAATCCGGTTTGAGCAACTTTCAAATAAAGCAAACAATCAGTTTATAACTAAAGCGAAATCTCTATTTCCACAAGTCACTACACGTTAAATTTGTTTGATGAGTCTAAGCTCGAAAGAACCTGTGAATAAATAAAACCTGCTTTAAAATTTAAATAAACTAGAAGAAACTAAAATCTAAACTATGTGTCTGCAGCGACTGCGGTTGGATACCCAGAGTCATTCCTCCTCTTTCTCTTCCTCATCCTTCTTCGGTTTCTTGTCTCTTCATCCACGTCTAGCCTGTCTAGTAGGATCTCCAAATAAAGCCTTCTTAAGCTGAGTCACCCCACTTGGGCCTTCTCTCTCTCTTTTCCTCTCAGTAGGCGCTAGCTGAGCCAACTCGGTCTCCAACTCCCATTATACATGCTCGTCCTCCCTCAAGCGTCTGCTCGAGACATAAGGGACCACCACCCCACGTCTCAATCTTCTCAGAGTCTGTCCCATATTCCCCAGAGTCATCTGGTCACAGTCCAAGTATTCTCAAGACAGAAGTATGTCACGTGGTCGCTGTATACAAAGAGTGCTGGGCATAAGATCATAAGACCAACATCTCTCCAAAAGCACTGCAACCCTGTTATTCATAGGAAGTAGCTTGTCAGTGACCTTGCTACAAGTCTCGTCCCATAAAGAGGGTATAATCTGAGGCAGTCCATACTGACGGCACACCCGTACTGCATAATAGTAGGTGGTTTCATCAAAGGTAGGGACACGAATCATGCAGAGGCCACTCTGAACTCACCGTGCTCTGATCACCCGCCAGTGAGGCACCATCCACTGGATCTGAGCGGTACCCATCTGTGCCATATATGTCACCCATGCAGAACGAGTTATCCCTGCAAATCATTGCCTAATGCGCCTACTCTGGCAAAACCAAGGGCACACTGGCCCGACAGGGTCCTCTAAGACTCGAAGTCTTTCCTGCAGCCACAAGGTTAACAGCCTGGTACTTCCCCTGGTCATCTTTTGAGCTCCTAAAGCCAATTCTCCAATACCATGCAAGGTCTCCCCAAGCAAGCAAGGGATGCTACTGCGATTGGCTCGAGCCTGATCCACCATATCAAGACAACCCATTGTAGATACTTCTACGTAAGGTGGAAATAATACCGAGGCAAACATACAAAGTGCCAGACAATCCAGAGCCGTGTCAGACTCTACCGTGCTATTAATAAACCTGATGGGAAGCCTACAGAGGTTAACATCACCATCCAACAGCAAACCCCTAGCATCTTCGACAGAAATCCTTAGCAGTTGGGAAATCCAAGGTTCAGAAGGCACTTGAGGCTGTGGCATAGCTACCCTATCTGTCACTGTCGCACCACAGAGAGCTGTAAACTCTTCATACGTAGGGGTGATTTCATTGTAAGAAAAGTTGGAGACATGATTCTCGTTATCCCAGAATCTAGATGCAGCACGAACCAGATGCTCGTCAGACTTAACCCTATACAAGGACCAAAGGCACTTAATTCCAAATATCCTATCAAATCTTACACGGGTTACCCTCGAAAGCTTCCCAACCCAGATATTTAAGCTCTTGATGAAGTAGTTTTACCGCTCCTCAGAAATCCTAGGGTGTCTATCCATCAGAAAGGCATGGAAGGATCGAAATCTAGAGAAAAAAGAAGAAAAATTGTTGTTGGCCTCGTCTATTTATGCAGGCTGTTATTATATAGATGAACGAGTTCAAGTCCTGATCATACAAGGAAAAATCTGACGAAAATCGTGTCAGATCAAGGACCAGCCGCGCGGCCAGTCCCTCCTACAACAATTGGCCAGGCGGCCACATCATCCGGGTCAGACAAATTGCCAGTCTGTCCCCAACAAACACCGGAATGGACCCATTACAGACATTTCGAAGGTCGCAAGTCACAAAAGATGTCTGATAGAGAAGGTGGAAATGCCCAACAGTGTGCAATTCCTATTTTACCCCTAGGGCTCATGCATTGTACTAAATTAAAGAGCATGTAAACAAAATACTAAAGGCAAATAAAATATTGTACATAAAACATGTATCTGTCTGTTCCTCTCCTCTCTCTAACAAAATGCAGAAAATAAAGGGACTACATCTAGTCCGAGTCAGAATCCTCGATGTCCATATCATCATCCTCTCCACCCTGCTCAGTACAATGGGACGCACTAGCTCCCGAGCTCCTGCTCCGGACAGACCTCAAACTCTCAGCCCCTGTAGGAGACCTCTCTCTACGCTGAGGCAGCACCACATCATCCCGACGGTAGGTACAAGCAGCAGCTAAGCTCCGGAATAGCCTCTCAAAAATATTGCCCCAACGAACAGAGCGGATATAAGCCTCCCGAGTAACCTGAGACAAATATGCACAGTTCAAATACAAGACTAAAGTGGTGTGTGCAAGACAGAAATAAAAATGGTATCTTATCGTAGCTCCCATGGGAGGAAGCTGGGCTCCAGTGACCTAATCGGCCTCAGTCGGAGTCAGATCAAAGTCCACCTCAGCACCTCCTTGCCGCATCCGAATACTATCAGGAAAACGAGGCATGTCCATACCATACCTGGCCCCTCTACTCGAGCTAGCCGGATAGGCACCTGCCTGCCTCCTTGACAAAACCTGCGGACTCAGCAGCACGTGCTCTACAAACCACGCATAGTCAGCCCCACTCTGATACAAATGGGCCGGAGTCCTTACCCGGTAGTCACCACTCCTCCGCAACCTAGCCGGATACAACATGTTCCTCGGCGGCTCAAGCGGGGCCCATATCGCAGGATGTCTGTTATGCTGCCTACAAACTCTCTCGCCAAGATACATGGCATCCCCAGTCAATCCCGTCAAGAAGCAGCGGGAAGCAGTGAAATCCTGGGCCTGACCGACCCCTGCCAGCACCTGATCCGACCAAGGGAAGAACTGGAAGTCCTCATGCAGCGGACCGCTCAACCTCGCAGTAAAAACCCCTAGATCGGGAGCCTTCCTAACCCTACGACCCTCCAACCGGTTGTTCTTTGCCCAGAATCTCATAACCGGAACTTCCTTCACTCCCTGCACCGCAAAATGAGCAATATGGAACAGCTCGTAGACCCACACCTGTGGAAAAGGAAGCATTTCAGTCTATATAGTTCTAAACAAAAGACAGACAAGGAATGAAACGAATTGAGTCAGAGACATACCTCAAAGGCAAACTGAAAACAATCAAAAGATGAGGTACTAGACCTCGATCAGACATCAAGGGCCCTATACATCTCTGCCAGTCCGGCTCCTCCCCATGAGACCTGATTCGCCTGCTCCAAATTAGCTAGAGCACCCAACAAAGAGAACCGACAGAAAGTCCCTGCACTCAGGAACAGAGTCTGAGATAAGCTGTACCACAGAATGGCTCGCACCAGAAAATCAGTGTCACTAATACCCTCGACAAAATCTCCAATAGCCCCATCCACCAAGGTCCTTAGTCGACCTTCCTCAAAGCCGTTGCCCTTAACACCTTTGCCCAACGGCATCCCAATCAGCTCCACCTGATGGTGTGGGTCCGCAGCCAAGGACTCATCAAAAGGAAGCTCCACGTCCGTAAACATGAGCCCCGTGATAGCAGTAAAGTCGGTCGGAGTAACCATCACCTCTCCCCAACTAAACATGATAGAATTGGCAGAGGGAATGTGTGTATAGTGTGTCTTGATACCCTTCGAAGCTGCAGCTATAGAAGGTCGACAAATCAGCCCCGTTCCGTAATGCCACCGCTTGGTGTTTTGATGCTCCGGCCGTGTTGCGAAATGTCATGTTTACTACTACGAATCCTGGTCCCACTACATCTGTATAGAAAAGTCAATGTAAAACATTGTCAAAGAAAAAATATGTCTTACTATTAGAACAATTATCTCACATCAAAAAATTACGAAATAATACGAAATATTACTGTCTAATTTACGAAATAATACTATCTAGTTTATCATTTAATCATAAACTATGACAGCGTAAAATTACGAAATAATACTATCTAGATTACTAGTTTAGAACTGATTCAAAAGTTTTTTTTTCTTTTATGAATAGTAGCCCAAATATAAATATGGAGTATCATTTATTTAGAAAAGCGACATATGTTGCTATATTAATTGTGTTTGGCTACCTTATCTAAACATAGAAAAATCATTTTATTTGTGGAATGGCTTACCAAATGTTGCGGAATTGAAGGTGGTCCATCCATCAACGACGTTACGATTTCTGGTAATAACTGTTTGATTAATACCATCTCCGATCATCATTAGATACCGTTTGTTCTTAGCAATAGTAACATATTCTTGTTAAATGCCGGCAGTTACGTAAATCAGAAAATAGCCATCAGCAACCTTAGCATTGTTTGGAGCATAACTAACGGCGTCGTTAATCGTGGTAAAATTCCCTAACCCATCTTGACTAACCACGACAATATCGTTGACCTCAACTTGATTATCACCGTCTGTTTGAAGAAGCTTTCTCCTTCCAACCGTCTCAAAAATGGCTTTCTTACGGTCAGACATGGTCAATGGCAGCTACCCCTTTTTGAAACCAAGATGTTTTTTGACAAGGCGAGGAGAGCAGGAAGCTGGTCGTTTCTTTTTAGACACCCATACTCTTTTGAAGAGAGCTAATGAGACGCTATAAAGGCGGGTGTCTCTGGAAAGAGGTGAGAGAATTCTATTCTTGACACTCCATAAAAACCTTACCCGAATCACTTGTTGGGTTTCGTGCAATCATGCACAGCGGAAGATAGACATGTATAAAACCCAATAGCCTAGATCCGCTATGAACAATAATTCATAATAATAAGATGAAGGAAACTAACCCTTGTAGATCGTTATGTAAAACTTGGATTAAGCATTAAGACAAACGCCCTCTACCGGTGATCCACACAACGAACAGATTTCAAGAACGCCTTCTTGAACTTGACTGCTAGGTCTTCGGATTGATCAACGAAGTTGAAGAACGATTCTTCAAAGCACCTAATTATTATTGTGACTTGATAATTGAGATTAATCAATCACAATAACCCAATAATATAATATGTGATTTCTTTCTCTAAGAAAGACTTTGGAATTGATCAAATCAACTACTAGGGAACAATTCCCGTCAGTCTGTATTTATATTCTAGGGGTTTCAGAAACCCTTTAGGACTTAGGTTTTCTTGTCCAACAAGAGTTTTCCTAAAACTAATTCTGCCGGGCAAAACCATCCGTACGGATGTTTCTGGAAGCATCCAGATTCAGCCGTACGGATCCTTTAGGCAGGATCCGTTTTACTTCGTTTTTCGCTCCTTTGAATTATCCGTTCTGCGTGTGTGACCCAATAGGATTATACTAAGTTGGCAACGAGTCCGAACCAGTCAAACCTCGTATGTCATAAGCGGACTCTAGTAAGCCATTATGACTACCCAATTAGTATAACTTTGAACTCCAAAGTTTCCTAAAATAGAACATAACACAATCTCTTTGTTACACGATATCTATTGAACGTAAGCCATGGTCAATGGTCAACTTACATTTGTTCAATGCTTTCTCGATCCCGAATGTATTGATAATACAAATCTTATTTGAGCACGGCCATGCATTTCATCAATACCATTCATCGAGTGGCCAAAACTTGACATCTCTCTTGACGAGGAACAAATCCCATCTTGGCTTATTACTCTTCCCTACATGATTCCGATTATGACAATCATATTCTTTATAGCTATCCGGTTAGGGATAACGTTTGAATATGTCAAACGTAATGTTCATCATGTGGAAGACTGTAATAACCTCAGGTCTAAAGATTCCAGTGATATAACTATATGAGACTTAATTATGACATTGTGACCATGACATAAATCTCATAGGGGTCAGTCCAGTATTTGTTCTCCAACAAATACCCATAAGTCTAATTGTTCCCATTCACCATAATCATCATATGATTATCTATTAAACTAATACTAATAATTAATCATAATTATCAGGGACGGGGATTATTATAATAAACATGCAAAAGACATAATAATCAAACATTCAATATCTTTATAAATAATAACATTTGTTTTACAAACAACATGCCTAGGGCATAACACCAACAATCTCCCACTTACACTAGGCCTAATTAATGTATCGAATACCCATAGACCTAACATGACCATCATGCTTTGCTTGCGGAAGACCCTTTGTCAATGGGTCTGCAATATTATCATCATTTGGTACTCTGCATATATTTACGTCTCCTCTATCAATGATCTCTCGAATGATATGAAAACGCCTAAGTATGTGTTTGGATTTCTGATGCGATCTAGGTTCCTTTACTTGAGCAATAGCACCATTATTATCACAATAAAGGTCTATTGGATTAGCAATGCTAGGAACCACTTCTAGTTCACTAATGAACTTTTTAATCTAAACAGCCTCTTTAGCAGCATCGGATGCAGCAATATACTCAGCTTCAGTTGTAGAATCTGCTACGGTACTTTGCTTAGAACTCTTCCAGCTAACAACACCTCCATTGAGCACAAATACAAATCCAGATTGCGATCTAGAATCATCCTTGACGGTTTGGAAGCTTGCATCTGTGTAACCACTTACAACAAGTTCATCTTCCATTCCTCCATACACTAAGAACGAATCTTTAGTCCTTCGCAAGTACTTAAGAATCGTCTTGACTGCAATCCAGTGACTTTCACCGGGATCAGATTGGTATCTGCTCGTCATGCTCAAAGCATACGAGACATCAGGTCTAGTACATATCATGGCATACATGATGGATCCAATAGCAGAAGCATATGGAATCCCAATCATTCTCTCACACTCATTAGTCGTCTTAGGACACTGATTCTTGCTTAGAGATATGCCATGACCTACTGGCAAATTTCCTCTTTTATAGTTTTCCATGCGGAATCTCTTGAGAACTTTGTCAATATATGTATCTTGACTTAAACCAATCAGTTTCTTAGATCTATCACGATAGATCCTAATGCCAAGGATATAAGCGGCTTCTCCCATATCTTTCATTGAGAAACACTTTCCTAACCAAGTCTTTACAGACTGTAGTGCAGGAATGTCATTTCCAATGAGCAATATGTCATCAACATATAGTACTAGAAATAATACTACACTCCCACTAATCTTCTTGTATACACAAGGTTCATCTTCGTTCTTGATGAAGCCAAACTCTTTGACCGATTCATCAAACCGAAGATTCCAACTCCTAGAGGCTTGCTTCAATCCATAAATGGATCGTTGCAATTTGCATACTTTATTAGAATTTTCTGGAATTACAAAACCTTCAGGTTGTGTCATATAAACATCCTCAAGTAAGTTCCCATTAAGGAACGCTGTTTTGACATCCATTTTCCATATCTCATAGTCAAAATATGTGGCTATGGCAAGTAAAATTCTTATACACTTGATCATTGCTACGGGCGAAAAGGTTTCATCATAGTCGATTCCATGAATCTGCCTATAGCCTTTCGCTACAAGTCTAGCTTTATAAGTATGCACCTTTCCATCCATGTCAGTTTTCTTTTTGAAAACCCACTTGCATCCTATGGTTTTTATACCTTCGGGCGCATCAATCAAGTTCCAAACTTGATTGTCATACATGGACTTAATTTCAGATTCCATGGCTCCAAGCCATTTATCTGAATCAGGAGCGGACATCACTTCTTGATAGGAAGTAGGTTCATCATCAACTATGACTCCCACTTCATTACTATCCGTCATGAGAAATCCATATCTCTCAGGTTCGGATCGTATCCTACAAGTTCTGCGAGGAACATGAGTATTTTGATTAGGATCCACAACTCCTTGTGAACCTTGGTCAGATCCAATCATCGGTTCCATGTAATTTGCGGGTTCTTGAACCTCTTCAAGACTAATTTTACTCCCACTAGTTCTTTTGGAGAGAAACTCTTTCTCTAGAAAAGCACCATCTCGTGCAACAAACACTTTGTTGTCCGTGCGGTTGTAAAAGTAGTATCCTTTAGTTTCCTTAGGATAGCCCACAAAATTACATTTATCAAATTTGTGTGCGAGTTTGTCAGAGATCATCCTCTTGACATATGCCTCACAACCCCAAATATTCATAAAAGAAAGATTAGGCTTCTTTCCTTTCCACATCTCATATGGAGTCTTTGGAACAGATTTTGTTGGAACATTATTTAGTGTAAGAGTAGCAGTTTCTAGTGCATGTCCCCAAAAGGATAAAGGAAGATCAACTTGACTCATCATGGAGTGGACCATATCCAATAAGGTCCTATTTCTCCGCTCAGACACACCATTCCATTGTGGTGTTCCAGGTGGAGTTAATTGTGAAACAATTCCACAATCTTTAAGATGATTGTCAAATTCTTGGCTTAAATATTCTCCACCACGATCAGATCGAAGTGCTTTAATAGTTTTGCCAAGTTGATTCTGTACTTCATTTTGAAATATTCTAAATATCTCAAAAGATTCACTTTTATGCTTCATTATGTAGACATAGCCATATCTACTAAAATCATCAGTAAAAGTTATGAAGTATTGATATCCTCCCCTAGCACTGCTGCTTATTGGTCCACAAACATCAGTATGTATGAGTCCCAATAAGTCACTAGCCCTTTCACTACTCTTAGTAAAAGGTGCCTTAGTCATCTTTCCAAGTAAACAAGACTCACAAGTTTCATATGATTCAAAATCATGTGAATCTAAAAGTCCTTCCCCATGGAGTTTTGAGATACGCTTCTCATTAATATGACCAAGACGGCAATGCCACAAATAAGTATGATTTACATCATTAGGTTTGGATTTCTTATTTATATTATAGATATTATTATTATTTCCACTTTCAAAATCAAGAACATAAAGACCATTAAATGAACATGCAGTACAATAAAGCATATCATTTAAATAAATAGAAAACTTCTTATTCTTAATAAGAAAACTATAACCTTTATTATCCAAACAAGAAATTGAAATAATATTCCTACTCAAATCCGGAACGTAATAACAATTGTTCAAAACAAGAATTAATCCGCTAGGTAAAATGACATCATATGTTCCTACGGCTAATGCAGCAACTCTTGCTCCATTTCCCACGCGTAGGTCCACCTCGCCATCTTTGAGTAGCCTCCTATTACTTTGTCCCTGCACATTTAAACAAATGTGAGATCCACATCCAGTATCTAATAACCAGGAGCTAGAAGTAGAAAGTAGAATATCTATAACATAGATACCTAAAGTAGATGCAATCCCACTGCTCTTCTTCTTCTTTAACTCTTCCTTGTAAACCTTGCAATTTCTTTTCCAATGACCAATCTCATTGCAGTGGAAATAGATTGCATCCTTTTGGGAAGCAGGTTTAGCCACATTAGCGTTGGCAACAGTTGCCTTGCTAATCTTGGGTTTGACAACTTTTTCCTTACCCTTTTTGCCTTTTGAGCCCTTTCCTTCTTTAGATACAATGAGTACAGGAGCGGCCTCTTTACCGATTTTTGTTTTCTGCCTGCTTAAGCATCCCATGCAATTCAGACAATGTCTTATCCATCCCATGCATATTAAAGTTCATGACGAACTGGTTATAGCTTTTGGGCAATGAATTAAGAATAAAATCAGTAGCCAACTCAACATCAATTGGATGGCCTAGCCTCTCTAGTTTCTCAAAGTAAGCCTTCATCTTTAAAATATGAGGGCTCACAAACTGTCCTTCGCTCATCTTGCATGAGACCGGTGTAGCTATAGTGTCGAACCTCTCTTGCCTTGCTTGTTCTTGAAACATATCTTTCAACGAAGCAGCAAGGTCAAATGCCTCCAAGTGCTCAAGAGTCTTCTGAAGCTCTGAACACATGGCCGCAAGCATAAGACAACCTACCTCACGAGAATCATTTACATGTTTCTTGTAGGCGTTTCTCTCATCCTTGGGTGCATTAGAAGCAGGTTCTTCTTCAGGAACGGGCTTTTCAAGAATATAGAGCTTGTCCTCATGCTTTAGAACAATTCTAAGGCTACGGATCCAATCCGTGTAGTTAGCTCCATTTTCTTGAAGCTTTTCCTTCTCAAGGATAGATCGCAGTGATAAGTTTGTATTTTGTGCCATTATCTACAATTATGCAAACATATAATTAAATATAAGTACCAACTTAATTAAAGATATTAAAATATTAGTATTTCACAAATACTCCCACTAAATTATATAACCTTCATATACATTCAATGTATAATATAATTTAAATGGGCTAAGATCCATATATCATTTAATTTTACGTCCGCGAGGGCAAGATGCATAAAATTAAATTATTTAGGTAGATAACTCCTTATCAATCATATCATATATGACTCTTAGATCTTTTATGAGATTATATCAAGACATCTTATGTCATGCATGTTTTAAATCTCATCTGTGCCTTAGGCCCAAAACTCTTTTGATAGCCTAATTAAGTCAACCCACTTTAAACGCATAGGAACCACTCTTTCACTCATCTTGTTCATACATGAATAAAATCAATGCACCTCGCGAGGGTTAGAGCGCGCATGAAATTACCCATGTAATCTCAAGTGTCTTAATCATGGGTTGGCACGAAACTTAAATTTTAAGAAGGTTCACACACATAAAGTTAATCAATTATCCGAATTAATTTTATGTGACATTAGTTGCGCTAGTTAGGGATAAAAGTCTGAAATCATGAGATTTCTCCAATCTTAAACTCCTTTAAGATTCTGATCTCATTAACGGTCTGGACTTCTGAATTTGAATCTGTTTCAGGAAACATGGTTTAACAACCAGCCATCTGAAACAAATCAGAGTCACTATAACCCAAACCATCCGTACGGATGTTTCTGGAAGCATCCAGATTCATCCGTATGGATAGTTATGCATATCTCAGAAACACTGAACTCTTCAGGATTCTGGAACTGCATCCACATAGCATCTTGAAATTGAGAGCACAAAACGTACGGTCGAAACTAAGCCAAAAGGCATCCACATTCCCGTACTAAGATCAAGAAACCAAGCAACTTCTCTATACGGTCGAAACAAAGCCAAAAGGCATCCACATTCCCGTATAGATTGGTCACATGTCTCAAGTCCCTTTCAATGTCTCTTAATCTCACAGATTACAGCAATTCTAAACTTTTTAGAAATCTGATTTCTGCAACTACTTCAAATTCTTAACAGATAACTATTTCAGGAAACACGGTTTCGAAAACCAGCCGTCTGAAACCAGTTTCTGTTTCCAGGTTCGAATTCTGCAAACAATTTGCAGAACAATCTGAACATGAGAAGTCAGAATGAAATCTGGGAGTGAACCAAAACCATCCGTACGGATTTGTTTGGAGGCTCCCAAACCATCCGTACGGATTCTTAGGTAGAATCCCAGTTTTTCTAGATTTTTCAGATTTCAGAAATTCGATCAATCTTAATATCGTGTTTATACATAATCAGATTACAGAAACATGAAATTGCAGATTACGAATTTTAGCCCATCTAATTCATATATTCAATAACCAATTTATTCCACATACAAATTAGATCAAGATTATCAATAAAATAATCCAATTACAACATGATAATCTAAGCATGCGATCATACATATTAATCAAATCAATATTACAACCACATCAACTAGCATGCATATTTTATATTTCATATAAAATTCATCACATAAATTCATCTATCTCATGATCATACCAATTAAATAATCGCATTAAATAATTATATCATGATAATATTAGAATTATTGATCATCAACGGGGCTCTGATACCACTGTTGGGTTTCGTGCAATCATGCGCAGCGGAAGATAGACATGAATAAAACCCAATAGCCTAGATCAGCTATGAACAATAATTCATAATAATAAGATGAAGGAAACTAACCCTTTTAGATCGTTATGTAAAACATGGATTAAGAGTTAAGACAAACGCCCTCTACCAGTGATCCACACAACGAACAGATTTCAAGAACGCCTTCTTGAACTTGACTGCTAGGTCTTCGGATTGATCAATGAAGTTGAAGAACGATTCTTCAAAGCACCTAATTATTATTGTGACTTGATAATTGAGATTAATCAATCACAATAATCCAAGAATAAAATATGTGATTTCTTTCTCTAAGAAAGACTTTGGAATTGATCAAATCAACTAATAGGGAACAATTCCCGTCAGTCTGTATTTATATTCTGGGGGTTTCAGAAACCCTTTAGGACTTAGGTTTTCTTGTCCAACAAGAGTTTTCCTAAAACTGATTCTGCCGGGCAAAACCATCCGTACGGATGTTTCTGGAACCATCCAAATTCAGCCGTACGAATCCTTTAGGCAGGATCCGTTTTACTTCATTTTTCGCTCCTTTGAATTATCCGTTCTGCGTGTGTGACCCAATAGGATTATACTAAGTTGGCAACGAGTCCGAACCAGTCAAACCTCGTAAGTCATAAGCGGACTCTAGCAAGCCATTATGACTACCCAATTAGTATAACTTTGAACTCCAAAGTTTCCTAAAATAGAACATAACACAATCTCTTTGTTACACGATGTCTATTGAACGTAAGCCATGGTCAATGGTCAACTTACATTTGTTCAATGCTTTCTCGATCCCGAATGTATTGATAATACAAATCTTATTTGAGCACGGCCATGCATTTCATCAATACCATTCACCGAGTGGCCAAAACTTGACATCTCTCTTGACGAGGAACAAATCCCATCTTGGCTTATTACTCTTCCCTACATGATTCCGATTACGCCAATCATATTCTTTATAGCTATCCGGTTAGGGATAACGTTTGAATATGTCAAACGTAATGTTCATCATGTGGAAGACTGTAATAACCTCAGGTCTAAAGATTCCAGTGATATAACTATATGAGACTTAATTATGACATTGTGACCATGACATAAATCTCATTGGGGTCAGTCCAGTATTTGTTCTCCAACAAATACCCATAAGTCTAATTGTATCCCATACACCATAATCATCATATGATTATCTATTAAACTTATACTAATAATTAATCATAATTATCAGGGACGGGGATTATTATAATAAACATGCAAAAGACATAATAATCAAACATTCAATATCTTTATAAATAATAACATTTGTTTTACAAACAACATGCCTAGGGCATAACACCAACATCACTTAAGTCAAGGGCCATCTTACCTAGCGTTTCTCCACCTATACTTGACCAAGAACTGAGTCATCTCCCCTTCTGTTAGACCCTCAATGTCACCTTTATCTTATCATTTTTAAAATTCACTAGCTGACCTCGTACGATCACCCCCTCACCCCCTTTTTATGCTTTACTTAACCCGAACTACGGTGACCTGAGTCTCTCTTTGTGTGGGACTTCTCCCTCATAGTAAGGGGAACGTAGGCAACTTCGTCCCGATCAAACTTTTACTCTTTTCAAAATGCATTTCGAAAATACGAAGACCGACTCCTTTCATAAAAATGATTTTATAACGATGCCTTGTCATTAAATTTAATTCAAATACTTCCTCCGCAACCATTACAGAATCCTAAATCATGTCTGCATGCCACCTAGGGTCTAGAGACAACCCTCCACACCAACACCGCTCTCAATGAGCAAGCAACCCACTTCGAGACCATCCTCAACGAGCAAGCAACCCTTTTTGAGACTGCTCTCAATGAGCAAGAAGTTGCTCGACGAGCTCAACATAGATTTCTTGTCAAGTACACTTCTAACGGTCAATAAAACCCCAATCCATCCTCCCAACGGTAAGAGGTGACGACGTTCAAACGTTGATTAGCGCCCTTTTAACGAACACACAAACGTGTTTGGACAGCCTTCAAGCGACGGATATGGGTAGACCAAGAGGCGGGTCAACCAAGATTGGCTATTTTAACTTAAGTGAGTAAATCATGGTGGGGATGAAAACGGATTGACCTAGTTGAGTTCAGGTAATGGGTTGACCTAGATAGGTTAAGACAACGGATTTAACCCAGATGGGTCAAGGTGACGGTTTGACCTAAATGGGTGAAGGTGACGAGTTTGACCTAGATGGGTGAAGGTGACAGTTCTGACCTAGACGGGTCAAGGTGACGGTTTGACCTAGATGGGTCAAGATGGTCCGTTGACCTAGATAGGTAAAGACGGTGGTTGACTTAGATGGGTCAAGACGGTGGGTTGACCTAGATGGATCATAATGGTGGTTGACCTAGATGGGTCAAGACAGTGGGTTGACCTAGATGGGTCGAAGATGGTTTTGATTAGATGGGTTGAGGATTGACATGGAAAGATAACTTAGATGGGTTAAAGTGGTAAAATTTGACCTAAGCGGATCTAGACGTGGGTAAGTTGACCAATATGGGTCAATGGTTAGCCTAGGAGGGTTAAAGATTGACCTAGATGGTCAAGGATTGGTGAATTGACCTAAAGGGGTCAAAGGTTGGTAGTTTGACCAAATTTGGTCAAAGGTTGACCTAAACGGCTTGAAAGTGAATGATTTGACCTTGGAGGGTAAAGGGTTTGATCTTGATGGTCAAGGATGGCTAAGTTAACCAAGAGGGGTCAAATGGATGGTTGATGTGTTGGTGTATATGCCCTAGGCAAGTCATTGCCACGTTATTTGACAATGTTTGTTATCACTTTTCATTTATGTAAAGAGATGTTTTAGATTATTATTTGTTGTTACATGTTTTATTATAATAATCTCCGTCCCTAGTACTTATGAAGAACTAGTATATGTATAATTCGATGATCATGTGATGATCATGTGTATGGGATACAAATTAAACTTATAGGTGTGTGTTAGTGAACACATACTGGACATGACCCAATTTTGAGGTTTATGTCATGGTCATAATGTCATAATTAAACCTCTAAAATAGTTATATCATTGAATCCTTAGACCTGAGATTATTACGGTCTTCCACGTAGTGGAGATCATGTTTCACATATTCACACGTTACTCTTAACCAAGTAATTAAAAAGGATATGATTGGGTAGTCATGATGGCTTGCTAGAGTCCGCTCATGATTTATGTTATCAAATGGTTTTGATCACATTGCCAACTTAATATAATCTTAAGGGTCACACACAAAAGAACGAATTCAAAAAAGGGCTAAATTGGAAAGTCTTAAAGTTGGATTTTAAGACTTTCAAACCCGGTCGGACCCAAAGTGAGATCCGGGCGGACCTTTGTCCATACCCGGTCGGACCCTTAGTGCTACACGGCCGGACCTTTTGCTTGACGGGATTTCGATTTTTTGACTCCGAGTTTTGATGGGAATTAGACTTTCAAACCTAAACTAGTTGGGTTTTAAAAGTATAAATACCCCTCTCAAAGTTCTAGGTCATATGTGATTATCGTAATTTGTATTGAAAGCCTCCAAGAGAGAAAAACTAGTCTTCTTCTTCCTCAAGAACAAGAACCCTAGTTTTCATATAGCCACTTTGGATCTAGCAGTCCAGATCAAGAAGTGTTCTTGATATTTGTTCGTGTGTGGATACACATAGAGGGCGTTGATCTCAACTCCTCCAAGTTCGTGATTCATCGATTCAAGGCGTGTTCCTGCGATCGTTATTCAAGAGCGCGAAGAACAAAGATTCAAGATCCAAAAATTTTAAAGCATCATCACGGTTAGTATTCTAAATTCACCCCAGTATTAATTTAATCATCTTGAACGGAGCTAGGCTTTTGGGTATTCCGTTGTGCATCATAGTGCAAAACCCAACAGTGGTATCAGAGGACCGTTCATCATGATTATTTTAATAATAACATGTTGATAATATAATTGGATTATATGTGTTAGCATGCTATTTGAATTTAGATTCATGGTGTTTATGTGATTTATTTTTATGTATGTATATGAGATATATGAAGATCATAAAATCGCACCATTTAAATACGTTATGTGGGATTTAAGATTGCAATAATAATTTGATTATTATGTTTCTTGTGATCATCAAAAGTTAAATGGATTAATTTGTTGATGATCCTAGATTCAAGAATATATTGTTTATTCAAGGTTTTGATGAACATGGTGATTTGATCATCATGAACACCAAATCCTAATTGAATCAGGAAAGCAATTTTAGGGTTTAAAATTGAAACACAATGGTAAATATTTTGAGTTGAATTTAATTGATAGATGGTTGGTTTTAGAAACCGTGTTTCCTTAAATTAAATGTCAATTTCAAAATTACTTTGGATTTAATTTATTTGTCAGATGGCTGGTTTTAGAAGCCGTGTTTCCTGAAAATAAATCTCAAGGACAAAGTCATAAATTGATGAGACAAAAGAATTTAGAATCGAGTTACTTTATGTAAGGGATTGTGGATGCCTTTTGGCTTAGTTTCGACTTACAAAGTTGTTTCTTCTAGGGTCTAAATTTGGTACGGGATCGTGGATGCCTTTTGGCTTAGTATCGACCGTAAAAACGTGCTCTCAATTACATGTTTAAGAATTTATCCCCATAAATCAATTACATGAAATCATACTTTAATTAATGGGATTAATTAACTTAATAACCGATGCTTTACATGTATATATTATGTGCGTATAAATTTTTTACCATGCTATATGTATTGAACCTTCTTGTTAAAACTTAAATCATGTACCAATCCATGATTAAAACACTTGTGATTACATAAATAGTTTTTATGTAGGCTACGCCCTAGCGAGCTGCATTAATTCTATTTTGTAAAAGCAAGATGAGGAAACAGTGATTCCTATACGTTTAAAATGATTTGTTTTAATTGGGTTATCAAAACAGTTTTGGACCTAAGGTACAAGATGATATTAAAACA
Organism: Campanula takesimana; assembly: GCA_026119855.1. Classification (NCBI taxonomy): domain Eukaryota; kingdom Viridiplantae; phylum Streptophyta; class Magnoliopsida; order Asterales; family Campanulaceae; genus Campanula; species Campanula takesimana. Next base: position 1,091,607 of record JAOWBW010000187.1, on the reverse strand, counting down.
TGATTTTGACATTAGATGTCTAAAGAGTCTCATAAAATGATCTAAGAGTCATATATGATATGATTGATAAACGTTATCTATATAAATAACTTATTTTCAGCAGCCGTGCCCCAGCCGACTCAAAGTTAAGTGAAATATGGATTTTAGTTCATTTAAATTATATTATACATTAATGTATTTGAAGGTTATATAATTTAGTGAGAGTATTTATGAAATACAATATTAATCTCTTTATGAAATTGGTACTAATACATATTAATATATGTTTGCATAAAATGTAGATAATGGCTCAAAACACTCACAACCTATCATTGTGATCTATCCTTGAGAAAGAAAAACTCCAAGAAAATGGTACTAACTTCCTGGATTGGATCCGAAACCTTAGAATTGTTCTAAGGCAAGAAGAGAAGTTGTACATTCTTGAGGAGCCCATTCCTGATGAACCTGAAGCCACTGTCCCTAGGGCTGATAGGGTTGCTCACAAGAAACACAAAAGTGATTCTCGTGACGTCAGCTGTCTTATGCTTGCTACCATGTGTTCAGAGCTCCAAAAATCTTTGGAACACTTGGATGCCTATGAGATAGGTACTGAGTTGAAAGATATGTTTCAAGAGCAAGCTAGGCAAGAGAGGTTTGATACCATGACTGCTTTAATATCATGCAAGATGATAGAAGGGCAAGCAGTGAGCCCTCATGTTTTGAAGATGAAAGGCCACATTGAGCATTTAGAGAGGTTGGGGTATGCCATCCCTTTTGAGTTGGCTACCGACATGATTCTCAATTCACTTCCAAAATGCTATAACCAGTTCGTAATGAACTTTAATATGCATGCTATGGATAAGTCTTTGTCAGAGTTGCATGGGATGCTTAAAACTGCTGAAAAGAACATAATTGAGAAAACTACCTCTCCTGTGCTCATGGTTAATAAGGGAAATGGATTTAAGAACAAGGGTAAAGGTAAGGCAATTGTTGCCAAACCTAAGGCTAGCAAGGCAAAGGTTGTTGAAGCTGTTGTAGTGGCTAAAGTAGACACTCAAAATGATGCAATTTGTTTCCATTGCGGTGAGACCGATCATTGGAAGAGAAATTGCAAAGCTTATACGGAAGAAAATAAGAAGAAGAAGAAGGGCAATGTGATTGCATCTGCTTCAGGTATCTATGTTATAGATATTCTCCTTTCTGTTGGTGTGTATGCTCTAGGCACGTTATTTGAACGATTAATGTTATCTATTGATTATATATTACTCCCTCCGTCCCAGACTAAGAGTCCTACCCCTCATTTGCACGCTTATTAATAAATATTGGAAGTGATGTAAATGTTGTGAGTGTAAAAGTAAAGTAGGTGAGAGAAGGAGTGGGAGAGAATAGTGAATTGATTGGTGTTGTGAGTATAAAAGTAAAATAATAGAGACAATGAGTGGGGTGAATAGTAAAGATTCTTTGCCATTTTAGGAATAGGACTCTTAGTCTGGGATGTACCAAAATGGAAAGTAGGACTCTTAGTCTGGGACGGAGGAGTAATAAAGATATTGAATGTTGATTATTATATCTTTTGCATGTTTATTATAATTATCCCTGTCCCTACTTATGAAGAACTAGTATAAGTTTAATTAGATAATCATATGATGATTATGTGTACGGGATACAAGTTAAACTTATGGGTATATGTTGGTGAACATATACTGGACATGACCCAAAGATGAGGTTTATGTCATGGTCATAATGTCATAATTAAAGCTCTAATAGTTATATCATTGAATCCCTAGACTTGATGTCGCGACCCCGAACCCACGGGTCCGGAATACGCGAGATGGACGTCGACTTAAAACCAAAACTCTAAAATATAGAAGTTAAAAATTCCATTTTGAACCAAAAGATGATAACAGAAGGTTTTACAAATCCAAGTTTAAATCAACAAAGTACATCTAACATAAGCTCCACAGCTTATACCCAAAAGAATAAAATATACAATTCTTAATGACGTCAATAATGGTAAAACTATCCCCAAAAGGTTATACATTTAAATAATGTAAACCGATCCATAACAACCTTCCCCAAAATCTCAATCATCTCGACGTCCTCCTCGATCCGCGAATCCTAATCCTTTTCCTCCTGGGGGGGGTTTAAGGAAAAACAAAGATGGAAATAAACGGGGTGAGATAAAATCTCAGTAAGTTACTAATGCAACTACATGACATGCTATAATGCAATAAGCAATAAACAATGATAAATATCACATAACATGTAACAAATAACAGTCAACAGATAGCAGCGGAAAGTAAACACATAACAAAGGTTATTAGCCAAGGTTTCCCAACTGATAGAACCAATTAAAGGATCGCTGCGCAGCTTCAACAATCAACCAATCCATATCTTCACAGTAGCATAAAAGCCGAAGAGAAAACCCCGGTCAGAAGCGACCAATCAACCACTCAAACCCTCTCCATAGTAGCATAAAAGCTGAAGAGAAACCCGATACCGGAACCAATAACAATGTAAAGTGCCACAAGGGGCGGGAGTCATGCCACAAAGTCATGCTCCAAAACGATTAGCTAGAATATCCACAACGGAGCTAGCTCATCCCAACCAAGGCCAATCTGGATGAGGACAGAAGGACCAATGGGCGATGCTATACTGGACTTGGCTCGTGCCATTATAGTATTATCCATTGCCTGACTCGATACACAATTTAACCAGCTAGACTTTCAATAATGCTAAGTAATGAATACTAGCTTTATAAACATCAAAAGGGTTCCAAAGTAGGGAACCGTAACACAAATCACCATAAAGATACAACGATTACTCATTAAGAGTTTAACAGCATTGATAGCAAGAAGTTCCTCATAAAAGAGTTCAATAACAGAAATGGAATTGCTCATAAAAGCCCAACAATACAAATCATTAAAACGAAATGATTCTAGGACAAGGATCCATATCAAACGCATCCTAACATGATACACGCAAGTTACCCATAGAGAGTACTACCCAAATGGTCATTCCCCAAATAGCACAATGACTATCATTAAAACTATCCCAAACGTCCACTCATGATGAAAGTGTTCCCACATTTTCCAATAATCCATAACTAAATTCCATAACCCATTTATTCACAAAGGAACCAAGGCGAAACCACACAAACCGATATTCCCAACTTGATTACAACGGACCGATTCTAAACACTTTGTCATAAGACACTAAAAGAAATCTCAACACAATATAAACCTGAAACTCACCTAAATAAACTACCTCATCTCGAAGTACTCTAGAAGAGCTTTAAAATGATAGTTTACTTGTCCAAAACGGAGTTCGGATGAGAAAGTTATAGCCTTCGAAAGATTGGACAAGAAGCGAATAATTTTCACAGAAAGGAAGGGGGTGCGCGCGCCTCCCACCAACAGGGTGCGCGCGCCTCCCTTAATCAGAAAGAAAGGCACCAACAGGGATACAAAGGGTGCGCGCGCCTCCCACACATAGGGTGCGCGCGCCTCCTATAAACAGAAGAAAAAACGCACAAGGTGAGATGGAGGGGTGCGCGCGCCTCACCCCAATAGGATGCGCGCGCCTCCAACCAAAATCAGCAAACCCAGAATTCTTCCTGGGTTCTTCTACCCGAATTTCAACCCCAAAATTCACCACTTCAACCCCAATCAACACCAACACTCCCAACTAGTTTACCCAAGTGCCAAAACAACTTCTAAGCCTAAAATAACTCATCTAGCAACATTTGGACAACCCTAACCAAGGAATGATTCAAACACCCAAATTTCACAATAATATGAAGAATTTACAAATAGGTTCCAAATCAACCAAAGAAGCCATATATAACAACTAGAGCATCAATGGAGTTAAAGATGAGCATTTTTAACATGAATGGGGGGAAAGTAACTTACCCGGATTTTCTCAAAGGTGACGGAACTCGAATATTTTTAGTTCCCCACGATCCTATCGACGATCTAAACACATTTCATTCAATGAGATTTAAGAAAAGATGAGAGGAAGATAGATAAAATGAAGAGAGAAGGAAGAGGAAAACTTACCTCTTTTTCTTTTGAGGAGAGAGAGAGAAATGAGCTGGGAAAATTAGAAAGTGAGGGAGGAGGAGGAAGAAGAAGAAGGAGGATATTAAAAGAAATGTTACACTTAAGCCCCTTCGCTTCTAACTAACGTAAATAAACCCCAAATAACCCTCTGTTCATTTCATTCCCCTATTTCACACTTAACACAATATCGCCCAAATAATGCTAGACACAACTTAATATTATAAGATATAAAATGCGCACATAAATAAATAATCAAATAATTAAATATAATAATTAATTAATGCTAGAATTTAGAGACGGGTTTTTGGGTCGTGACACTTGAGATTATTACAGTCTTCCACATAATGAACATTACTTTTGACATATTCAAACGTTACCCTTAAACGGGTGGCTATAAAGAATATGATTGGCGTAATCGGAATCATGTAGGGAAGAGTAATAAGTCAAGATGGGATTTGTCCCTTAACAAGAAAAATGTCAAGCTTTGGCCACTCGAAGAATGGTATTGATGAAATGCATGGCCATGCTCAAATGAGATTTGCATTATCAATATATTCAGAATCGAGAAAGTATTGAACATTGTAAGTTGACCATTGACCATGACTTACGTTCAATGACATCGTGGACAAAAAGGATTATGATATGTTCTATAATGGATTAACGAACTTTGACAAGTTATATAATTTGGGTAATCATGATGGCCTGCTAGGGTCCGCTCATGATTTATGAGACAAAGTGTGTTTGGACTCATTGCCAACTTGATATAATCCTATGGGGTCACACACAAGAGAATGAATTGTTAAAAGGGCAAAATGGCAGAATTTTGGTCTGGCACGACCGTGCCATTTATAGGGCACGACCGTGCCATTAATCGGCCAAGGCAAGTGACTGGTGGCTCAAGTGGCATGACCGTGCCAAGTATAAAGCACGACCATACCTTGCACGACCGTGCCAAATACAAATCACGACCGTGCCAATAATGGTCGGCTGGGAAGGCATGCACACATGGAATGGCACGACCGTGCCAGTTTTAGGGCACGACCGTGCCAGTGCTGTCTGGCCAGAAATATTGCAGCATAATTAAGTGACGGGATTTAGGTTTCCAAAGTCCTTAAGGGTTAAGGACTTAGACCTATATAAATATCTTTTCAGCGGCCATTGTCATGCATTAAACTAGTTGTTTGGAGAAACAATTTTATTGATTAAGATTGAGAATCAAGATCAATAATTCATAAATTCATATAGCCCTTTTTGATCTAGCAGTCAAGATTAAGAAAGAGTTCTTAATATTCGTTCGCATGTGGATATCCGTAGAGGGTGATTGCTTTATCATCTTTATGTTCGTGTTCGTGCGTTCGTGATTCGAAGAAGCGTGAAGAACCAAGATTGAAGATCAAGAAAATTCTAAAGCTCCATCACGGTTAGTATTCTAAATTCGACTCCGTATTCATCTAATCATCTTGATTGGAACTAAGCTTTTGGGTTTATTCCGCTACGTTTGATTATGCAAAACCCAACAGTGGTATCAGAGCCCCGTTCATCATGATTATTTTAATAATAACATGTTAATTATATAATTAGATTATATGTGTTGGCATGCTATTTGAATTTACATTCATGATGCTTTATGTGATCTATGCGTTCTATGTGGTTTATTGTTTTTGTAACATTAATCGTACTACTCAATCGCAATAAAATTATGATGGATTTAAAGTTGTTTGGGTTATCAATTCTTGATTGGATCAAAGTTTTGATAATCTAAAGATTCATGAATAAATTATTTATTCAAGGTTTTTATGATCATGGTGATTGGATCACCAAGAACACCAAATCCTAATTGAATCGGGAAAAACAATTTTGAGACAAAATTTGGATTTTACGCAGAAGGTCCGACCGGATCCTCGGTTCGGGTGCGGGCGCAGGGCTAGGATTTTGGGGTGGATCTTGTGTTTTAAATTTCCTATTTGTTTTAGTCTTGTGATTCTAAGATTGGATCAAGGTTTGGATGGCTAGCCTACGTTCTCGAGACTGTGTTTCCCAAACTTGATCGCATTCAAAGATTCAAAGATAAAACGAAGTTAGAATTATGAAGAGTTCATAATTGTTAAAATTGAGAAACAAAGTTCTTGATTCGAAGTTTGGAGATCCATGTGGAATTGTGAATGCAATTGGCCTACGTTCATCGAGACCATCTATTGCTTAGTTTCGGCCACATGGACTACTTTCTTAGTTTCTTGAATTAGTGCAGAATTGTGGATGCCTATGGCTTAGTTTCGGCCGCACTTCTTGTTGTCTTGATTTGGAGATAATAACCAAAGTTCAAAGAGTCTCATCCTCATAATCATAGAGAAACTAATGACACATAAATATCATGCTTAAATTAATGGAGATTAATTTAATGACTTAACTTGATGCTTTACAGGTTTATCTTATGTGATCATAAACGTGTTATGTGCTATATGTGTTGAACCTTCATTTAAAATTTAAGTTATGTGCCAACCCATGATTAGAACACTTGGGATTACATGGGTACTTTCATGCGCACTCTAACCCTCGCGAGGTGCATTGATTTTATTCATGCATGAACAAGATGAGTGCAAGAGTGGTTCCTATGCGTTTAAAGTGGGTTGACTTAATTAGGCTATCAAAAGAGTTTTGGGCCTAAGGCACAGATGATATTAAAATATGCATGACATAAGATGTCTTGAAATAATCTCATAAAAGATCTAAGAGTCATATATGATATGATCAATAAGGAGTTATCTACCAAAATAGTTTAATTTTATGCTTCCTGCCCTTGCGGACGTAAAATTAAATGAAATATGGATCTTAGCCCATTTAAATTATATCATACATTGGATGTATATGAAGGTTATATAATTTAGTGGGAGTATTTGTGAAATACTAATACTTATAATATCTTTAATTTAGTTGGTACTTATATGTGATTACATGTTTGCATAATTGTAGATAATGACTCAAAATACAAGTTTTTTATCATTGCGATCCATCCTTGAGAAGGAAAAGCTTCAAGAGAATGGTGCCAACTTCACGGATTGGATCCGAAGCCTCAGAATTGTTCTAAGGCATGAAGACAAGCTGTACATCCTTGATGAACCCGTTCCTAAAGAACCTGAATCATCTTCCCCTAAGGATGAGAGAAACGCCTACAAGAAGCACAAAAGTGATTCTCATGAAGTGGGTTGTCTCATGCTTGCTGCCATGTATTCAGAGCTTCAGAAGACTCTTGAACACTTGGAGGCATATGACTTGGCTGTTGAATTGAAAGATATGTTTCAAGAACATGCAAGATAAGAAAGGTAAGGTTCGACACTATAGCTGCTCTGGTCTCATGCAAGATGAGCGAAGGACAGGCTGTGGGCCCTCATGTTTTGAAGATGAAGGCTCACTTTGAGCATCTAGAGAGGCTTGGTCATCCCATCTATGTTGAGTTGGCCACTGATTTTATTCTTAATTCATTGCCTAAAAGCTATAATCAGTTCATCATGAACTTTAATATGCATGGCATGGATAAGTCTCTGTCTGAGTTGCATGGGATGCTAAAGACAGCGGAAAATAAAATCGGTAAAGAAGCCGCTCCTGTGCTCATAGTGTCAAAGGAAGGAAAGGGTAAGGCAAAAGTTTTCAAACCCAAGATTAGCAAGGCAACTGTTGCCAATGCTAAAATGGCTAAACCTACATTCCAAAAGGATGCAATCTGTTTCCACTGCAATGAGATTGGTCATTGGAAATGCAATTGCAAGGTTTACAAAGAAGAGTTAAAGAAAAAGAAGGGCAGTGGGACTGCTTCTACTTCAGGTATCTATGTTATATATATTCTACTTTCTACTTTTAGTTCCTAGGTATTAGATACTGGATGTGGATCTCACATTTGTTTAAATGTGCAGGCACTAAGTAATAGGAGGCTACTCAAAGATGGCGAGGTGGACCTACGCGTATGGAATGGAGCAAAAGTTGCTGTATTAGCCATAGGAACATATGATGTCATCATACCTAGCGGATTAATTCTTGTTTTGAATAATTGTTATTACGTTTCGAATTTGAGTAGAAATATTATTTCAGTTTCTTGTTTGGATAATTAAGCTAATAGTTTTCTTATTAAAAATAAGAAGTTATCTATTTATTTAAATGATATGCTTTATTGTACTGCATGTTCATTTAATGGCCTTTATGTTCTTGATGTTGAGAGTGGAAATAATGAGAATATCCATAATGTAAATAAGAAATCCAAACCTAATGATGTATATCATACTTATTTGTGGCATTGCCGTCTTGGTCATATTAATGAGAAGCGTATGTCAAAACTCCATGGGGACGGACTTTTAGATTCACGTGATTTTGAATCATATGAAACTTGTGAGTCTTGTTTACTTAGAAAGATGACAAAGACACCTTTTACTAAGAGTAGTGAAAGGGCTAGTGACTTATTGGGACTCATACATACTGATGCGTGTGGACCAATGAGTAGCAGTGCTAGGGGAAGATATCAATACTTCATAACATTCATTGATGATTTTAGTAGATATGGCTATGTCTACTTAATGAAACATAAAAGTGAATATTTTGAGATATTTAGAATATTTCAAAATGAAGTACAGAATCAACTTGGCAAAACTATTAAAGCACTTCGATCTGATCGTGGTGGAGAATATTTAAGCCAAGAATTTGACAATCATCTTAAAGATTGTGGAATTATTTCACAATAGACTCCACCTGGAACACCACAATGGAATGGTGTGTCTGAGCGGAGAAATAGGATTTTATTGGATATGGTCCGCTCCATGATGAGTCAAGTTGATCTTCCTTTATCCTTTTGGGGACATGCACTAGAAACTACTGCTCTTACACTAAATAATATTCCAACAAAATCTGTTCTAAAGACACCATATGAAATGTGGAAAGGAAAGAATCCTAATCTTTCCTTTATGAAGATTTGGGGATGTGAGGCATATGTCAAGAGACTTATCTCTAACAAACTCACACACAAGTCTGATAAATGTGTTTTCGTGGGATATCCTAAGAAAACTAAAGTATACTACTTTTACAACCGCGCGGACAACAAAGTGTTTGTTGCACGAGATGGTGTTTTTCTAGAGAAAGAGTTTCTCTCTAAAAGAATTAGTGGGAGTAAAATTAGTCTTGAAGAGGTTCAAGAACCCCGAAAATTACATGGAACTGATAGTTGGATCTGGTTAAGTTTCACAAGGAGTTGTGGAACCTAATCAGAATACTCAAGTTCCTCGCAGAACTGGTAGGGTGCGATCCGAACCTGAGAGATATGGATTTCTCATGACGGATAGAAATGAAGTAGAAGTCATAGTTGATGATGAACCTACTTCCTATCAAGAAGCGATGCCCGCTCCTGATTCAGATAAATGGCTTGGAGCCATGGAATCTAAAATTAAGTCCATATATGATAATCAAGTTTGGAACTTGATTAATGCGCCCGAAGGTGTAAAAACCATAGGATGCAAGTGGGTTTTCAAAAAGAAAACTGACATGGATGGAAAGGTTCATACTTATAAAGCTAGACTTGTAGCGAAAGTCTATAGGCAGATTCATGGTATTGACTATGATGAAACCTTTTCGCCCGTAGCAATGATCAAGTCTATAAGAATTTTACTTGCCATAGCCGCATATTTTGACTATTATGAGATATCGCAAATGGATGTCAAAACAGCGTTCCTTAACGAGAACTTACTTGAGGATGTTTATATGACACAACCTGAAGGTTTTGTAAATCCAGAAAATTCTAACAAAGTATGCAAGTTGCAAAGATCCATCTATGGATTGAAGCAAGCCTCTAGGAGTTGGAATCTTCGATTTGATGAATCAGTCAAAGAGTTTGGGTTCATCAAGAACGAAGATGAACCTTGTGTATACAAGAAGATTAGTGGGAGCGTAGTATTATTTCTAGTACTATATGTTGATGACATATTGCTCATTGGAAACGACATTCCTGCACTACAGTCTATAAAGACCTGGTTAGGAAAGTGTTTCTCAATGAAAGATATTGGAGAAGCCGCTTATATCCTTGGCATAAGGATCTATCGTGATAGATCTAAGAAACTGATTGGTTTAAGTCAAGATACATATATTGACAAAGTTCTTAAGAGATTCCGCATGGAAAACTCTAAGAGAGGAAATTTTCCAGTAGGTCATGGCATAACTCTAAGCAAGAATCAGTGTCCTAAAATAACTGATGAGCGTGAGTGAATGATTAGAATACCATATGCTTCTACTATTGGATCCATAATATATGCCATGATATGTACTAGACCCGATGTCTCGTATGCCTTGAGCATGACGAGGAGATTCTAATCAGATCCTGGTGAGAGTCACTGGATTGCAGTCAAGACGATTCTCAAGTACTTGCGAAGGACTAAATATTCATTCTTGGTGTATGTAGGTATGGAAGATAATCTTGTTGTAAGTGGTTACACAGATGCAAGCTTCCAAACCGACAAGGATGATTCTAGATCGCAATCTGGATTTGTATTTGTGCTCAATGGAGGTGCTGTTAGCTGGAAGAGTTCTAAGCAAAGTACCGTAGCAGATTCTACAACTGAATTTGAGTATATTCCGACATCCGATGCTGCTAAAGAGGCTGTTTGGATTAAGAAGTTCATTGGTGAACTAGAGGTGGTTCCTAGCATTGCTAATCCAATAGACCTTTATTGTGATAATAATGGTGCTATTGCTCAAGCAAAGGAACCTAGATCGCATCAGAAATCCAAACACATACTTAGGCATTTCCACATCATTTGAGAGATCGTTGATAGAGGAGACGTGAATATATGCAGAGTACCAACTGATGATAACATTGCCGACCCATTAACAAAGGGTCTTCCGCAAGCAAAGCATGATGGTCATGTTAGGTCTATGGGTATTCGATACATTAATTGGGCCTAGTGCAAGTGGGAGATTGTTGGTATTGTATGCTCTAGGCAGGTTATTTGAACGATTAATGTTATCTATTGATTATATATTAATAAAGATATTAAATGTTGATTATTATATCTTTTTCATGTTTATTATAATATTCCACGTCCCTAGTAGTTATGAAGAACTAGTATAAGTTTAATTAGATAATCATATGATGATTATGTGTATGGGATACAAGTTATGTAACGACCCGAAAACCCATCTCTATTTTCTTAGTAATAAATGTGCATTTTGTGTTTCATAAATTTCATGCTTATAATTATTTGGCTTGATTTTGTGATAAGTGTGAAATTAGGGGCTTTTAGTTGAAAGTGGGGTATATGGATTTATATGTTCAAGTTGGGTCTAGAGGGGGTCTAGGTGAAACTCTTTTTAATTCATCATCTTCCTCCCTCCTCCCTCACCTCTTTCACTCTCTTCCTCACCACACACACACACCGATTTCTCTCCCTCTCTCCATAGAAGTTGAAGGTAAAAAGCTCCTCCCATCTTCCTTATTTTTGACCATCTTCTATTCATCTTTTCTTATTACTCCTTTTATGAAAAATGTTTAGATCGTCGCCAGGATCGTTTATAGCCAAGAAAATTCGAATTTTGTCATCTTTCATATTTTCCAAGTAAGTTACTTTTCCCCCATTTATGCTAAAAATGTTCATCTTTAACTCCATTGATGCTCTAGTTGATATATATGGCTTCTTTGGTTGATTTGGAATTTATTTGTAATTTATCCATTTTTGTGAAAATTGGGTGTTTGAATCATCTCTTGGCTTGGATTGTTTGGGTTGTAAAATGAGTCATTTTAGACATATAAGTTGTTTTGGTACATTGGTATACTAGTTAGAAGGTTTGATTTTTGGTTGAGTTGTGTTTTGGTAAGAAAAGTAGCAAACCTAGGAAATCTGCAAAAAATGGCTGAATCGCGCAAGGGGGCGCGCGCACCCTTATATTCCCTTTTGGCACTCAACCTTCTGATCCTAGGAGGCGCGCGCACCCTTTTTAAGGAGGCGTGCGCTCCCTCATGTGTTTCAAAACTTAACCTTCTGATCAAAGGAGGCGTGCGCACCCTTTTAAGGGAGGCGTGCGCACCCCCCTTCTCTTTTCCCCAGGTTGTCCGTTTTACGCTCAATCTTCCGGAGGCCATAACTTCTTCATCTAGATTCCATTTTAGACGTGTAAACTATCGTTTTAAAGATCTCCTTGAGTACTTCGAGATGAGTGGGTTTATTTAATTGAGTTTCAGGTTCATATTAGGTCGAGCTCTCAGTAAGTGTTTCATTACACAAAAACGTTTAGGATTGGTCTAGGTTTTGAGTACTACTCTATTTAACTTGTATGAGGATAGTGGAACACTGTAGGGTTGTAAAGTGGTTCCGTTGTGAGCAAATTTGTTATGGAATTAGTCTATGTATTGTTTGGGAATGTTTGGTCGTCTTATGAGGTGTTCATGATTGTGCTAATCGAATTGATTTTTGGATAAGACTTGGTCTAGGTTTTAAGTGATATCCTATAGTATCTAGAGGGTTGTTATGGAACACCAAAGTGTTGGGTTTGGTCCGTATGTGATCATATATGAATAGGTGTAACCTTTTGGGTTCGTTCGAGTGTTAAGAATTGGTTCGTTGATGAACGGATGTAAGACGTGAATTGGTGATTGGCTACCTACGGTGTTGATTAGCCTTAAGTTATATTTATTCGGTTTTCCTATTTGGAATTCCAAGTGTAAGAGATGGTTGAGTTCATGGTCATAGTACTCTTTATGAGTAGACGTTTAGGGTCGTTTTGGTAATAATTGTTGTACCAATTGTGAGCGACCGTTTGAGTTGTGCTCCTTATGAGTAACTCGTGGGTTTCATCTTTAGGATGTGTTTGGTATGGTCCCTTATCTTGGAATCATCATGTTTTAATGGACAATGTTGTTGGGCTCTCTATGAGCAATCTCGTTTATTGTTGTTGGACTCTTTTATGAGAAACTTCTTGTGTTTATTGTTGTTGAACTCTTCATGAGTAATCGTTTGCATCTTTGTGGTGATTAATTGGTATGGTTCCCTACTTTGGAATCGTTAATTGTTTACCGAGCTAGTGTTATTTCTTAGCGTTTATTTGAAAGCCCAGCTGGCATTTGTGGTTGTGTCGGGCAATAGGGAAGATTATAATGGCAACGAGCCGAGTCCATTATAATGTGATCCATTGTTTTGCCCTTATTTTCATCTTCCAGATTGTCCTTGGTTGGGATGAGCTAGCTTCCTTCGGATGTAGTCTAGCTAACTTTTTGGGTATGACTCTGTGTCATTTCCCCTGTCCTTTGTCATGTTACATTGTTATGGTTCCGGTACCGAGGTTGTCATCTTCAGCGGTTTATGCTACTATGAAGATGGTTTGATGGGTTGATTGATTGATTGGTCGGTTCTGACCGGGGTTCTCTTCAGCTGTTATGCTGCTATTGTTGATTGGTTGATCTGTTGAAGCTGCGCATCGATTGTTCTATCAGTTTGGTGAAACCTTGGCTCGGTATCCTTTGTAACGTGTTTATTTCAGCTTTATGTGCTGCATGATGAGCTGGTCGTTATTTCCAACCGGCATGGGACGGTTGGCGATAGGGAGCCTCTCATTTGTTGTTATGTGATTGTACATTATGAATGCTTATTGTTATATTACTGTTCATGACAGCATGGCACTTAGATGCATTTAGTAGCTTACTGAGATTTTATCTCACCCCGTTTCTTTTTATCCTTGTTGTTTTCCTTAACCCCCCCCCAGGAAAGCAAGTGGTAGCATTGTGAGGTTCGTTGTAGCGGGAATCTTCTGAGCAGGTTGACCTCCTTTAGGGTAGTTGCTATTCGGAGCCTTTATGTATTTTGTTGTGAGATCGAGGTAGTGCTGTGTTGTGTAAATACTGTTATCCGTTGAGTTTTTATATTATTAGTTGTTCTTGCTTCCGCACTTGTAGATTTTCTCCGAGTTGAAATCTCATGAGGTGTTGTTTAATGGTATTGGTTTATAGTTGAATTCACGCGCTCGGTTTGGTATTTTGCATTTTGGAGATGTACATTATGTAAATTTTATGTTTATGGATTTTAGAATTTTACGGGGCCTGACAGTTGGTATCAGAGCAATGGTTTTAGAGCTTGAAAGAAAATAAGAACTCTGATATTGAATAGGTTTCAATACTTGGGTGTTATAAGTTTGAGCGGTTTAGAAAACTAAGTCTTCTTGAAAGATGAGGTTAAGGTAGAAGTGGTTGAGTTATGAGTCGTGATATTGACGTCGAGTGTTTCTTCTCTTGTAGTATATCAAATATAGGATTAGTGTTAATAGTATTGGTTCCATTGGGATCAGCCAATTTGGGAATCGAGAGTGCGAGTTTCTGAAGGCTTGGGCATAGTTATTTCGTAAAGTGGAAATGTCTTGTGCTATATTCGTATGTTTGTTCTCATTAAGTGATTTATGTTGAGGTGTATTCTTGAGTACAAAATTTCGTGATTGCTACTGATAGAGGTAAGGTGATTTGGTTATGTCACCTATACAGGATATTGACGAGTTAAGTAGTATGGCCTAGCTTTCAATGTGTCTTGAATTTCTTGGGTGCCATCGACAGGTGGTGAATAATTCTATATTAGTGTGTTTGACTTGTTTAGGAGCATACTAAGTATATATATAATGTTCAGGTTCTATATTGAAAATCAGAAAATCTTTATTATAAGGTTGTGCTGGGAATTTAGCTTATTCAGTTGGCAATACTAATGTTGAAGTCTTGAGCATAATTTATACTGGGTGCGATATGTCGCTTGACCGCTAGGGAACTTGGGTTATATGATGATATGATATGGGCTATAATACTGATAGGTGAATCAGTGAACATATAGTATCGGTGGGGTTAAAAGAGTTAAAGATTCAATTTGAGAATTTCTTGATAGGAGATTTTTTTTCTTTACTTTTAGTACATCTACGTGAGTGCATCGGAATTGTTTAGTATGAGGAAATACATAATTTATTATGGGTCATATTAAGAAGTTGAGTTATGATACTTTTGGGATCATTTTAGTACATGACTAGAGTTGAGTTAAAGCAATACGAGTTATGAGTATATTGTGGAAGTTATAATCATTAATGACGGTAAGCGCGTTAAGTTTAGAGGACTAGACATATTTTGAGAAGGTGAGAATTCCTCGAACAATATTAAAGGCATTTTTGGGTTTTAGTGAACATTTGTCACTGAATCTTTTCTTGGTGGCGTCCTCGTCTGGATTAAGGATTTGTAAAGGAAATTGAGTATAGATACTTTGGCATATTAAAGGATACTATGATTCTGTATTGGAACGGAGCAGTTTATTGAATATTTCGGATTATTAGTGATCATTTGTAATATATTTTAGAGTTGAAAGTTGTAATATATTGATAGTTATGAAAATAAAGATTGTGAAAATTTCGAATCGTTACTGTTGCTACTTTAATGGTAATCCTTGGAGATATTGTCACTCGGTGAACATTTGGAGGATGGGAAATTTATTTAGCTTTTCATAGTTTAAGAAGTTGAGTAAAGCTAGAGATGGTTTAATATTTGAATTTCTGGGAAGTAATATTAAGTATGCGATTATCTAATGGAAGTATCTTTACAGTATAATTAGGGTTGTGAATAAGACAAGTTTGTAGTATCTCGAGAATTATGTTTAAGAGAAATTTGGATTCTTCAATTTTGGCCTTGGGTATGGATTGTAGTTAGGAGTGAAGATAGTGATTGAAGAAGGTTCAGTACGAGAGATTACTATGTTGTAAGCATTATTTAAGTTTACTATATGATGGGTTAAAGTGGATAATTGGGAAATTCGGGAAGAGACGGAACTAAAGTAGCCGTGGCTATTGGATCATTCGGGTAAGTATTCTAAAATTCAGGTTAATAAATAGAGCTATCTATGACTAGGGATTGATTGTGGTTTTATTGATATCGCCTTAGCAAACTATAGTTGTTTTTATGGGACCAAGTTTAGAAATGATGTTAATGGGTTATCAATGTGGGATAGTTATATGTTCTTCGAAAAGATAAATGTGAGTTAATACAAGTAGGTTGACAAATACAAAGATTATGATTGTGTTATGTTTTAACACATAAGGAAGATGATTTTAGTAGTGGAATCATATTGATCGAATAGTTGATAATGGTAAATTTTCTGGATATAATTGAAATGTTGGGTTGACAATAATTGGAAGTAGCACATCAATGATTAGAGGACCTCCCTAAGAGACCTCTAAAGGTATAGGGATAAATGATGATGAATTTTTCGGTATGGTGACCATATATTTGATAACACCTCAATAGTGCTTTATTATATTGGATTGAATAACCCAGTCTACCTGCCTAATATGTGCTTCTATGTTATAATCGTTAGTGCTAATCCTTTCCTTATGAGTTCTAATAGTAGTATGATTACGTGGGATAATTGTGGAAATAATTTATGACAGGGACCATTGTAGTACATCTTGATCTTAATAGACTCCTCAGAGTGTTATGGATAATTATTTGGGTCTTGTTATAATATTAGAAACCTTGGGACCGATATATATTTTAAGCATATACTACGTGTGTCTGGAGTTGATTCCAAATACTATTGGGATAATGAAAAATAAAACTTATGGATGTTGGCGAATTAAGGGTTAATTGAGAGCGTAATGCTAATTAAGAACAAATCAGCTATGTCTCAGAATTGGTGATCTAGTGATAGTCTTGAGAATTTGAAATTCCGGATGAAAGAGGAAGTTGACTTTAGAATGGTTGATGCGAGTATACTTGAGATATGTATGTGTTCAATATGTGTTGGTTTATTTGAGTCATGGATACTATGTCGGAAATATTTAATAGGTACTTGATTGGGATTATGAGTGCTTTATGAGAATCGAAATTTTGTAGCCTCGATATGACTGTGTTATGATTTTGATAAGTGAATTCGCGGGCGAATTCTTTTTAAGGAGGGTAGATTGTAACGACCCGAAAACCCGTCTCTATTTTCTTAGTAATAAATATTTATTTAATTATTTATTTATTTATGTGTGCATTTTGTGTTTCATATATTTCATGCTTATAATTATTTGGCTTGATTTTGTGATAAGTGTGAAATTAGGGGCTTTTAGTTGAAATGGGGTATATGGATTTATATGTTCAAGTTGGGTCTAGAGGGGGTCTAGGTGAAACTCTTTTTAATTCATCATCTTCCTCCCTCCTCCCTCACCTCTTTCACTCTCTTCCTCACCACACACACACACACCAAATTCTCTCCCTCTCTCCATAGAAGTTGAAGGTAAAAAGCTCCTCCCATCTTCCTTATTTTTGACCATCTTCTATTCATCTTTTCTTATTACTCCTTTTATGAAAAATGTTTAGATCGTCGCCAGGATCGTTTATAGCCAAGAAAATTCAAATTTCGTCATCTTTCATATTTTCCAAGTAAGTTACTTTTCCCCCATTTATGCTAAAAATGTTCATCTTTAACTCCATTGATGCTCTAGTTGATATATATGGCTTCTTTGGTTGATTTGGAATTTATTTGTAATTTATCCATTTTTGTGAAAATTGGGTGTTTGAATCATCTCTTGGCTTGGATTGTTTGGGTTGTAAAATGAGTCATTTTAGACTTATAAGTTGTTTTGGTACATTGGTATACTAGTTAGAAGGTTTGATTTTTGGTTGAGTTGTGTTTTGGTAAGAAAAGTAGAAAACCCAGGAAATCTGCAGAAAATGGCTGAATCGCACAAGGGGGCGCGCGCACCCTTTGGGAGGGGGCGTGCGCACCCTTATATTCCCTTTTGGCACTCAACCTTCTGATCCTAGGAGGCGCGCGCACCCTTTTTAAGGAGGCATGTGCTCCCTCATGTGTTTCAAAACTTAACCTTCTGATCAAAGGAGGCGCGCGCACCCTTTTAAGGTAGGCGTGCGCACCCCTCTTCTCTTTTCCCCAGGTTGTCCTTTTTACACTCAATCTTCCGGAGGCCATAACTTCTTCATCCGGACTCCGTTTTAGACGTGTAAACTATCGTTTTAAAGATCTCCTTGAGTACTTCGAGATGAGTGGGTTTATTTAATTGAGTTTCAGGTTCAGATTAGGTCGAGCTCTCGGTAAGTGTTTCATAATACAAAAACGTTTAGGATTGGTCTAGGTTTTGAGTACTACTCTATTTAACTTGTATGAGCATAGTGGAACACCACTCTAGGGTTGTAAAGTGGTTCCGTTGTGAGCAATTTTGTTATGGAATTAGTCTAAATATTGTTTGGGAATGTTTGGTCATATTATGAGGTGTTCATGATTGTGCTAATCGAATTGATTTTTGGATAAGACTTGGTCTAGGTTTTAAGTGATATAAGAAAAAGGCTCTTTTTTGTGTTATTTAAGTCGGAAGGTGTAGACACCCCACTTTGGACCTCTCACCCCAATTGCATACATAGTATTTTTATTTAACTTGTTTTTGTTAATTTCTGTTGCTTCGGTTAAGTTCTTAACTGATTCCGTTAGTTTTGGACTAAACTGAATAACATAGTTAACTTTTAGGGTCATTCTGTCATTCTGTCCTTTTTACCCGTAGGCGCCTCCGGTATTTCCAGTGGGCCGCGGGCGCGTTTGGTCCAAATGGCCGGACCCGCGCGCTTCCCATACTGGCTGTTACGGATTTGCACCAAGTCTCCCTCCATTTTCTGATTTAAAACTCATCTTTTGATACAAATACATCTTTCTTGATCATAAATGTCACGACCCGAAATATAGGCTCTATTTTATTAAGTAATAAAGGATTTTATTTAATTATTTGCTTCGTTATTTATTTAAATTATTATTTATTTAAATATTTATGTGTGCATTTTATTCGAGTTATTTGGGCTAGTGTGGAAGTGTTGAGTCTTAATTGTTAGTCGGGAGTGTAAGAAACTGTGTTAGTATGGGGAGGGGGTCTAGTTGTAACATTTCAAAAATAATTTCCCCTACTCCCTCTCCTCCCTCACCTTCTCCCTCATTCTTTCACTCATCTCCCAGAAATCTCTCTCTCTCTCTCCAAGCTTTTGGTAAGTTTTCTTCCTCTCACTTCTCTCTTCTTTTTCTTCACCTTCTTCTAGTCATTTCTCATTTCTTAAAACGTAAACCTTGTTTATATCGTCGATAGGATCGCGTAGAGCCAAAAAGAATCGAATTCCGTCAACTTTCATTATTTCCAAGTAAGTTACTTTTCCCCCATTTTGGTGCTAAATTGTTCATATTATGTTCATGTGATGTTTGATGTGTTATTTTTGAAGTTTGATTGAGTTTTGAATTTATTTTGAATTTATTTGAGTTCTTGGGAAGAAATGGTGATTTTTGAATGTTGGGTTTGATTTTTGGTTTTGGGTTGTTAGATGGTGTTGTTTAGGTTCCCTAGATGTTTAGATGTAGTTTTGGTACCTTGGAAATTAGTTTGAAAGCTTTGATTTTGAGCGTTTATGGAAGGTTTGTGTTTTGGCTCGAAAATGGAGAACCCAGCTGAGAATTCTTCCCAGTCCGTAGACCAGGCGCCCGCCTGACCCTTTCCAGGCGCCCGCCTACATGTCATTTTCTGATGACCAAACTTACTGGACAAACAAGCGCCCGCCTGCCCCATACCAGGCGCCCGCCCGCCCCCTAGTCCAGGACTTTGACCTTTTTACTTGGTTTAAGACTTAGAGTTTAACTAGCGGAGGTTTAATTCTTCTAATTAACTTAAGATAACACCGTGGAACACTTTATTGTGTGGATTTGGTTCTTTTGTGAATGAAAATGATGTGAAATTTATTTAAGTACCGTTTTGGTGATGTTGGGCATCTTTAATGTGCGGTTTGGATTGGTTTACCCTTGTGGAAATTTAAATGGAATGGCTCCCTACTTTGGAACCCTAAGTTGTCTAATTAAGCTAGTATTTATTACTTAGCAGTTATTTGAAAGTCCAGCTGGTATTTGTGGTTGTGTCGGGCGATGTGAGATATTGTGATGGCACCGGCCAAGTCCTTTATGGTGTCGACCATTGTTTTGCCCTTATTTTCCTCTTCCAGATTGGCCTTGGTTGAGACGTTTGGAGCATGACTTTGTGGCATGGCTCCCGCCCCTTGTGGCATATTACTTTGTTATTGGTTCCGGTACCGGGGTTTTCTCTTCAGCTCTCATGCTATTATGAAGATGTTGATTGGTTGATTATTGAAGCTGCGCAGCGATCCTTTATTTGGATGTTCCGGTTTGGAAAACCTTGGCTATATCCTTTGTTATGTGTTTATTTCCGCTGCTATCTGTTATGTGCTAAATGCTATATGCTATGTGATATTTATTATTGCTTATTGTATATTGCATTATAGCATGTCATGTAGTTGCATTAGTAACTTATTGAGATTTATCTCACCCCCTTTCCTTTTATCTTTGTTTTTCCTTAACCCCCCCCCCAGGTGCTAAGGAATAGTCTCGCTGATCACGAGAAAGAGGACGTCGAGTGTGGAAACATTCTTTTGGGGAAAGTTGTATAGGTTGGTTTACATTATATAAATGTGTAACCTTTTGGGGTATTTGTACCAAACAATGACGTCGTTAAGAATTTTATATTTGTATTTTATTGAGCATAAACTTGTGGAAGTTTATGATAGTTGTAATTGGTTTTTGTCAAACTCGGTTTTGCGAAACTTTGGATTACCACCTTTTGGTATTAAATGGAATTTTTAACTTCGGTATTTTGGAGTTTATTGTTAGAGTCGACGTCCAGCTCGCGGTCCCGGGGGCCCGCGGGGTCCGGGGTCGCCACAGTTGGTATCAGAGCTATGGCATTAGCTCTATGTATAAGTCTAGGTGGATTAGTATGACCTAGGTGGGTAGTAGTGTGCGGAGTGATTAACGGTTGATGTCTTATGCAGGTAATTGTTCTCAATGTCTGGAAGAAGAAACAGAGGAGGTACTAGTGGGGCACAGAATCAGAATGATACAAGGGAAGAAGCCCGTGCCATGTTTCAAGGCATGTTTGAGGCGGCCATGAAGGCCATACATGATCAAGGTCCGAGGGTAGAACAAGCACCACCCCGCTATGGATTGGAGCAATTTCTGAAGTTGAAACCGGTTGAATTCAATGGGGAACCCGATGTTCGGAAAGCTGAGTTGTGGATTGAATCTATGGAAAAGATTTATGATGTGTTTGGGTGTTCGGATGAGGACAAGGTCCGGTTCGCGGCTTACAAGCTTGTGGGAGCCGCCGAGCATTGGTGGAAGGGTGTTAAAGCTACTTGGGATGATACTCACACGGTTTATGCGTGGGAGTTGTTTGTGCGCAAATTCAAGGAGCATTTCATTCCGGTTGTTGATCAAAACCGAAAGGAGATCGAGCTACTCAACTTGGAGCAAGGATTGTTGTCTATAGCTCAATACTCGGCTAAGTTCATAGAATTATCCCGGTATTGCGACTATTTGGTGAGGACCGAGGAACAAAAAGCTATGAGATTTATTCGGGGATTGAAGACCTCCATCCGTACTCAACTTATTGCTCAACGGATAGTGACATTCCAAGATGCGGTGGACCGAGCCTACTTAATAGAGCAAGATATTGGGGAGCATAAAAGGAAGACTGAGGTAGCTAATCCGATTAAGCAAGGAGCTCAAGGCAAGCCACAACACCGTTCCGATAACCGAGGTAACTTTGGGGGACAATCTCAGTCCCGAGGGCAACCGATCCCAAGGAACCCGGGTACCACTTCCGGGAACCAAGGGAGTCAAATTAGGAGGCTTTGTTCGTATTGTCAAAAGGAAGGTCATTCTGAAGACCGTTGTTGGAAGAAGCAGGGAAGGTGCACCAATTGTGGTCAAATGGGTCATTTTGCAAGGGATTGTCCGAGGAATAGGATTCAACCATCGGGGGTAGGAGCTGGGGCTCCTCAGGGTCAGAAAAGGGACGCTACGGGAAAGCCCAAGGTCCAAGGGAAAGTGTTTGCAATGAATCAACATCAAGCCACAGATGATCCTACAGTTATTGGAGGTATTATTTCTATATCTAATGTGAGCGCACGAGCGTTAGTAGATCCAGGATCATCTCATTCATACATTTCTGTGCAATTTGCTTCCATGTTAAATGCTGCATTCGAGTCTTTACCGTTCGTGCTAGAGGTGTCGATCCCTATAGGAGAATGCTTGATTTCTGATCGAGTCTTTCGTGCTTGTGATGTGGTTATTTGTGGTCGAGTCCTTTGTGCGGATTTGGTGGTTCTTCCTATCCAAGACTTTGATGTCATTTTGGGTATGGATTGGTTGAGCAAGTTTCATGCTTCTGTTGATTGCCGTAAGAAAACTGTTACTTTTTCTATTCCCGATGTGCCTAAATTTGTGTTTGAGGCTAGTCCTCTGAGTAGAAGGGTTCGCTTAATTTCTTTTATGAAAGCGAGAAAATTATTGCATAGTGGTTACGAGGGGTATTTGGCTAGTGTTCTTGATACTAGGAAAGAATCCTCTAGTTTTGATAGTGTTCGGGTAGTTCGGGAATTTCCCGATGTTTTCTCTACCGAGTATGAGATGCCTCCCGATCGTGAGATTGAGTTTTGTATAGATCTTTTGCCGGGTACGGCTCCGATTTCAAAAGCGCCTTATAGGTTAGCTCCCGCAGAGTTGAAGGAATTAAAGGTTCAGTTGCAAGAGTTGCTTGATCGAGGGTTTATCCGCCCTAGTGTTTCCCCGTGGGGAGCACCGGTTTTATTCGTGCGGAAGAAAGATGGTTCGTTGAGATTGTGCATCGACTACCGGAAGTTGAATCAGGTTACGGTGAAGAATAAGTATCCTCTACCGCACATTGATGATTTATTTGATCAGCTTCAAGGGTCCGTGGTTTTCTCTAAACTTGATTTGAGGAGTGGGTACCATCAGTTGAAGGTTCGATTGGAGGATATTCCGAAGACTGCTTTTCGCACTCGTTACGGTCATTATGAGTTCTTGGTTATGCCGTTTGGGTTGACGAACGCGCCGGCCGTATTTATGGATTTGATGAACCGGATTTTCCATCCCTATCTTGACTCGTTCGTGGTGGTTTTCATCGACGACATTCTTGTTTATTCGAAATCTCGAGATGAGCACGAGCAGCATTTGAGGACAGTTTTATCCGTTCTTGCGAGGGAGAAATTATTTGCGAAATTCAGTAAATGCGAATTTTGGCTCGAGAAGGTGTCATTTCTGGGTCATGTGATTTCGAAAGATGGGATTTCCGTGGACCCGTCGAAGATTGAGGCCATAGTGGATTGGAAGAGACCCGAGTCAGTGACAGAGGTTAGAAGCTTTCTTGGTTTAGCCGGATATTACTGAAGATTTATTGAGGGATTTTTGAGGATTGCTACTCCGATGACTCAGTTAACCCGGAAGAACGTTCCGTTTGTGTGGACCGAGAAATGTGGCAAGAGTTTTGAGGAATTGAAGAAGAGGTTGACTACCGCACCGATCTTGACTTTGCCTAATGGGAGCGATGGCCTAGTGATTTATAGTGATGCTTCGAAAGAGGGTTTGGGTTGTGTGTTGATGCAGAATGGGAAAGTAATTGCTTATGCTTCGAGGAAGTTGACCCCTAGTGAACAGAATTACCCGACTCATGATATGGAGTTAACGGCTATTGTCTTTGCGTTGCACAAATGGAAGCACTACCTTTACGGGGCGAAGTTTGAGATTTTTACGGATCACAAGAGTTTGAAGTACCTTTTCTCCCAGAAAGAGTTGAACAACCGACAGCGCCGATGGATGGAATTGTTGAAGGATTATGATTGTACGATTTCTTATCACCCGGGAAAGGCGAATGTGGTAGCCGATGCGATTAGTAGAAAGTCTTATGTGGCTTCGATGATGGTTCGAGAGTGGAAAATGCTTGAGGATGTTCGAGATTGGTCTCCTCGTGAAACGAGACATGGGGCTATTTTTGCGAATATTAGGGTGTCTCCGACCCTAATTCAGAGAATAAAGGAAGCTCAGAATGAGGATCCCGAGTTGGTGAAAATAATGGGTAAATTGAAGGAAAAGAATTTCGAGGATTTTTCAGTGAGTTCGAGTGGAGTTTTGACTTTCCGTGGTCGTTTGTGTGTTCCGGATGTTGATGGAATTAAACAGAGAGTTCTTGATGAGGGTCACAAATCGAGGTATACTATTCATCTGGGTAGTACGAAGATGTATCAGGATTTGAAGCAACAGTTTTGGTGGATTAATATGAAAAGGGAAATAGCCGAGTATGTATCGAGGTGTTTAACTTTTCAGCAGGTCAAAGCCGAGCATCAGAGACCCGCGGGTCTACTTCAGCCGTTTGAGATTCCCGAGTGGAAATGGGAGCATGTGACTATGGATTTCGTTACGGGACTGCCTCGTACCCGTAGGAAGTATGACAGTGTTTGGGTAATAGTGGATAGATTGACCAAGAGTGCCCATTTCTTGCCTATTGACATCAGATATTCGATGGAAAAGCTTGCGACCCTTTATATCGACGAGATTGTTAGATTGCATGGGGTTCCAGTTAGCATTGTGTCAGATCGAGACCCGAGGTTTACTTCTAGATTCTGGAAGGCATTTCAGGAGGCTTTGGGTACAGATTTGCGATTCAGTACGGCTTTTCATCCTCAGACCGATGGTCAATCCGAGAGGACTATTCAGATTCTTGAGGATATGTTGCGAGCGTGTTCGATAGATTTTTCCGATTCTTGGGATTCGCACCTACCATTAGTGGAATTCTCTTACAACAACAGTTATCAGGCTAGTATCGAGATGGCACCGTTTGAGGCCTTGTATGGAAGAAAGTGTAGATCGCCTATTTGTTGGGATGAGGTTGGTGAAGCGAAAGTTTTGGGTATTGATTTGCTTCGGGATTCAGTTGAAAGGGTTAGAGTTATCCGGGATAGATTGTAGACAGCCCAGAGTCGACATAAGAGCTACGCAGATAACCGAAGGCGAGATCTTAGTTTTCAGGTTGGTGATTTGGTATTCTTGAAAGTGTCTCCGAAGGTGGGTATTCGTAGGTTCGGGAAGAAGGGTAAATTGGCTCCGAGGTTTATTGGTCCGTTTGAGGTTTTGGAAAGGGTTGGACTTCTCGCGTATCGTCTTGCGTTACCGCCATCCTTAGACCGGTTGCACAACGTCTTTCACGTTTCTATGCTTCGGAAGTATGTTCATGATCCGTCGCACATGTTACCGAGGATACCGGAGGATATTGAGCCCGATATGACTTATGAGGAACGACCGGTTCGGATCTTAGATTCCAAAGTCCAAGAGTTGAGGAGCAAGAGCATTGCGTTGGTTCGAGTTCTTTGGAGGAACCATAACATCGAGGAGTGAACGTGGGAGCTTCGTGATGAGATCGAGAGGAAATTTCCGTGGCTTTTTGCTTAAGGTAAGTCTCGTTAAAATTCGGGTCGAATTTTCTTTAAGGGGGAGTGAATGTCACGACCCGAAATATAGGCTCTATTTTATTAAGTAATAAAGGATTTTATTTAATTATTTGCTTCGTTATTTATTTAAATTATTATTTATTTAAATATTTATGTGTGCATTTTATTCGAGTTATTTGGGCTAGTGTGGAAGTGTTGAGTCTTAATTGTTAGTCGGGAGTGTAAGAAACTGTGTTAGTATGGGGAGGGGGTCTAGTTGTAACATTTCAAAAATAATTTCCCCTACTCCCTCTCCTCCCTCACCTTCTCCCTCATTCTTTCACTCATCTCCCAGAAATCTCTCTCTCTCTCTCCAAGCTTTTGGTATGTTTTCTTCCTCTCACTTCTCTCTTCTTTTTCTTCACCTTCTTCTAGTCATTTCTCATTTCTTAAAACGTAAACCTTGTTTAGATCGTCGATAGGATCGCGTAGAGCCAAAAAGAATCGAATTCCGTCAACTTTCATTATTTCCAAGTAAGTTACTTTTCCCCCATTTTGGTGCTAAATTGTTCATATCATGTTCATGTGATGTTTGATGTGTTATTTTTGAAGTTTGATTGAGTTTTGAATTTATTTTGAATTTATTTGAGTTCTTGGGAAGAAATGGTGATTTTGGAATGTTGGGTTTGATTCTTGGTTTTGGGTTGTTAGATGGTGTTGTTTAGGTTCCCTAGATGTTTAGATGTAGTTTTGGTACCTTGGAAACTAGTTTGAAAGCTTTGATTTTGAGCATTTATGGAAGGTTTGTGTTTTGGCTCGAAAATGGAGAACCCAGCTGAGAATTCTTCCCAGTCCGTAGACCAGGCGCCCGCCTGACCCTTTCCAGGCGCCCGCCTACATGTCATTTTCTGATGACCAAACTTACTGGACAAACAAGCGCCCGCCTGCCCCATACCAGGCGCCCGCCCGCCCCCTAGTCCAGGACTTTGACCTTTTTACTTGGTTTAAGACTTAGAGTTTAACTAGCGGAGGTTTAATTCTTCTAATTAACTTAAGATAACACCGTGGAACACTTTATTGTGTGGATTTGGTTCTTTTGTGAATGAAAATGATGTGAAATTTATTTAAGTACCGTTTTGGTGATGTTGGGCATCTTTAATGTGCGGTTTGGATTGGTTTACCCTTGTGGAAATTTAAATGGAATGGTTCCCTACTTTGGAACCCTAAGTTGTCTAATTAAGCTAGTATTTATTACTTAGCAGTTATTTGAAAGTCCAGCTGGTATTTGTGGTTGTGTCGGGCGATGTGAGATATTGTGATGGCACCGGCCAAGTCCATTATGGTGTCGACCATTGTTTTGCCCTTATTTTCCTCTTCCAGATTGGCCTTGGTTGAGACGTTTGGAGCATGACTTTGTGGCATGGCTCCCGCCCCTTGTGGCATATTACTTTGTTATTGGTTCCGGTACCGGGGTTTTCTCTTCAGCTCTCATGCTATTATGAAGATGTTGATTGGTTGATTATTGAAGCTGCGCAGCGATCCTTTATTTGGATGTTCCGGTTTGGAAAACCTTGGCTATATCCTTTGTTATGTGTTTATTTCCGCTGCTATCTGTTATGTGCTAAATGCTATATGCTATGTGATATTTATTATTGCTTATTGTATATTGCATTATAGCATGTCGTGTAGTTGCATTAGTAACTTATTGAGATTTATCTCACCCCCTTTCCTTTTATCTTTGTTTTTCCTTAACCCCCCCCCCCCCCCAGGTGCTAAGGAATAGTCTCGCTGATCACGAGAAAGAGGACGTCGAGTGTGGAAACATTCTTTTGGGGAAAGTTGTATAGGTTGGTTTACATTATATAAATGTGTAACCTTTTGGGGTATTTGTACCAAACAATGACGTCGTTAAGAATTTTATATTTGTATTTTATTGAGCATAAACTTGTGGAAGTTTATGATAGTTGTAATTGGTTTTTGTCAAACTCGGTTTTGCGAAACTTTGGATTACCACCTTTTGGTATTAAATGGAATTTTTAACTTCGGTATTTTGGAGTTTATTGTTAGAGTCGACGTCCAGCTCGCGGTCCCGGGGGCCCGCGGGGTCCGGGGTCGCGACAATAAACATTTACTAGCTTTATTTTGTAACTCTCAATCCCCCAATTCTAGCCCTTTCTCTAAAATAAAATATTTTCTTTTATTATTATCTTATTTATCTTATTTTTGATTGGTCAATTCTATTTCATATGAATTGATCATCTTTTCCCTCCAACATTTTACCTATAAAAAAGACCTCCTAGGTTCATTTCAAAAGGACACCACTTCTTACACACAAAAACTCTACACAAATTGTTCCATAACAATTTCTTTACAACAACACTATTTTCTTCATCAAGATTGGAGTCTTCTTTCTTCTCCCAACAAGGTACAACTTCTCTTTATTTTGTTTATGTGCTTTCTTTAATGTAGCAATCCCCATCAAATGGGACATGACCAAATAATCATTTTATTACATTAAACTTGGTTAAGGTTATCTCCCTACATTCTAAATGGTACTTTACTTTCCCCATTACATATTAATGTAATTGCTACATGTAATATTTAGCATAAATTAATCAATAAAACAATTCTCTTTTATTTCCCTTTGCAATTCCCCTTTTCTTTACATTATAATTGTTAGCACATTTTTTAATGTCAATAAAAGAAGGACTTTTTTAGCATTAGAACACCTTTAGTAGCAAGACCCGCGTAAGCGGGGCGGAGTGGGTGTTTAAGAACTTCCCACTCCGTCACCTAACACCCGAACCCTTCTCTCCCGAATATCTGGTTTTGTATATAAATTTAGGCTATTTCAAGGTTTTTCTTATGTTCCTTTAAAAACATAGGTGGCGACTCTAAACAATTAAAACCAAAATAGACATCCTAGGATAATTCACCGCTCTAGCCAAGCAGTGGGATTTCCAGGAGTATCTACAGTGGCGACTCTGCTGGGGACAACATAGAGGGTTAAACTTGCGTTTCTGCTTTTGGTGTTCTTATTTCTGCATTCTGGGCATTTTGGTGGAAAAAGGTGGGAAGCGTGCGCCTCTGGCCTTCTTGGCCTAAGGCGCGGGCCTCCGACCTTCACCACCAGAATCCCCTGCCTCTTATCTCGTCCTTTAATTCCATGTTTCTGTGCTAACAAATTCTACAGGGGAAAGTTTTCTTATTTAGGGTCAAGGCAATCCCTTGAACCCACTGATTTGCAGGTTTTCACCCAGAAGCGGGCGCCTACGCCCCTCTTTCTCTAATGCGCGTGCCTCCCACATAGGCATTGAAATGCGCGCGCTTCTGGGCATTTTCCAGAACATAACAGTTTTAACAGTGTGTGGGAACCGGGCTTGCACATAACTTCTTTTATTTTCTGTTTATTTTATAGGTCACACGGGTGATTCGAAAGTTGTAAATATGTGCTTATTTGTATTTTTGAATATATATATATATTTTTTCACTTGGCTTGACCTCACACTACATGCACATATTCTTATGAATTGCTCACAATCGAGTCGTACATGTTCATAACCCGTTGAAGCCCGTCCTAGAGAGTTTCAAGCTCCACCCGACCTTGACTCTTTCGAAGCGGTAAACCTCAACCCGTGGCGTAGTTCACGACTACATGCCGGGGGTGACCTTAAGCCTCTCTTTAATCGAGCACAAGCCAACACAATTCTAGTTAGGGTCTAACACTCCGTGACCAAGTCAGTTTTCATGTGCCGAGATTTCCCTAAACTAATGTTTTCAAATCATACATGTCGTTTCCAAAAGAAACAAGTGGTTATCATGGATGAAAATAAAATCCGTCCCCGCATGTATGCTTTACTAAATTAATTTAGTTTAATCCCGACACGTGTAGGATTCACAAATGTGGTGGAATCCGATGAGTATATGGGACCGCGAGAAGGTCTATATACTAGTGTGACGATTCCACTATTTTTCTAAAAACCCCAAAAAGGACTCCGTCCTCCCGACTTTTGTAAATAAATAAATAAAAAAAGTCTTTTTCTTTATATGGTTGAGTCTTTTCTCTTGTTTGTGGGTGAAATAATTTTACTCAAAAGGTATTTGTGGGGCAAACCTAAGATCAACCGTGTTCTCCAAATAGGTCCAATGGCTTCCGACAGCAACAACAACGATGGCAATCTTTCCCGGTCCAACGAGGATATAGCCAACATGGTCAAAGCATTGAAAGGACAAATTCATGCACTCGCCGAGAATGCCCGACGCAAGGATGATTTGTGGCAAGCCCATCTCAAGCATGAGAGAATGGTCCATAAGAAAGAACTTGCTAAGCTCGAGGACCAATTGAAGGAGCTCACAAATGAAGGAAAAATGGTCCAAAGCATTGACAACAGTTTGGTCAACACTCTTATGGCATACATTGACCAACGTTTTGGTGGGCTAAATTTGAACAAAGGTCCAAGCTCCGATCTCCATCGTGCTTCTCCTCTCATGAATACTATGGTGGCCCTTCCCGAGAAATTCAAGATGCCCGACATTGGAAAGTTCAAGGGAAGCTCTTGTCCCGATGCTCACATCGACTCCTACATTTGGGCCATGCTACCAAAGAAAGTGTCTCCTCAAATAATGGCACAATGCTTCCCACTTACTCTTGATGGGGTCGCAAAAGATTGGTATATGGGTCTCCCGGTTTCCACCTGCCTCAATTGGGATGACACCATGCTTGCCTTTAGGTCACAATATGAAGGCAGTTACATGCACTGTCCCATGAAGAAAGAATTGGAGAACACCATGCAAAAGGGCAATGAATCATTTGTGGACTTTTCTCGCAATTGGAATCACAAGTTGGCCGAGATTGTTAATAAGCCCTCGATGAAGGAACAAATGGAGATCTTCTTGAAGTGCTTAAACATGGACTACCGAGCTCATCTTAGTGGGGCTTTTTATCCGGATTTTGCACATATGCATGATGCGGGGATCAGAATTGACAACTTTCTCCGTGAAATTGCCGCAGACTTTTATGAGATAGACTCCGACACCAAAGAGATCCCGGACAGTTCGAACAAAGACATGGAAGGGTACAAGTGCACAATGGTTTTGAGGACTACGATAATGGGGAGAACTACAACAACGACGACAACAATCTCCATTTCTCTTTCTCTACCTAGTATTAAAAAAAAAAGAAAAAAAAAGAGTCAAAAGTCCTCTTAATTGTGCATTAAGTTTTCTCTCGTCTTGCTTATGTTAAAGTTCGAGTCGGTCTTATCAAATAAAAGTCGTTCTTATCCTCATACACTATTCCAAGTTGTTCAATTTAATTCTTGGCAAAATGATGAAAAGATGTCTAAGCAAGTTTTGGAACGAAGGTGTAGACACCCCATTTTGGACATTCATTCATAATCACACTACTTCTGTGTCTCGTATTTGATTTAGGTCGAAACTCGTTAAGTTGGACATGTTTCGTTAAGTTTCTGACTGACTCCGTTAGTCGGGGGCCAAAATGAACATTAAAACTACTGCACAGGGCAAAAAGTGAATTCCAGCACTGAGATGTCTCGTACGAGACATTGATGTCTCGTACGAGGTATCCCCTTTGACAGTCGGGTTTTGGTCAGTTTCCTTGTTGATCTCAACCCCTTTTCTTGGCAAACACTCAAGCAATCCGGGAAAAACCTAATGGGCAATCCTAGAGTCCAAAAATACCACCTTCGAGATCAGGTCCTTGATTCCCATCCAAACTTACCTTCTTGGCTAAAACCCTAGGTCAAGAACTCTTATAAATAAAGAGGTTCTTGAACCGAAAAACCTCTAGAATGGTCATTCACCCAAAACCACTCCAAATCTGATCAAAGAAGTCCTCATAATCAGCCTCTCTTCCTCACCCACAAAATTCAAGCCTTCATAACATCACTCAAGCCAAGTTCATTGGATCTTCAAAGCCTTTAGTCAAGGCCATCCATAGGATTCTCTAAGAACGCTTAGGTAAAACTCTTTGTTTTTCTATCTTCTCATCCTCTTCTTTGTCTTTGAAGTAGTGTGATTCTATCAAAGCATCAGCCTAGAGCCTCTCCAATCCATGGAGATGGTATCAAAGCATATGATCTGACATCCCAAATAAATAAGAAATTATTTATTCGTTTGTTTTCTTCTTTTGACATGAATGCATAATATTAATAATGATGATGATGATTTCGTAAGCAAGACTGATCCTAGATCGGGTGGATTGGGTGCTCCTTGACCTTCCCAATCCATAACTTAACCCCTGAACTCAAGAATCTCACAGTACGTGTTCCGTTATACATGGTGGCGACTCTCAAGATCAAAAAGGTAAAGTGAGGAAAAATCACAACCCGTTCCGTGTGCGCAAACAGTGGCGACTCCACTGGGGAAGATCATCATAAGAGGGTTAGACTTGTGTTGAAATCATCGTCGTTATTCTTAAAATTCTGCATTCTGTACTGTAATCTGTTCCCAGACTGGGATGCCTCGTACGAGGGATCGTTATCTCGTATGAGACATCTCGGTTCTGTCCGTCTGATCTGATTCTCTGGTTTAAAAAAGGAATTTTGTTCAGTTCAAACACGTACACAGGGTTTCAGACCAGCTCCCCCCTCTGTTTCTGAGTCTTAGGACCTTCCTAGCGATGAAGAAACCCCCCATGTATTGTAAAGCTAACCTTTGTTTTGCAGGAGTACTTGCTAATTGGTTTTATTCCTTACTTTACCTGCGTTTGCTTTATGTGTGAACTACGACGGCCTGAGTTCCTCCACAAGAGGGAAATGTAGGCAGCCACTTGGCCCGGCCATTGCATGTTTTTGTTTTACTTTCAAAAAAAAACATTCTATTTTCTCTTTGTCACCTAGATCTTGACTCTCACACACGTGCACGCATGTAGAATAATTTCACTACATACCCTACAAACCCGGGTCCCAATCGGAGGACGGATGTCGGTCAGCACCCCCATTCTAACAAATGGCCCTCACCGGTCTCTCCAAAGATGGTGTACCCACTCCGTGACACGCTCCTAGACTGTGTTCATAGGGAGCCTCAATCTATAATCCTCCTTTGTGAATATGACGAATGTCCCTTCGATAAAATGTTGAACAAAGGATTTTGAAAGAATGGAAAACCTCCCTACGGAAATCCGAGTTTGTGTTTTCCTACTTTCACTATTCTGTGCGGGATTGTGGATGCCATTTTGGCTTAGTTTTTACAGCACCGTTCAACATGTCCCTTTTGGTTGTCCCTTAAAATTCACAAGGTTTGATTGCATTACTGCGTTGTTTAACAAAGTGCAAAACAACTACGGAATCACTTAGGTTTGGTTAATTTGAATGGTGGATTCTGATGAGAATATGGGATCTTTGCCCGAATTGTCTGTTTGGGAGAGTGCAATTGTAACAACCCGAAAACCCGCCTCTAT
The DNA here is from genome assembly GCA_026119855.1 of Campanula takesimana. Classification (NCBI taxonomy): domain Eukaryota; kingdom Viridiplantae; phylum Streptophyta; class Magnoliopsida; order Asterales; family Campanulaceae; genus Campanula; species Campanula takesimana. Next base: position 1,058,849 of record JAOWBW010000187.1, on the reverse strand, counting down.
TTTTGTAGTAATAAATAATAAATTATTTATTTATTGCCTATTTATTTATTTAAATTATTTATTTATTTAAATAATTATGTGTGCATTTTGTGTCTCGTAATAATTTCGTGCCTAGCATTTAATCGGTTAATTGTGCTAGTGTAGAGTATTGGATCTTAGTTATTAGTGGGAAGTATAATTATTGTGTTAGTTGTGTAGGTAGTGGAAGAGGGGGTCTAAGTGTAACTTTTGAATTATTTCTTCAATTACTCCCTCACCTCCCTCTCCCTCCCTCACTCTCCTGCATACTCCCTCTTCCCTCACACACACACACTAGTTTCTCTCTATTTCCATGGGAAAAGGTAAGAAATTTCTCTCTCCCTTCTCTCTTCATTCTAGCTATCTTCCCCTCATTATTTCTCATTTCTCATAACATAAAACATGTTTAGATCATCGATAGGATCGTAGGAAGCTAAGAAATTTCGAGTTCCGTCACCTTTGATAAAATCCGGGTAAGTTACTTTCCCCCATTTATACTAAAATTGTTCATCATTAACTCCATTGATGCTCTAGTTGTTATATATGGTTTCTTTGGTGGATTTGGAACCTATTTGCAATTTATTCATATTTTTGTGAAATTTGGGTATTTGAATCATCCTTTGGTTTGGGTTGTTTAAATGTTGCTAGATGAGTTATTTTAGACTTATAAGTTGTTCTAGTACCTTAGTATACTTATTAGGAGTGTTAGATTATGGGTTGGTTTTGGTTTGATTTGGATTATTTACAACTTTGGTATTTGGACTTGGTTTTGAAGTCAAAGGTTGTTCTGGGTTTCGTTGTGTTTGGAACTCTTAGTAGAGTTAGTTTTTAGAAGTGTTTATAGAGGCAAAGTAAGGGTTTTAGTTGTGTTTTTGAAGTTGGAACAGAGGTTATGTTAGTATATGATGGAAAAATGAAGATTTAGGCTACCAGGAAGGCAAAAAAGCAGGGAGGACGTGCGCACCCTCTTGTGCACTCAAAAATCAGCATTCTGATCAAAGGGGGCGCGAGCACCCTTTTTGGGAGGGCGCGCGCACCCTTCTCTTTCGCAATTGTCTGTTTTACGTTCAATCTTCCGGAGGCCATAACATTCTCATCCGGACTCCGTTTTAGGCGTGTAAACTATCGTTTCGAAGCTCTCTTAGAGTACTACAAGATGGTATAGGTTTTTCAGTTAAGTTATAAGTTTTATACTTCGGGATTTTATTGGGTGTTTGAGGTTAAGAGGAGTTGTATCGATCCATTGTGAACATGTTTTGTAAATCCAATTGAGTGACTTTATTGAGTTGTTATGATCACCTTTGTGATATAAGTGAGGATTTCATACTTTGAGACCCTTTAATTGAAAGTTATTTTACTGATCGGATTGATTTTAGAATAAGACTTGGTCTAGGTTTTAGGTGATATCCTATAGTACCTAGAGGGTTGTTTTGGAACACTAAAGTGTAGGGTTTAGTCCAGTTGTGATCATGTTCTAATAAGGGTAACCTTTTAGATTCGTTTGGGGTGTTTAGAATTGGTTCGTTATGGACGGAGGTAAAGCGTGAATTGGTGATTGGGTACTTACGGTTTGATTAACCTTAAGGTGTATTCATTCTGATTTCCTACTTTGGAATTCCAGGTGTGATGAGATGGTTGAGTTCATAGTCCTAGTATATCTTTATGAGTAAATGTTTAGGGTCATTTTGGTAATAGTCATTGTGCCATTTGTGAGCGACCGTTTGGGTTGTGCTCTTTATGATTAACTTGTGGGTATCATAATTAGGATGTATTTGGTACGTGCCTTATCTTGGAATCATTATGTTTTAATGGTCAATGTTGTTGGACTCTTTTATGAGAAACTCCTTGTGTTTATTGTTGTTGAACTCTTCTTGAGTAATCGTTTGCATCTTTTATGGTGATTAATTGGTATGGTTCCCTACTTTGGAATCCTTAGTTGTTGACCGTGCTAGTATTTTATTACTTAGCATTTATTTGAAAGTCCAGCTGGTATTTGTGGTTGTGTCGGGCGATGTGAGATATTGTGATGGCACCGGCCAAGTCCATTATGATGTCGACCATTGTTTTGCCCTTATTTTCCTCTTCCAGATCAGCCTTGGTTGAGACGTTTTGGAGCATGACTTTGTGGCATGGCTCCCGCCCTTTGTGGCACATTACTTTGTTATTGGTTCCGGTACCGGGGGTATTCTCTTCAGCTTTTATGCTACTATGAAGATGGCTTGATGGGTTGATTGATTGATTGGTCGGTTCTGACCGGGGTTCTCTTCAGTTGTTATACTGCTATTGTTGATTGGTTGATCGGTTGAAGCTGCGCAACGATTGTTCTATTGGTTTGGTGAAACCTTGGCTTAGTATCCTTTGTAACGTGTTTATTTCAGTCTTATGTGCTGCATGATGAGTTAGTCGTTATTTCCAACTGGTATGGGACGGTTGGCGATAGGGAGCTTTCTCATTTGTTGTTATATGATTTACTTGCTCAGTTATATAATTGATTTGCATGATATTATGCCATGTAGATGCATTTAGTAACTTACTGAGATTTTATCTCACCCCGTTTCTTGTTTCAAATTGTTTTTCCTTAACCCCCCCCCCCCCCAGGAAAGCAAGTGGTAGCGTTGTGAGGTCCGTTGCAGCGGGAATCTTCTGAGAAGGTTGATCGCATTTGGGATAGTTGCCCTTCGGAGCCTTTACACATATTATTGTGGGTTCGTAGTCGTTCAGTGTTTTGTATATACGGTTGCACTTTGGGTATTTTTGTTAATAGTTGTTCTTGCTTCCGCGTTTGTTTCTAGTCTCCGAGTTATAATCTCGTTGAGGTGTTGCTTGATGGTATAGATTTCATAGTTGAATTCACGCGCCCGTGTTTGGTATTTTGTATTTTGGAGATGTATATTATGTAAATTTTATATTTATGGATTTTTGAGATTTCCGGGGCGTGACAGCAATACAGGTGAAAAACAAGGGGCTCATATTCTAGGGTGACAGAATCCATTGTTCCAGGATAAACTAGGTAGTAACCAATTAAAATGGATTAAATTTCGTCCGACTAATAGGATTAAAATCTACAAATCTAACTGTCAGGCTGGATGCCTCGTACGAGACATCCATATCTCGTACGAGACATCCTCCCTTTTTTGTAATTCTACCGTGTTGGTCAGCCCTATCTCATAAAAGCCGACTTCTTGGGACCCCAGCCAGGATATGACACAGTTTTTGCACTCTACGTCCGTCCGATCAGCAAGGTAGCTCCACACTCCCAACACAATGTCAAGCGCCAAGTTTACTCAAGAACTCAACAACCTCAAAGCTCGACTAGAGGGGGAAGTGGGTCAACTCTCTGAGGTGTACGCGACGGTCTTGTACGCATGCTTCAAGAGGGAAATAGAAGAAGAATTCATGACCCGACTACAGACACAAAAGGAGTTCTTCGACAGAGAAATCAAATTTCTCCAAAATCAATTGCTAGCCCGAGAAGAGGAAGTAGGCGCATTCCGAAAAAGCCTACTTATGCAAGAAGAATACTATGAGAAGAAGATCGATACACTCCAAGCATGCCTACAAGCTCAAAGAGAGTGTTACAAAATGGAAGTTGAATCCAAAGCTAAGACAAAGCCAAGAACCTACCACAAGTATGAAGGCATCACTCAAAGAAAAATGTTTGACATACTCGTGGAAGCCGGTAAAATCAAACCAAGGAAGTTTCCTACTGTTCCAAGGGCATTCCCTCTTAATCATGCCCATCATCTCTTCTGCGAGTTCCATAGGGCCACCGGCCACGACACCGACTCTTGCCACCACCTTAAAGATGTGATCCAAGATCTCATAGACGCTAAGCAACTAAACGTTCCTAATGTAGTGGCAAGCCCTCTCCCAACTGCGGGAGGAGGGATCAATGTAATAGAAATAGCTAGTGAAAAAGAGGAGACAACTCACCTAATCCCAAATGTGGGCGAGAGTGCTCCAAAGTTTAATAATTAAATTTCTTTCTATTACATGTTGTCTTGGGATCAAATACTAGATAGAAAGTATAATAAAGAAAAGGAGGATGTTAACTTACTCACCCGCTCCGGCCGAGTCATAATCAACAAGGATCCAAGGATAGAAGAGCCATCATCTTCGAAAGAGCCCGAACCCATTGAGCTTGATGATCCACTTCTTAAACAACTAAACAAAACTCAAGCCAACATTTCCATATGGGATCTCTTAGGCTCATCTCATAAGCATCGAATGATGATCTCTAAATCTTTAGCCCAAGTCGAAATGCCCAAAGAAATAACTCCCGAAGAGTTAACGCAAATGGTAGGCCAAATCCAATTTGGCAATGTGATCACATTCACCGACTTAGATCTACCACAGTATGGTGGGGGGCACACCAAAGCTCTCTACATAACCGCAAGGGTCAATGGGCATCGAATCCCCAAAATCCTAGTAGACGATGGGTCCGCCATAAATGTCTTACCCAAGAAAGTTATGGTAACGCTTGGCCTTACCTCAAGAGAGCTAAAACCGTCAACTCTTACCGTACGAGGGTTTGATTGTACTGCACGCTCACCTATAAGGGTGATCACTCTAACAGTTATAGTGGGAGAGATAACTACAAAGGCGGAGTTCCAAGTCATTGACATCACTTCTTCCTTCAACCTTCTTCCTTCAACCTTCTTCTGGGGCGCCCGAACTTAGAAATTCAGCATGAGGCAGCTGACCACCTCTTCAATGGATTCGAAATCCAAAAGCAAAGCAGTGTAGAGATGGTAGAAGTGCACAATGAAAATGACTATTCCAAGGCGATTCCATTCTCCGGAACGCGCCCCGTACTTAATATGATGCTAAGAGAAGGATACTTCCCCGGTCTTGGACTCGGCAAGCACTTACAAGGGATAAAAGAACCACCACCTGTCGTTCTATATCCGCCTGAATATGGTCTAGGGTACGAGTCATCACTCAAGGGCATCCCTAAGGAAGAAAGGGATTGGACCTCATACATAGTGCCACTAGCACCGCCATATCGAAAAACTCTAAACGGGTACTTTGTACGCGAGGGGGAAAATATGCCATACTTCATGTTCCCTGAACCAAGGATTGACCATAGGGGGAAGTGCCAACCGGGCTTTGAAATTTTTAATGACTGTGATCCGTACTCACTTGAAACAGAACCGATGCAATTCTCGTGGCCACCTCGAGAATTAGGGGGTACCAAGGCCGAAGCATGCAGCGAGTGGGACTTTGTGTTGGGAGAAGACCTACTGCGCCAATTTCTCAACCTTTGCAAGCTAGAGGACACTCAGATCAATGCCATAGACAAGGGGGATGCTCCGAACCAAGACTACACCAAGCTCATCATGAAGTGTGACGAACCCATCCAGAACTGGTATACAACTGGGGGACCCATAGCAAGTGAAGACTTCTTGATCAAAGAGTTAGGATGTACTCCCCACCCCCATAGAGAAAGAAAATTTGTAACTCTTACCTTAGAATCAGATACCGCTATCGATGAGCTCACCCAAGAGGACTTGGATGCCATCACGGAACATGTATTCCCCTACTTTCTTAATGAAAACGTAGATCTTTCTGAGTATCCTGAGATTGCTAACGTCGTACATGATGAATTAACTAATAACTCTAACGAATTAGATAATAATGAGTCATATGACGAGATAGATCAAGAAAATGAACAAATCTTAAAAGAAATTAACAAGAAAGTAGGTCATCGTCGCGGAAATGGTCCTATTGATGCCGAAGAAATGCAAAAAGTTAATCTGAGGACGGACGATGATCCGAAAGAGACCAAGATTGGCAGTTTCTTCAAGGGGGTAGACCAAAAAGCCCTCGTAGCGCTTCTCCGAGAATTTGTGGATGTTTTCGCTTGATCCTACAAAGATATGTCGGGGCAAGCCAATTAGATTGTTAAACATAAGATACTACTGCTTCCCGATTCGAAGCCAGTTAAACAGAAACTCCGCAGAATTAAACCCGAGTGGTCGGTATAAGTCAAGCAAGAGATAGAGAAACTCCTGATTGTTGGGTTCATCAAAGTAATAGAATATCCAACCTGGTTAGCTAATACTGTACAGGTTTCCAAGGCAAATGGAAACGTCCACGTCTGTGTTGATTTCCGTGATCTCAACAGAGCATCTCCGAAAAATGATTTTCCTCTTCCCAACATAGACATGCTCGTTGACAATACCGTAAAGTATGAGGTCCGCTCATTCGTAGACAGATTCGCGGGGTGCAACCAGATCCTCATGGCCGAGGAGGACCAACACAAAACAGCGTTTACCACACCTTGGGGGACGTTCTGTTATACAGTCATGCCATTCGGACTAAAAAATGTCGGAGCCACTTATCAGAGAGCCGTAACTGCGCTGTTCCATGACATGATACATAAAGAAATGGAGGTGTACATTGATGACATGATCATACACTCTAAAGGCTCTGATGGGCAGCACTTCGTTGACCTCAGAAAGTTCTTTGAAAGGTTGAGACACTACAAGATGAGACTTAATTCGGCCAAGTGCACATTTGGGGTAGTGAAAGGGAAAGTCCTTGGATACATGGTCACCGAGCGCGGTATAGAAGCGGATCCCGCCAAGATCAAAGCCATCATTAACATGCCTCTACCTAAGACGCAAAAAGAAGTCAACGGATTCATGGGTCACCTTCAGCACATTAGTCGTTTCATTAATTAGCTCACGATGATGTGCGAGCCCATTTTTAAACTCCTCAATAAGAATGCCAAGAAGCCTTCGAAAAAGTCAAGGAGTACTTGGTAAACCCGCTAGTATTGGTCTCACCGCATAAAGAGAAACCATTGACCTTGTACCTCACAGTCAATGACACTGCATTAGGGGATATGCTAGCGCAAGAGCAACCCGATTCGAAGAAAGATAATGCCGTATACTTTGTCAGCCGTCGCTTCCAAGGGGTTGAATTGAATTACTCTGCATTAGAAAAGTCGTGTGCTACACTGGTATGGTAGCTGAGAGACTAAATCTGTACATGGAAGCATTTCTTGTATAACTGATTGCCAGAATGGACCCAATGAAGTACATCTTCGAGAAGTCGCATTTATCCTCTAGGATAGCCAAATGGTACTTTATGCTCGCGGGGTACGATATCACTTACATCACACAGAAATTAGCAAGAGGAAGGGTCTTTACGGATCATTTAGCCGAATTTCCATGTGATGAAGCGAAGGGGGAAGACCTGCGATTCCCTGATGGGCACATCTTAGCAATAGCAGAAAATAAGTGGCAATTATTTTTTGATGGCGCAGCCAATAAACGGGGATATGGTATTGGCATGTTACTAGTAGATCTCTTAGATTTCTACACTCCACTCGCAATCCGCCTTGAATTTGAAGCCACTAACAATATTGCCGAGTACGAACCTTGCATAGCAGGGCTTGAAGCAGCCTTAGAAAGAAATGTGACCGAACTAGAAGTGTACAGAGATTCACAACTTATAATCTATCAGTCACTCAAGAAGTGGAAGGTACAAGATCCTACACTCCATAAATATAACGACCATCTCCAAGACTTGGTCAAACAGTTCAAAGAGGTCACTTTCTACTATCTTCCTAGAGACAAGAACCGCTTAGCAGACTCGCTAGCCATGCTAGCATCACTTGTGGAAATTCCCGAATGGACTGAGGTCAAAACCTTTAAAGTCGCGAGGCGAACGACTCCTGCTTATTACTCAATCATAGACCTGCACGACTGCAAAGAAGAGTGTAACTCTATTTCCGTGAATACCTTGGACAATAAACCTTGGTATTATAATGTATGGCATTTCCTCCTAGACGGAATATTCCCATCAGACGCATCACCTAAAGCGAAGTTCATTATTATAGGTGATCGCCTCTACAAGAAACACTACAAGCAATGTCTACTCTGTGCTGATGAGCACGAAGCCGTAGAAATCATGGACCAAGTCCATCAAGGAGTCTGTAGAACCCACATGAATGGCAATTTGCTAGCAAAGAAAGTAATCTGACTAGGTTACTATTGGGCTACAATGGAGGCCGACTGCACCGAGATGGTTAAGAAATGCCACAAGTGTCAGATACATGCCAACTTGCAACACGCACCACCGTCCGTGTTATACCCCATGACATCCCCTTGGCCATTTTCTACATGGGGAATAGACGTCATTAGCAAAGTCTCACCGACAGGTCATAATGGGCACTCATTCGTGTTAGTCGCCGTTGATTACTTCACTAAATGGATCAAGGCTCAATCCTACAAAGTATTAAATGCCAAGAAGGTGGATGAGTTCATTAAGACCAACATCATATGCCGATATGGGGTACCTCATGAGATGATATCTGACAATGGCAATTTGAGAAAGAATGTGACCAACTACTTGCAGAGTACAAAATAGAGAGACATAAGTCGTCACCGTACCGGCCACAAACAATGGAGCAGTCGAAGCTTCTAACAAAACCATAGAGACCATCATTAGGAAAATGGCTAAGACTGGCAGAGACTGGCCTGACAAACTACCTTTTGCACTCTGGGGCTACCGTACTTCGATCTGTACCGCCACTGGTGAAACTCCATACGCCCTAGCCTATGGGATGGAATCAGCGTTACCAATCGAATTAGAAGTACTATCACTAAGGGTTCTCCTAGAAAACCAAGTGAATGAAGTCGCATGGTTGAACAGCAGTTATGAGCAACTAGCCCTGCTAGATGAATGACAACTTCTAGACGCCGAGCATATCCAAGCGTATCAACGGAGAATGGCCTGAGCATTCAATAAGAAAGTCAAATCTAAAAACATCAGAGAAGGGGACCTTGTCCTACGGGAACATCATCCTGGACCATTCAATCCTATGGGAATGTGGGGACCAAGATGGATAGGCCCTTATATAGTCAAGAAGATCTTCTCCAGAGGAGCGGCACAACTCGCAGACCTAGATGGAGATCAACTGCCGAAGCCCGTCAACATGGACAAGCTGAAGAAGTACTACTCATAGATCCGTCCCCTATTTCAAAAAAAAAGGAAAGCTCTCTAGGTTGAAAACCCACAAGGGCGGCCTAGGAAAAAGTTAGAGCCGAAGGCACGAGAAAAGAAGCCCGCTAGATTGAAAACCTGAAAGGGCGGTCTAGACAAAAATCAGGGTGTGCATATATATAAAAAAAATAGGGGACAGTCTCGTGTGAGACACCTATGTCTCGTACGAGACATGTCAGTCAGCAGACATATTTTCTCTTTCTTAAACAAGAACGACAATGACCTGAGCTCCTTATTTAATTAATGTAAAAGGACAATGTAGGCGGCCTTTTGGTCCGGTCTATTCAATAAATAAAATAAAAATCTTGTCTTCTTATTAACTAAATGCATTTCAAGAAAGCAATAAGAAAATTTCTAACATGAATACCAACTTGCAAAAGAAAAAAAAAATACTAAAAGTCTAAACATTGGTCTATCTATGGCAATCTCTCAATACTCCTAAGGATCTATTTCTTCCTTAACTTAGTAGAGGCTTGACCACGGTCCGCCTTGTCATTTCTCTTCCTCTTGTGCAAAGGTATCTCGAAAACTGAGGGAGTGAGCCTCGCAAACACATGAGGCCTATCTAGAGCTTGAAATTTACCAGGAAGTCCGTTTGCCCTCTTCTCATAAAAGTCACTATCTAGAAAGTCTTGAGTGGCATCTGCTCTGACATTAGAAGGATCCTCCTTAGCTTCCTTCTTCCTCAAATTCAAGCTAAGCTCGAATTGATCCCCCAACAGAGAGCGGCGAATCTGAGTCCATGAAATAAATGTCTTGAGGCCGTATCCCTAACATGAAAGTGTCCTGTTGTTGACCGAATTGTCGCATTACCCTCTGAGCAAAATAGAAAGAAGAATCCCTCAGACCCGGAAGGACGACCCTGTCGTAGCCAAGGGTATTAGCTACAAACCGCTTCACCTTCCAAAAGGATGGGCACCAAGCAATATCATCAGTCTCCGCTTTGGCAAAAAGATGGGCCCACTCCTCAATACTGAGACACTTCACCAATAGTCTCCGCCTATTGAAAGTATAAGGAGAATACTCAGTCGGAGAGTCCAACAAATGTTCTCTGAGCCAAATAGTCAACAATAATGGACTTCCCCGAGTCATGGAGCCGGTTCGGTGTAGCTCATCAAGACCATGAAGGGTCTCCCCAAGATAAGAGGGATTATGTTGAAGGCCCGTCCTCTAGCTTGCAGAACGATGTCCACGAGCTCCGTGTTCGCCATGCCACACTTGCTCATAAAAAGTACGCTCCGAAATAAACATAAGGCCAAGAGGCAACACTGGGAATCCACGCTACGACCGCGAGTCACCTGACCTTTAAATCTCCTAGGCAAAGCGTGGAGATCAACATAGAGGTTATGAATGTAACTCTGTGCCTCTGGAAGACCTATACTCAATAAATCCATGAGAGACTCCACCGGTACCTTGTCATACTTGGGCACTGCAATTACCCCTGTCAATGGCATATCCAGGATAGCCGGCATCTCCTCTACGTAAGAACTATCTCATTAAGTGAAAAGTTGAAGAGATGAGTCGAAGGATCCCAGAAGCGTGCAACTCCCTTCAAAAGGTCCCAATCCGGTTTTAGGTTCTTAAAGGTGAAAAGAATCTTGAAACCGAACATCTCTATGAATCTTTCTTGATGAGCCTTATCAAACGAACGAAAGAACGTTGCTAAGTCATTCTTGTAGCGTTCCACTAATTCCGAGTCCAAGGAGAACTCATCAACAATTATTGATGAAGGGACGTATTTACTTGGGGCCATTGGGAGCAAAAGGTTGAGAATTTTACTCCAAAAGAAAAGTTCCCAGAACTGATTTAAGGCTGCATGGTATTCTAGGACGGACTAGAGGTGTTTATATACAAGTTTGGACACCAAATCCTCGAGGAAAATGGAGAAACAGCCGCATATTCACAGGATGGCTCGTACGAGACATCGATGTCTCGTACGAAGCATCTCCCATTTCAGATAACAAAAACTCTTCTCAAATCTCAGGTTGCCCAATGAGTCAATACATACCTCAAACACCTCATAAATGCACCCAAAGCAATTCATACATCACCTACAAATGACCCAACACGAATCCATCTCATAAAAATACCCCTTGGTTGACCAACCGGATGTGAATCAATCCACTACACAGTCAGAAATAAAAACAAAAATTAACCAATGTATTGTGTGTTAGAGTTAGGAATTAACAGTTGCATAGGTACAAACCGAAGAAATAAAAATTGTCTTCGCCTATGCCGAGGCAATAAATACATCATCAACAAAAGGAGGGAATAGGGGATCCTATCTACCCAGGCATCAAAAGGAAGGAGACGTCGCCACCGCCACGTGATCATTCATCGGTCCGATGCCTTTTCCCACAAGAAGCTGACTCTGCTATCTGGCGATCCAATCGGCCTAAGAGATCTGCGGACTCTCTCTTCACCCTCGTGGCATAGGCCATAAACTGGGCGAGCCGTCCCGCGACCTCTCTATACTCAGTGATGGGCACCTGTTGAGAAGAAACAAATAGAGATGTCAAAATCTTCAGATAAATGATAAATTGAGAAATGAAATGGCAAAATGATGGAAATGATGGAAGAAGAGTCATAAACCATACCATGGTCGCGTCAGCAGGAGGTACAAGTCCCTCAGGCATATCGTACAGGGCGGGAAGGTCCTCGGTGCTCTCTATTCCCTTAGCCACGCTGTAGGTAAATGAAGACGGTCCAAGCTGCGGACGGAAAGGGACATGAACAACCCCCTGGACCTGAGCCTAGTCACCCTCCAGAATCAACCGGGGCATGAGACGAGCAAGAAAGTCCTGATAATCGGCCTCCGGATACATATGTTCAAAAGTATCCTGACCAATAATGAGGTCCCCTCTCTCCTCCTCTACGATAGCATAAGAGTTAAGTATATGAGCCAGTGGGTCCAAGGGAACAAGGACATCGAGCCTGCCACCACCTTGCTGGCTAGAGACTCTCTCTCCTAAGTAGAAGCATCCACCACCAAGGCCGATCATCAGCAATCTCATATCAGCAAACCCGTAAACATGATCAATGCCCAAACTCCGCCAAGGAAAGAAAGCAATAGCGGACTCAGGGGCGGCCTCCCATCTGTCAAAATACAGAAGCATGCACTCCACCGGCATATCAGCCCCCTCTGCCTGCTCATCACGGGTATCCCTGTTATCCCGGCGCCATCTCAAAGTATCTGGGAACATAACGGTGTTGTCTCGAAGGTTAAAAGTGAAGAGACCAAACATGGCGTATCCCCAGGCCTGCAAATGGGAGAAACATAGAAAAATGTCAAAACTGAATGAGTTACCGAGACAGAAAGTAAATTTGGGGCTGAAATTAAGGAGGAATACAGAAGAAGATGAGTATCATACCTCCCAGGAATGGCTGTAGCCGCCTAAGCCAGCGTTCGCCCAATCCCGCGAACTCTCATCCATCGCCACGTAGCAGTGGGCCAAGCCGGCTGAACCCCAGCTAGTATCAGTGACATGCTGCATATCCCTCAGGCAGCTCAGTAGAGTGAAAAGGGCAGTCGACGCATGATTGGCAAACAGCGTCTCAGAAAAGGCCCACCACAGAAAGCCGCGAACGGTTGCAATGCGAGTAGCAGTAAGATGCATCTGGCCTGCATTAACGGCAACATAGGCATCCACCTTGTCCCTCAAGGCCTTTAGAGGGACACCCTTGCCTAGGGTACACACATAAAAGCCCAGAAAATGCCTCATATCATCCCCGCTAGGAGAAAAGTCCGCATCTACCTCAAGTGGCTCACCGACAATAGCAAGCCCACTAATGGCATGAAAGTCAGTAGGGGTCATAGTGACCTCCCCCCACCGCATATGCATGGTGTGAGTACTGTCCCACCAACACTCCTGAATAGCTTAGAGCAAGGGAACATTCCTCCTCTCACCGACTAAGCCGTCAAAGAAGGGCTTAAGCCCGAGATTCTCGATCTCTTCCTTCATCTCACCATTAAGAGTTGCCCACCTCTCGGCAACCGCTTGTACTCTGCCTCTACAGTTGTTAATAACCTTGAATGACTGCAAGCAACACAGGCAAAAAAGACAGATGTTAGAAAATCGGTAAAATCCTCCTTTAAGCATTTTACCCGAAAAATCGCAGAATTGCCTAGAACAAGAGTCGAAATCATGTACTACTTACTACAATGATTTTCAACATCAACAAGGATGAAATTCCATCAAAAGATCAGCCAGGCATGGTAAACCCTAGCAACGATAATTCTAGGCAAAAATTGACAAAAGTCGAACTGCGAAGGCACCAAATTGAGACATGCAACGGCGAAATTGACATAAAAACTCAGTAAAGGGAAGAGATCCTTACCCGCCTCGTCCGAACGGCGTAAGAAATATGATCCTCGGAGAATGGGCACAACTCGTCAGTCGCCCATACTTTTCCCTTGATATGCCTACCGAAGAGATGTTCCTTATGCGAACGATGTGCACCGGCCATCAGAAAGGGTTAGGAAGCGCTTAAACTTGAAAGGAATGGAGATTTTTGAGTGAGAAAATCACCTAGGGTTGAAAGCTCCCGAGAATGAAATGAAGAAGTGATTCAAAATCACTGAATCAGCGCTGATATGCGCCAAAAAACAGGGATCACTCGTACGAGACATCCCTATCTCGTACGAGGTATCCTAAAAAAATCTCAGAAAACCCCGTTTCCTTGAGAAATCCCAGAAAAGCCCTGCTTTTAACAGAATTATTAGAAAAGCCCTGCTTTTAACAGAAAGGTCAGAAAAAGCCATGCTTTTGACTGAAAGGTCGAATCTGAACCCGGTTCAAGATGGAAAATTGAGTCGTCAACAAAAGAATATTTTCAGAATTGGAACAAGCAAAGTTGTTTCTCAGCATGAATTTATTCTCACCGCACATCCAAGATCATGGGTGAGCAGCAAAATCTGCATCAGCAAACTCTAAATCCAACGACTGTCATCGAGACGTATGTTAATGGCATAGGATTTACAACCAGGCATCCCACGACTTTCATCGAGACGTATGTTAATGACACAGGATTTGCAACTGGGTATCCCATGTATGTTATCAAGACGTAAGTTAATAACACAGGATCCCACCATTTAGAGTCCCGTAATTGCCATCAAGACGTATGTTAATGGCATAGGATTCACTTTTTTGACAAAAAGGCAGTCTTGTCAGAAGGAGAAGCAAGGATCCAAGTAATTGGCGTCTCCGCAACCAGTGATCCCACAATTATTATCAAGGCATAGGCTAATAACATAGGATTCACCCCCCTCAGAGTCCCATAATTATCATCAAGCGTATGTTAATTGCATATGATTCACATTTTCCGGTGAATAAGGCAACCTCATTGGAAGGAGAAGCATGGATCCAAGTAATTGGCGTCTCCAAACCCAGAGTCTGATAATTGTTATCAAGACGTATGTTAATAACATAGGTTTCCCACCAGAGCTGAAGGCTGTTCGTCATCAACAACAAGGTATATTAAGAATTGGAGTAAAAGAGATTGATTCCTCAGTATGGATTGCAACTGAAGACGGTTCGTCATCAACAAAAGTAGTATATTCAGAATTGGGTCAAGGACATTGATTCCTCAGTATAGGTTACTCTCTAAACTCTAAACTTTACTTACCGCAAGTATTTGTTTTCAAAAATGATTTTCAAAATACCTTAAAACCTATTTTTTGCGTATTTTCAGAGTCGAACTACGTTTGGTCTAATTTCCTTCTGAGGAATACGTAGGCAGCTTTCTAGCACGACCATACCCCTAGTTCAAAATGGCATCTTTTCTATCGACAACGTTACTTCATCCATAAGTATTGTCGCCGAGGGGCTCTGTAGACACCCCATTTTGGACATTCATTCATAATCACACTGCTTCCGTGTCTCGCCTTTGATTTGGGTTGAAACTCGTTAAGTTGGACATGTTTCTTTAAGTTTCTGACTGACTCCGTTAGTCAGGGGCCAAAATGAACATTAAAACTACTGCAGAGGGCAAAAAGTGAATTCCAGCACTTAGATGTCTCGTACGAGACATTGATGTCCCGTACGAGGTATCCCCCTTGACAGTCGGGTTTTGGTCAGTTTCCTTGCTGATCTCAACCCCTTTTCTTGGCAAACACTCAAGAAATCTGGGAAAAACCTAATGGGCGATCCTAGAGTCCAAAAATACCTCCTTGGAGATCAGGTCCTTGATTCCCATCCAAACTTACCTTCTTGGCTAAAACCCTAGGTCAAGAACTCTTATAAATAAAGAGGTTCTTGAACCGAAAAACCTCTAGAATGGCCATTCACCCAAAACCACTCCAAATCTGACCAAAGAAGTCCTCATAATCAGCCTCTCTTCCTCACCCACGAAATTCAAGCCTTCATAACATCACTCAAGCCAAGTTCATTGGATCTTCAAGGCCTTTAGTCAAGGCCATCCATAGGATTCTCGAAGAATGCTTAGGTAAAACTCTTTGTTTTTCTATCTTCTCATCCTCTTCTTTGTCTTTTAAGTAGTGTGATTCCATCAAAGGATCAGCCTAGAGCCTCTCCAATCCATGGAGATGGTCTCGAAGCATATGATCCGACATCCCAAATAAATAAGAAATTATTTATTCGTTTTTTTTCTTCTTTTGTACATGAATGCATAATATTAATAATGATGATGATGATTTCGTAAGCAAGACCGATCCTAGATCGGGTGGATTGGGTGCTCCTTGACCTTCCCAATCCATAACTTAACCCCCGAACTCAAGAATCACACGGTCCATGTTCCGTTAAACATGGTGGCGACTCTCAAGATTAAAAAGGTAAAGCGAGGAAAAACCGCGACCCATTGCGCGCGCGCAAACAGAAGGCCATCACTTGAACGCCTAGGGGCTAAACATCGCATCGAAAGCAACAATATCAACAACGAAGCCAAGAAGCAAAAAAAGTTGGAGCAACATCAAGCAAAGTTTTCAAGGGGGATTAAAAGAAAAAAAAAAGAAGCTCGCTAGGTTTACTCTTCAAAACAACCTAGGCAAAAGTTAGAGCACAAAAAAAAAAAAGATCCCCCTCATCCAAAGAAGTTCACAACAACATCATCATTCCATCCACCAACGAAGGTTGAAGCAACATCGACAACCATCACGGTGAAAGGATCATCCTCAAGAACTACAGTGACCTGAGCCTCTACACTGGAGGAACGTAGGCAACCTTCGGGTCTGGTCTCATGCAAGAAAGAAGATATGTTTAGCCCTAGTGCATTATGGGGATTGGCCTTCATCTCGAACTTGTCAAGACATCTTTGAACAAGTCATTTGCCAATGAATTAATTACCTCAAGATTGAACAACTTTCCTAGACTTGAAATCATTTCACATTCCTTGTCGAGTCTAGGGGCTTCTTATCTTTCAACGACGCTCCCAGTTTCTTGCAATCAAATTGGGGCTTTCCTTCTCTTCTCTCTTAATGACTTACTTGCCTTTGTGTGTCATTCAAAAAATATATATAATACATGAAGTCAATATTAGGGGCTACTTCCCTAGTCGAGTCAATGTCACTCATCATTAATGACAAAAGGTCTCCACTGCAAAATCACATGACTCTCATCCTCACCTAGTGTCAATGCACACTTCCTCATTAATCGAGTCAAAATGAAGACGCAAAAGAGATGCCCGCTAGATTGAAAACCCAAAAGGGCAGTCTAGGCAAAAAACATGGTGCGTCATAAAAAAAATGAGAGAGTGAGAGAGAGAAGGGAAAGAGAAATGGAGATCCCCGGCCTTTAAAGAAGACAACTGCACAATTCCTACATTGAATCTCCTCAGCAGGTCAATTCTCCACCGACTTAACTTTGGAATTGCAAAAGGCTCGAAAAGACATGGCACAATCAAAGGTTGTTTGGGGTTATTGAAGTAAGTGTTTTCTCCAATAATGTGCATTATTGGGTTCATGAGAAAGAAGGCCCATGGTAACCATTCATCCGAGAACGAGCCCATCATTGAGGGGTACGAGGTTGCACAAATGGTCCCCAGTGAGTCAATTGGTTTGGGCATCAAATAGCATCAACGTTTGTAGATACCCCGGAAAAACCCACTACTTGGCTAGAGCGGTGAATTATCCTAGGATGTCTAACTTGTTTTAATTGTTAGAGTCGCCACCTATGTTTTTAAAGGAACATAAGAAAAACCTAAGGAATAGCCTAATTTATGTACAAAACCAGAGATTCGGGAGAGAAGGGTTCGGGGGTTAGATGACGGAGTGGGAAGTACTTAAACACCCACTTCGCCCCGCTTACGCGGGTCTTGCTACTATTGGTGTTCTAATGCTAAATATCCTTATTTTAATATGAGAAAAGTGCTAACAATTATAATGTAAAGAAAAGGGGAATTGCAAAGGGAAATAAAAAGAGACTTATTTTATTAATTTAATGCCAACAATTACATGTCAAACGATTACATTAAGAAGTAAATGATAAATTAAAATGGAGTTTGGAATGTTGGAATGCAACCTTGACCAAACTTCAATAGTGAAGTGGCCTTTTGGTTGTATCCGTTTTTATGGAGATTGAATACACATTAGAAGAGATGAGAGATGAAGAAAACAAATAAAGAGTTTTGATAAAGAGAAGTAAAAGAGTTTAGAAGGATAAAGTGGGAGTTGTACCTTGTGCTTCAATGGGGAAGAACTAATTTGTCTATAGCAACCACTCTTTGAAAATGGAATTTTGAGTTTTAGAGAGTTTTTGAGTCAAGAATCCTTCCTCCCCTTCCATGGTGGAATGAAGAGGTATTTATATATGTTAGGGAATTGTTTGTGGTCACAAAGATGGCTCTTCCCCAGATCAAGCCAAGGCATAATGGCCTTGGGGGTTACAAATCGGAAAAGGAGGGAAATTTAGCAAAATCTGAGATTCTGGAGGTGGGATGCGCGCACATCCCACCCTCCTATGGGAAGCGCATGCCTCCCACACAGGAGGGAAAAGGCGCGCACGTCCCACCTTCAGAAAATCCATATTTTAACCAAAAGTTGGTCCCGTTATGCAGTTAAGCCCCGAAACTAACGAAATCAGTCAGAAACTTCAAAAGTCAACAAAAATAAAGTAAACAAAGACTCAAGGTTGACTTTGTCACTTAGTCAAGTCCAAGACTAATGGAGTAAGTCAATAACTTAACGGAAAGTAACGAAAGTTAACGAAAAGTAACAAAACTTAACGAAAAAGAGGAAGACAGAGAATGTGTATGCAATCGGGACATGAGAGGTCCAAGGCGGGGTGTCTACAGAGCCCCTTGGTGACGTGGATTGCAAAGAAAAATGTGTCGATGAAAGAACAAAACATCCGCCGAGGACATCGACAAGAAAAAATCAAAGACTCGATGAAAACAAGAACTTTGAAATCACAAGAGATAGAGGTGCGCTCCCTGTCTGAGCGACTTTTGCTGAAAGAAGGGGTGCGGTGGCATGAAATCGGCCTACCGTGGCCAATATTTAAAGTCCGTATAGGGGATTGGAGGGACTCGAGAGTCTGCCTACCGATACAAAAAGTGCGGTGATAGAAATCGGCCTACCGTGGCCAAAATTTAGAGTCCGTATAGGGGACTGGAGGGACTCGAGAGTCTACCTGCTAATGCGGTGATAGAAATCGGCCCACCCTGGCTAAAATTTAGAGTCCGTATAGGGGACTGGAGGGACTTGAGAGTCTGCCTGCTGATTCGGTGATAGAAATCAGCCCACCGTGGCCAAAATTTAGAGTCCGTATAGGGGACTGGAGCTGATTGTGAATTTATTGAGTAGACTTTGCTGATGACGTGGTAATTTTAGTGGTTCCTGCGGAGCTGTGTGCTTGTACCTGTTATGCGCATGCTTTGCAGATATACGTGCTTGTGTGAGATGTGAAATAGAAATTGTGAGAGAAATTGTGATTGTGGTGTGATGTGATTTGTAGAAAGTATAGATGATGTTCATACCTTCACTTACCATGGCCGCTTGATTCGGGATGGATTTCTGATGCCGTGGCTTTGATGAAGGATGTTGACGCTTTTGATGAAGATGAGTTGCTTGTACTTTGATGGAGTGTCGGTGAGATGACTTTCTGAATGATGGGTTGGTCGTGCCAAATGCAGCCTATGTATCCCTTGAAGGGAATCAGACCAGCGTAGTTCAAGGATGATGGAGAACGCTGGGGAAGAAGCTAGAAGCAAAGCAAAATGAAGCACATACTTTTTACACAATTAAGAAAAAATAAAAAGAAAAATCTTTTTTTTTTAGTTCGTGGCTGAACCATTTAAGCATTGTGTGTTTGTAAAGCCAACCCAAGATCAAGTCATGTTTGATCGAAGTCCGGATTGCCTCGCTTGAATTCTGTCATCGCTATTCTGCCCAACAAAGATTGTCGTCAGCCCCAAGAGATTTGTCGATTATGGGGCTCCAAAGACTTTTGATGTCGAGATAACAAGGGGTTGCTGATTGTGAAGCCCCTAGAATGCCCTTGATGCCAAACTGTTGGGTATGCCCACATATATCTCAGTTTCAATGTAATAGGATTGATTAGATTTGATTGATCCATCACCTAAGTTTTATTTCATGGACTTTAGACCCACGTGTAAGAAGTATTTATACTTCATTTTTAGGTAGTCCATTGTAATAGAATATGCTTAGGGATAGGGCTAGAATGTCAAGATTGAAGAAAATCACTATTTCAGTTTGAGCCAGGCGCCTATACGCCCCTCTCTTGCGCCTCCGTGGCGCGCGCATATGAGTATGCGCCTCGCTTCACTCATGCGCCCCAAATGGCTCAGCGCGCGCATGTGTTACGCGCCCCAATGGCTCAATGCGCCTCATAGTATTAATTCGACATTCAGTGATTTATTGAAGACTTGAAGAAATTTAAACTACGCCAATGATCCAACGGTGGTTAAATAACACGTATGCGCCTGCATCTAATGACACATGTCCATAACGGTCATATTTGAGTTATGTGTCTAACGGCTATAAAGGACACATGCTCCACTCAATGAGTGACAGCACATCTGTCCTTTAACCTTATCCACAAGGATTTCCAATGGCTAGTTTTTGGGGCTCTACTATAAATACCCCATAACTTCAACCATTTGAAGTTGCTAAGCATTTCAAGAATTTCTCTCTCAAGCATTTATTGAAGATTTGAAGATTGCCTTTGATTTACCAGAATTCTCAAGCACGTATTAATTACTTGTCATTTACTTTCAAGTTATTATCTTTACTCACTATTTGCTTGTTTATTCATTATAGATTGATTGGATTGAACTATGTTGTGTTTGTTATATCATTTGCCTAAGTTCCTTATTTCACCCACTTTGAGCCAAAATACTTATAGTGTGTGTGCGCCCCCTTTTAATCATTTGCGCCTACATTACTTAAATATTCCGCTGTGCATTTCACTCACTCACTTAGGCGCATTTTATAACGCTTATTTGATTAAGTGCGCATTTGCCATTGAATTTTCAAGGGTACGAAAAGAATTTTAAAACAGCTATTCACCCCCCCTCTAGCTATTTTTCATACCCTTGTTGCCCTTTGGGACCAACAAGTGGTATCAGAGAAAACACCTTTATAAAACTTTTTTGTTTTTCAAGCTTAACAGCTTGGGTGCCGATTCAATATGGCAAACTCAAGACCTTCGGCAACTGCTAACTACACACATGTTCCAGTCTTTGATGAAGATCATTTTGACTTGTGGAAATTCAGCATCTTGACTCATCTTACCTCAATTGATGAAAGTCTCCATGACACCGTGGTTTATGGACCTTACATTCCGGTCAAGGCGAATCCAAATCCACGCACCAACGCTGCTCAACCAACCATTCTAAAGCCAAAGGAAGAATGTACTGAAGAAGAATAAAAAAGAGTTGCAAATGATGGGAAAGCAAGAAACATTCTCCTAAGTACTCTAAGCACGGCTATGAAACAACAAGTCATGCATTGTGCTACCGCTAATGAGCTATGGGATGCTATTGAAGAGCATATAGAAGGAGATACTGTTTGTAAGGAGAACAAGAAATATGAAGTGCAAAAGAGATTCAACAATTTCTCTCAATCTATGTATTTCACTTGGCATGAAGTTTTCAAACAAAGATTTGAATGTAAATTTCCTCCAAGCTTTTGGCTCAAGATATCTTCATAAATCTAGCGCTCTTGAAGACGCCGGAACTTTGGATATTTGGACTCTTAGGAACCTTTATGCAAATCTAAAGGTTTATGAGCTCAAACTTCAGCGAATTAGTGAAACTAAAGGAAAGTCAAAATCCATAGCAATGGTGGCTCATAGAGAAGAAGCGCATGCGCCTGCGCCGATTCAAGAAGAGAAAAGTTCCGATCCCAAGATTTCTACCTCTGAGCTATTAGACATGGATGATGAAGACTTCGCTTTATTTGTGAAGAAATTTCAAAAGTTCAGAAAATTCTCAAGACCCAGCTCAACCAGCAAATTTCAAGGATCTACCAGCAAAGCTCTTCCAAAGTTTACGAGGAGCAGTGATTCAAACAGAAAAGAAGAGCTTGTTTGTTTTAATTGCAGGAAACCAGGACACTTTGCTTCAAGCTGCCCAATTCCTAAATTTAAGTATATGCAGAAGAAGAGCAACCATACTCCCAAGTTCACTCCCAAATTCACTCGTCACAAGGGAATGGTTGCTGAAGAAGAATCACCAGCAAATGAGCATAACACATGGATTGAAATAGACTCCGATGAGAGCGATGAAGATTCTGATAATGGACTCGTTTGTTTGGTAGCAAAGGATGATAAAGTTGACACTTATGATTCTGATGATGACTACTCCAAAGATGTTCCTGATATGAATGTCTTGAATAAACCTATCAAGAAATCTGCAGGTTTTCAAGAAGTGAAAAAGAAGAAAGGACCAACCATCAGCGAGCTCGTTGAACAAGGATTTCTCACTCCGGCTCAAAGCGATGGTGGATTGTTATTTTTTAGATGTGATCTGAGTGCAAGAAGCAAACTCAGAAAGAGTGAATATGTTAGACCTCAAGTTGCACCTATTCCTACAATCAATCATGATGAGGACATTGTAAAGCAAGAAAAGTTATTCAAAGAAGCCGAAAATGTAATCAGTAAATTTGGCAAAATGAAGGAAGCTTTAGCACTATCATGTGATGAAATTTCCCAGCTTAAGACCGAGAAATCTCTACTTAAATCTGAACTCACCCTCCTTAAGGAGCAGATAAAGAGTATGACTCCTCTTACTGTTAAAAACACTTTTCTAACAGAACAGAACTCACTTCTTAAAGTTCAAAACGATGAATCGGTTGCTCAAATTACTGATCTTAAAAAGATTACAAATGAGTGGTCCAATTCTCGTGTCACTATGGAGAATATATTTGAGTCCCAAAAAGTCAGTGGTGATAAAAGTGGCTTGGGATTCTCATCAACTAGTGACAACTTTAAATATGATGTTTGTGCTGAAAGAGATAGTGAATTTACAAATCAGCAAACTTTTGAAATTCCCAAGGAAAAACATGTTAATTCAATGGGTAAAGGATATGAAAAAGTCAAGAGACAATCATTCCATTATGTCTACCCAACGAAACAATTTGGGAAAGCTAAAGAGAAGGAAATAGCTACAGATGAATCATCCTCTAGCAAAATCATTCTTGAAACAAGGCGCGCTCCTTCTCCGAGTGCACATTATGCGCCTAGAAGCCACGCGCCTAACCACCATGCGCCTCCTAGCCCTATGCGCCCTCCAAGAAAAATCGCTCCAAAATTTCAAAAGAAAGATTTTGTTAAGGCTGGGTCATCTGACCCAAAGAAGGATGCTATCCCAAAGAAAAGTAAAGAGTTTGTGAAAACTCATATGATTGGTGGCTTTCATCATTGTTCCATTTGTCATTGTTCGGGACATAAGGCCGTGGAATGCCTTTTGAGATTCACTCCCAATGCCAAAGGACGTAAGAATCCTAAGGTCAAGCAAGAGTGGGTCATCAAAAGTTGCTAACTCTAGGACCTGAAAAGGAATAAAAGGGACATGCTTTAAATGTTTATATTTCAGGTTCTTTGCTTCATGGCTGGATCTTCAAAAGCTAAAACGTATGAATGGATTCTCGATAGTGGGTGTTCACGACACATGACTGGAGATGAATCCTTACTTGAAGATGTTCATGAAGAAAGATGTCCCTCCGTAACTTTTGGTGATAACAACAAAGGTCAAATTGTAGCATATGAAAAGCTCAAGAAAGACAAAGTGTGCATTGAAAGAGTCTCTCTCGTCAAAGGGCTCAAGCACAACTTATTATCCATATCTCAATTCTGCGACAAAAGATTAGAATGCCATTTTACTTCAACGCAATGTCTTATCAAGAATGGCAAAACTGGAGCTACATTACTCACGGGATATCGTAAGACAAATATTTACATTATTGATTTCCATAGTATGAACTCTAGTACTAATCTTTGTTTTGTAGCTAAAAGTGTGAGCGAAAATAGTTGGCTGTGGCACAAGCGCTTAAGTCACTTGAACTTCAAGTATCTATCTAAACTCAGCAGGAACAACCTTGTAAAAGGACTTCCTAAGGTTGCTGATCACCATGACAAGAAGTGCGCCGCATGTTAACTTGGCAAACAACCGAAGAAATCTTTCTCCAGCAAGACCAATCCTTCAACTACTAGATGTTTGCAACTGCTGCACATTGATCTATTTGGACCAGTCACCAACGCAAGTATTAGAAGAAACAAGTATACTCTAGTTGTGGTGGATGATTATTCAAGATATACATGGGTGGAAATGATGATTTCAAAAGACGATTGTTATGACATTTTGACCACCTTATTCAGACTGCTCCAAACCCTAAAAGAAGATGACATCGTTAGTGTTCGATCCGACAATGGAACAGAATTCAAGAACAACGGTGTTGCTCGATATTGCGACAATCATGGGATAGATCACAACTTCTCAATCGCTGGAGTTCCTCAACAAAATGGTGTTGTGGAAAGAAAGAATAGGATGTTGATTGAAGCGGGAAAGACTATGATAGCTGAAGCTAAATTGCCTAAGTACTTTTAGGAAGAATCTATCAACACCGCATGTTTTACTCAAAATCGTTCCCTCATCAACAAACTTCACAACAAGACTCCATATGAACTATGGCGTGGTAGAACTCCCAACATTGCATTCTTCAAGATCTTTTGTTGCAAATGTTATATCCTCTACAATGGAAACGAACATAGAGGTAAATTCGATGCCAAAGCCGACGAAGGTATTTTTGTTCGGTATGCCAAACATTCTAAAGCTTTTCGCGTTTTTAATAGATCTATATTAGTGATAGTTGAATCTTTACATGTTACCTTTGATGAACATTCTCTCCTTGAGCCACATTTGGCTCCTAATGTTGCTGATGATTCTGTTGAGCTTAATGATACAGGTGCTTCTATTCATGTTGCGCCTACTTAAAATCAGAATGTATCAACTCAAGGAAATCCATCTACATCAGTTGCTCCTACATCATATGGCGCGCCAAATGAATCCTCTGCTGCGCCTCATTCATATGATGCGCCTCTTGATTCTTCTCACGCGCCTATATCTACTGCTGCATTTGGTGCCAACCCAAGTTTCAACTCTACACCAATTCAACCCCCAAATTTTGATGATTTAGAATCTGGTGAAGATGTACCAATTGAAGACGTTCAAGTTACTATGACTCAACCTAACATACCCCCTGAAGTTTGTAAAGTTAGAGGTCACCCAATCAATAATATCATTGGTGACCTAAATGTTGGTGTTCGCACAAGGAGAGCTACAAACTTTGATGCTTACACTGCATTTATCTCTCAAATTGAACCGGAGAAGGCTGATGAAGCGCTCCAAGATCCTAATTGGGTTGTTGCAATGCAAGAATAACTCAATCAATTTGAACGATGTAAGGTTTGGACTCTTGTTCCAAGACCAAATGATCAAGGAGTGATTGGTACGAAATGGGTGTTCAGAAACAAGATGGATGAGAATGAAACCATCACGAGAAACAAAGAAAGATTGGTTGCACAAGGCTATAGGCAAGAAGAAGGAATTGATTACGATGAAACTTTTGCGCCCGTAGCAAGACTTGAAGATATCAGATTATTTCTAGCTTACGCCGCTCACAAGAACTTCAAGTTATATCAAATGAATGTGAAGAGCGCATTTCTAAATGGTGAACTCTAAGAACAAGTCTACGTAGCTCAACCACCTGGGTTTGAAGATTCACAATTTCCAAATCACGTTTACAAACTCCAAAAATCTTTGTATGGGCTCAAACAAGCACCAAGAGCATGGTATGATACACTATCCAAGTTTCTCATTGAAAAAGGCTTCACTCGCCGTAAAATCTATACTACTCTTTTCATTGCCAAACATAATAGTAATAAATTACTTGTTCAAATTTATGTTGATGATATTATATTTGGTTCTACAAATGAATTGTTGTGCAAGCGCTTTGAGAAACTAATGAAGAGCAAGGTTGAAATGAGCATGATGGAAGAACTCACATTCTTCCTCAGGGTTCAAATCAAGCAAATGAATGAAGGCATTTTTATCAATCAAGCCAAGTATACACGGGATCTAATCAAGAAGTTTGGCTTAGAAAATGCTAAAGCATACGATACTCTAATGGCTACTGGCAACAAACTCGACAAAGATTTAAAAGGTAAACGTGTTGATCAAACGCTCTATCGAGGTATGATTGGCTCACTCCTTTATCTTACTTCTAGTAGGCCCGACATTATGTTTAGTGTTTTTGTTTGCGCTCGTTATCAATCTGACCCTAGAGAAGCGCACTTGATTGCTGTGAAACGTATTATACAATATCTCTCCGGTACTGTTAACCTTGGACTTTGCTACACCAAAGATTCGAATTTTAAACTTGTAGGTTAATTCAGATACGGATTATCCAACGTGCACAATTGATAGGAAGAGCACAAGTGGCACTTGTCATTTCCCCGGATATCGACTTGTGTCATGGGCGAGTAAAAAACAAGCTTCAGTATCTGTATCAACAACGGAAGCAGAATATATCTCTGCGGGGAGTTATTGTTGTCAAATACTATGGATGAAGCAGCAATTGGTGGACTATGATATAATCAAAGAAAATTGTCCCATCTACTGCGACAATACATCAACCATTGCCGTTTCTGAAAATCCTGTCATGCACTCCAAAACCAAGCGCATCGACATCAAATATCACTTCCTCAAAGACCACGTGGAGAAAGGAAATATTCATCTAGAACAGGTGGGAACTGACTATCAAATCGCCGACATTCTAACGAAAGCACTTGACGCGAAACGGTTCATCTTTTTAAGAGGTGAAATGGGTATGGTTGAACTCAACTAAATCCATATAGTTTTGTTATTACTAATGATTTTATGTTTTGTTGAGTTATAATTATACTAGGTACAAAAGTTAAATCATTTTCAAAGTTTCAAGGAAACTCTGCGCGCCCAACAATGTCTGTGCGCCTCCACACTTTGCGCGCTCAAAGCCTTATGCGCCTTATCCATCATGCGCGCCCATGAGTGCTATGCGCCTCCCATGCGGGTACTAAATATTGCGGCTCAATCAATGCTACCAAAATTTAATATTTCAATGATTGAACGTATTCAATACTCACAAGTACCAGGTATGTTGATTCTGTTCATTTATTATATGAATTTTTGTCTTTTGACATTCCATAATTGTTCAAGGGTACTTGTACAATTAATTTTCCCCTTGTTTTCGTTTTTCAAAAATTTTATTTTCTGGGGATATATTTCTTGCACCCCAAACTTACACCAAAACAGATGTTTTTGGGGTTTGTGCAAAAATTTGGTCATAATTGTTCATACACTTATGAGGGAAGTGGGACAAGTTCTCTTAACCCAAAATGTCACATCAAGTGTACTTTGGGTCATTCAGCATTTATGAAGCCATCATTTCAAAATTTTCCCCTCATTAATGATTGTCCTTTCCAAAGTCCTCTCCACATAATGAGCCGTCTTTTTTCTTTTCCCCTCATAAATTTCCATCCCTTCAACTTCCCATCTTTTTAAATTTTAACCCTATTATTTCCATATTTGTGCCAATTTTTAAACCTAACCTATATATATATCCTTTCTCCCTCCTCTCACATCAGTCTCTCTCCTCACCAACTCTAAACCGCCTCACTCTACTCTCTCTCTCCGCTATCTCAGTTTCTCTCTTTCTTTCTCTTTCTCCATTTACTCTCATTTATCTCTCTATATATAAATCTATGGGTCCTAAACAAACTACAAAGACAAACCAAGACGAAATGGTATGAATTCTTAACCCTTCATCTTCATTTTTTTTGCAATTTTTTTTTGTTTCTGTGTGTTCGTCATTTTCGAAAATCCGGATGATTTTTTTGATAAATCTTATCTCAGTGCTCCGTTTTCAAAATCGTTTGTTGGGTTGTGTTCATTTAGTGATTTCGAATCTTTTGAATCCAACATTTTAACGATCAATGCTCTATATGTTGCGAATCTGAAAATCTTAGATTTTTGACTTTTCGAATTTTTGGATCTTTGAATCCATTTTCTGGATTCGTTGTTGTTTGTACTTGTTTTGGTTTACATTTTCGTGATCCTTGTGTTCATGCGGTCATTTTGACATATTGTGTGCTTGATTTGGTGAAGTTTCATGATTTATGTGTTCTTGGTGTTCTTCGAGTACTCAAGCCATGTTCTTCGTGTTCTTCGTTATATTTGCATGACTTTGGTTTCAAAATTTCCAAAACTTGTTTTTCAAAATTTTTCATGTTTGATCTTGTTTGCTTGCATGTGTGTATAGTTTACTTGTTTGTGCGTTTTTGTGTGTTTTTTTTACTAAGTATAGATGTTTCATAATCATGCGCCTAAAATTTAATCTATGCGCCTAGTTTGTTTATGCGCCCTATGACCTTATGCGCCTCACTTGATTCATGCGCCTAATAATTGTATGCGCCCTTTGCAAATACAAGTGTTATGCTCCTCAATCAACTTATGCGCCTAAAGCCATTATTATGCGCCTAACTTTTTATGCGCCTCAATTCATACTTAGTCAAATTTTTATGTTAAATTTTTCCTTAGTATAGTTTCCTGGAACCATGCTATGCGCCTTGTAAATCCTATGCGCCTATATTAATTATGCGCCTAATTGTTCTATGCGCCTTTGTTGCTTATAACTCTTATGTGCCTAATTCATTCTATGCGCCTTCTTTTTACTTTGCTCATTTTATGATTCTATGCTCCTGATACACTCCTAACTTCACTCAATGTTTATTTTTTCAGGATCCTGCAAATTTCAGGCCTGGTGAGACATTTAATCTCACTGAGCTATCAGCAGTCCATATTGGAGTTGATGTCATGGAATACAGAAGACTAGCTGGTCTTCTGCCTCTATTCACCCTGGAACAACCCTTCTACTCACCGCTCCTTGTCGATGAATTTTTCTCCACTGCTGTGTTCGTGGAAATTCCAACAGATATTGAAGGGGTAATGCGCTACAGAATATGTGCCGTTGTTCAAAATGTTGAAGTCACCATTTGTACTGGTACTTTAAAGAATATTATCAACTTCACCACTTCTGGCCCTTTAGGCGTCTCTGGGAAAATCAACACTTATTCCACCGCCGCGCAGAACATAATGGCACGCACTTATCTTGATATTCATACTCTTCAGAATAACATCAAATCTGTTGAGATAAGGGATGGTGGTGATTTGTTGGCGCACATAGCGCATCTGGTGGGTACTTCCATAATTTTCAAGACGGGAAATGTTAACAGATTTACAATGGAGCAATGGGAGTATACTGCTATGATTATATGAAAAACTGTCCTCAACTGGCCCCAATTACTCTTCAAAACTTTACGGGACCAGATTGATAAGTACAACAAAAAAAAAGCTGAAGGGAAGACCAAGTTCAAGACTCACTGCCGAATACTCACGAAGATCTTTCTCACCTATCCTGCTCTTGCTAATTTCCTTGCTCAGAACCCAGTTTATCAAACAACTGACGTTCCAATTTTTGGCAAAGACATTTTAGTGATGAAAAGGCGCAGAAAGCACATGGCTAAGCGCGCGCCAAGAGTTAAAGGTGATCAGTTGGTTGATGAATTCACTGAGTCAGATGCAGATGTAGATGGCGCAGAAAATGGCGCAGAACCTGAAGTTGCACCTCGCGTAGAAGAAATTGCTCCTGGCGCAGGAAAAGTTAAGGGAAAAGGGATTGCTGAAGGTACAAGCAGACCTCCAAAGCGCCCTAGGACTGAAACTGAAGAAGAAAAGGAACTGAAGCGCTCTAAGGAAGCCAGCAGACTAGAAGCACAGAAAAAGCGAGATGAAGACTTCAGATTGAAACAGGCTGCTGATTTCGCTAAATCAGAAAGGCGCAAAGGCGCAGGGTCTAGCGCTGATGTACGTGCGCCTGCTCCTAATGCGCCTCCATCAAAGACTTCTGCTCCTGCTACAGCTCAGAAACTAACTCCAGACCCACTCTCTGCTGAGCGCCAACAACTCAAAGATAGACTATCTGCTGAACTTTTTGGCGACTTGGGTAAAGATCCAGTTCAGGGGGAGCAAGTAGAACCTACTTCAAGTGATGACTATCTTCCTTCTCCTCCTCGCGCTCCTACTACATCACCAGTTAGGTGCTCCTCTTCTACTGCGTCTCAACCTACTCCTGCTCCTGCTCCTCCCACTCCTGATATAAGTGTGATTATATCTCTTCTACAGCAACTCCAGCAAGGCCAAGCTAACATTAATTCTCAGATGGAGCTTCACACTTCTATGCTAACTCAGCAAGCTGGTGAGATTGCTGCCATTAAGGGGGAGATAGTACGCATAGATACTAATATCAAGGACAAACATTTCCTTACTCCTCAGTAGTGGAATGATGCTATAGACCAAATGAATGAGCTTTTCAAAGGTACTCTTACTTCCCTACATGAACGTATAGAAGGTGGCATCACACTCACTGATGGCCAAGACTTCATTGACGCTATAAGGGAAGTAGAGTCAAATATAGCAGGTGATATAAGGAAGTTATTTGAGATAGTGGCTGGAGATAGCCAAAAATTATTGAGTGTGGTTGACAAACTCAAAGAAGTTAAGGATAAACTAGAAATCCTGGGTTTAACAGTATATGGTGGGGATTGCATACATCTAAGAAGACATGAATAAAATAGAAGAAGAAGAAGTGTACCTTTAGAAAAGAGGACTTCAAACTTTGACTTGGAGTTGTTGTAGAGAAATTGTTGTGTAGAAATTTGTGAAGAGTTTAGTTGCTAGAACTCTTGTTGGGGAAATTTGTGTAGGGAGAATGGTGTAGAGTTTGTGAAGGGAGAAAGTTCAAAGTTCAAGGTTCCTTTCAAAGGTAAAAATGAGGGGTTTAAATAGGTACAAAAGAGAGGAAAATGTGGTCTTTCAACCAATAGAAAAATAAAGAGAAATAAAATAAATAAAAGAAAATCAAATAATAAATAAAAGAAATATTTAGTTTTTGGGAAAAAGCTAAGAATATGGGATTGGGAGGTTACAAAATAAAAAGGGGTTAATGCTAGATTAAGACATGTGATAAAAAGATGTTTTTGATTCTAAAAATGGAGGGAAAATGCTGCAATCCGTAACAGTCAAAATGGGAAGCGCGCGAGTCCGGCCTATTAGACCAAACGCGCGCGCGCCCCATGACCATTACGGGAGGTGCCCGCGGGTGAAAATAACAGAATGACAGAATGACTCTAAAAGTTAACTCCGTTATGCAATTTATTCCAAAACTAACGAAATCAGTTAGGAACTTAACGAAAGTAACAGAAATTAACAAAGACAAGTTAAATAAAAATACTATGTATGCAATCGGGGTGAGAGGTCCAAAGCGGGGTGTCTACAGAGCCCCTCGGCGACGTGGATTGCAAAGCAAAACACGTCGACGAAAGAAAGACAACCGCCGAGGACATCGACAAGAGAAAACAAATACTCGATAAAACATGAATTTGAAATTTGCGAAGGATAGGGGTGCGCTCCCTGTGTGAGCGACTTTATTGATATAGAAAGGATATGACGGGATCCATTTTGCTGAAGCGGGATCCGTTTGCTGAAGCGGGATCCGTTTGCTGATGCGGGATCCATTTGCTGAAGCAGGATCCGTTTGCTGAATGCGGGATCCGTTAGCTGAATACGGGATCCGTTTGCTGAATGTGGGATCCGTTTGCTGATGGGGATCCGTTTGCTGATGGCGGGATCCGTTTACTGGTGTGGGATCCATTTGCTGATTGCGGGATCCGTTTGCTGAAGCGGGATCCGTTTGCTGAATGCGGGATCCGTTTGCTGATGCGGGATCCGTTTGCTGATGCGGGATCCGTTTGCGGATGGCGGGAACCGAGGCTCTGTCTGCCTATATGTGATATTGTTGTGTTGCTTGATGGAAAGGAGGTGATTTTGCGGCTCACCATGGACCGAGCTGTTGTCATTGAACTGTAATTGTTTGACTCTGTGGGATGCAGGCGTAGTTGACGGCGGATCACTTTCTGCTGGGGATGAAGTGCCTTGAGTTGCAGATGCTGTTGACCTTGTGGTGGTACCTGTTAAGTGTGTGCTTTGCAGGTATATGTGCTTGTGACATGTATGAGATGTGAAATGGCAGTTATGAGAGAAATTGTGCTTGTGGTGTGATGTGATTTGAAGGCAGTTTTGCATGAGAGGGAATTTTTGTAAGAATGGAGAAAGTGATTTTGTGTGCGGTGTGATTTGAGGAAAGCCTCGGATGTATTCATACATTCACTTACCATTGCTGTTGGATGGATTAGTGTTGTTGTGGTGGATGCCTTGATGTCCATGCTTTGGAGAATGATGACGTTGGTGATGATGAATTGTTCTTGCCTTTGATGGAGTGTTGGCGAGATGGTATTCTGGATGATGGGTTGGTCGTGCCAAAAGGCTACCTACGTATCCCTTTAAGAGAATCAGACCAGTGTAGTTCAAGGATGCTGGGGGAGAAGCTAGGAGCAAAGCAAAGTAGAGCACATACTTTTGCACATAGAAGGAGAAAAAGAAAAGAAAAATCTTTTTTTTTTTTTAGATTAGAAGGTAAAGAATATGCACACATGTGAGAAAAAAAAAGATTCTTTTTTTTTTTAGTTCGTGGGTGAACCATTTTAACCATTGTGTATTTCTAAAGCCAACCCAAGATCAAGTCATGTTCAATCGAAGTCTGGATTGCCTCGCTTGAATGTTGTCGCCGCGGTGTCCAATGAAATTGATGTCTAGCCCCCAGAGATTTGTCGATTATGGGGCTCCAAAAGGCATTTGATACCGAGATAAGGGGTTGCTGATTGTAAAGCCCCTTTTGATGCCAAACTTTTATGTGGCTTGCATAGCCCCAATACGAATCAACTCTTGACCCATCCAAATAAATCGCCTTTTGCTGTTGACGTGAGGAAGCCCCAAGAGAAGATTATTAATACCAAGCTTCGGGAGATTTCTAAGCCCCAAATGTCATGTGGGCTTCGAGATGGTGGGATGTGAAGACCTTTCGATGTGAAGCCCCAAATCAGCTTAGCTTTGTATTGAGAGCGGATGTCACATCGGGTAGGACTCTTGAAGGCGATCTCCTTCTTTCTCTTGTTTGGAGATGGATGGCCCTTTTTGTGGTTGATACCCAAATGGCGGAAGGTCCATGTTGAAAATGTAGTACGATCTTCGGGAGATGTCTCGTTGGAGATGGTGATGTTGTTGCAGATGATAAGGTCTTGGCGTGATAAAGTCTCGAACGGTATGTTTGCTCGAGTCTTCTTGAGTTGAACCGACGGCGGATCTTTGGATGCAGCCTGTGCTTTTGATGTTGGAGAAGGGGGCTTTGTATTGCAGAAACATTACGATTGGCCGTAACTCTGCTTATAGAGTTAACATATTGGCATTGCCCGCTATAACTCAGCCGGGTGAGTCTAGCATATTGAATATTTTTCCTTTTCTCTAAGACTTCCTTCAAAATTTTACTGTGAGTTCTAACAAGAATCATCAAATTCATTCATATCATCGGAGCCTTCATTTAAAACCAAGAGGCCTTTTGACTGGAAGTGTTGAGGGACCATTGAAGTTTGATCCCTTTCATGGAGCCATAAGACTACTCCCAAATTGCATTGCTCGGGTACCACTGCCCCCAAAAGCTTGTTAATTACGAAGCCCCAATATTTCCCTTTGCTTGAATCACTGTAAAGCCGTGGCCCAAAAGATTTGTAGATTGCGAAGCCCCTTGAGACCTTTCGGTATGAAGCTTCGAATGTTGCTGGGGACATTGAAGTGAATTGCTACTTACCAAGGGACCTTTTAAGACTTGACCGTAGCCCCTAGAGTGCCATCATTGATTGCGAGAAAGGTCCATCCTTGATTGGGGGAACGAGCACGGGCACACATGACAAAAGGGCTCTTTGACATCCCTTTTGAGAGACTTTGAGGATAGTCTCACACATCTTTCTCGAGCATAGCCCCTAGGGCTTATTGATTGTCAAATGAAGCAAAAGAAGCCCTTGTTCTTGAGTCACATAGCCCCTAGGGCATCACTGTTGGGTTTTGATGCATCATGCGCAGCGGAATTAAACATATATAAATCAAACACCCAAGAGCCCGGATCCGTGCATGTTGATTAAATTAAATACAAGATGAAAGAAACATACCCTTGAAGATCGAATCCATGAACACGGACTTTGAGGTGCTAAAGGAAACACCCTCTATCGGTATCCATACGTCGAACGGATATCAAGAACACCTTCTTGATCTGGATTGCTAGACCCAAGGCTTGATGAAGAAACGATTTCTTCGTAAGAATTATTTTGCTTCATTGATTATTGAGTTATGATGATTCTAAATCTCAAAACTAATAATCCCCTCTCTATATGTGTGTAATTGTTTCTCAAACAACATGTTATGATTTCTAAAATCAACCATTAAGTTTCTCAAACCCGACTGCACACATATATAATAGGGTATAAACCTAATTCCTTTTGGGATCAGAATTCCTTGTCAAACAAGAGATCTGAACAAACTGTTTTCCGTCTGGATAAACCATCCGTAAGGATTGGTTGGGTGGCTCCCAAACCATCCGTATGGATACTTCCACCAGGATCCAGTTTTTCCCATTTTTTGTGCCTTATTCAGTCCGTTCTATTGTGTGTGACCCAATAGGATTATACTAAGTTGGCAACGAGTCCGAACGAGTCAGAACCCCTAAGTCATAAACGGACTCTAGCAAGCTATTATGACTACCCAATTAGTATAACCTTGAAATCCCAAAGTAACCTTATAGAACATATCACAATTCCTTTGTCACACGATATCATATTGGACATAAGTCATGGTCCACATCAACTTATGTTGTCCTATGCTTTCTCGATCTCGAGTAGATTGATATGAGCAAATAACATTGAACGCTTCAATTCATTTGGGTACGGCCGTACACTATTATCAATCTCACTCATCGAGTGGCCAAGCAGATATCTCTCTTGAGAGAGGGACAAATCCCATCTTGACTTATCATTTTTCCCTACAAGAATCCGATTATGCCAATCGTAGCCTTTATAACCACCCGGTTAGGGGTAGCGTTTGAGTACGTCAAACATAATGTTCATCATGTGGAAGACTATGATAATCTCAGGTCTAAGGATAAATGATATAACTATTATGAGATTTAATTATGACATTTGACCATGACATAAATCTCATAACGGGTCTATCCAGTACTTGTTCTCCAACATGTACCCACAAGTTTAATCCGCATCCTATGTGCTATAATCATCATATGATTATCCATTAAACTCATGCTAGCCCTTAATAAGTGCTAGGGACAATGATCATTATAATAAACATGCAAAAGACATAATAATCAGGTTCGTTATCTCTATAACAATGAAGCTATGATATAACGCATAGGCCTTTCTCAAGGACCTAGGGCATAATATCCAACAATCTCCCACTTGCACTAGGCCCAATCAACGCGTATCCAATACCCATTGAGCTTATTTATGATCTCCATCATAATTGCAAACGAGCTTATATAGGATAATTATCCTTGTTATTATCATGAGGTATTTTGCATATTATGACATCTCCCATCTTTGACGATTTCTCGAGTAAGATAGAAATGTCTGAGTATATGTCTAGATAAGATATTGGTCCCTTGACTTGTGTAATAAGGATTATTGGCACAATGAAGGTCAATAAAATTAGTGACACTAAAAACAATTTCTAGTTTACTAATTGTTATCTTAATCTTAACATTTTTTTAGTTGCATCTCATGCCACTAGATACTCAACATTTTGTAGAATAGTAATGGTCCATTTAGAACTCTTCTAACACCATTATTAGACGTAAACATGTATTTATACTGCAAAATTTATCTTTGTTGTTTTATAAGAATGCATCTATGTAACTATTACAAGATCATCTTTCATTCCATCAAAGATCAAGAACGCATCATTTAGTTCCTTTTAGAGAACATAAGAGCGTTTCTCAACTAGTGACTTTCACTAGGATCCGATTCGTATTATCTCATCATACTCCAAGTATATGAGACATCCGGTCTTAGTACATTAACATGGCTTACATGATAGATCCAATTGCCAAAGCATATGGAATCCTAATCATGTACTCTTGCTCATTAGACTTTCACAAGTAACCTCTCTAAGAGTCTTGCATAGTGAACCTTTCACTATATTGTCAATATTAGTACTTTGACTTTAACAAATCAACCTTTTATATTTATCTCCATAAATCAGTCCAAGGATGTAGGCGGCTTCATCCAAGTCTTTCATTTAGAAACTCTTTCAAAATGATTTATATATCAACCATATATATATTAGCTATGAATAAAATTACGCTCCCACTAAATTTATTGTAATCACAAGTCTCATCCTTGATGAATTTCAAACTCTTTGAATACTTCATCAAAATGAAATTTCACTCCAAGTAGTTTGCTTCAATCCATCTCATGAATTTCTGCAACTTGCATATTTTATTAGAATTTTATATATCAAAACTTTTAGGTTGTATCAAACACATCCTAAACTATGTTCCTGTTAAGGAATGCTATTTTGATATCTATTTTTCATATTTCATATTCAAAATATGAGGTCATGACAATAAAAATTCTAATAATATTTAAGCATAACTACAGGTGATAAAGTTTCATCATAATCGACATTATGAATTAACTTTTCTCAATTAGTCTTGCTTAATCAATATACACTTTTAGATTTTATGACTCCAAGTCATTGATCTAAATCCGGAGCGGAATTTGCATCTTGATAGGTAATAGGTCAATCATTCGCAATGATATCTTCCTTATTACTTTCTATTATGAGAAATCAATATTTCTTGTTATCGATAGTATCCTATTAGTTATGCAAATTTCTTGTGTATACTTGAACGAATTTCCACAACTCCTCTTGAATATTTGTTCAACTTCCATCTTAGGTTCCATGTCATTTTTGGGTCTCGAACACTTCGAGATACATCTTACTCCCACTAGTTCTTTAGAGATAAACGATTTATCTAGAAAGTGCTATTTAGAGTGACAAACGATTTGTACTCTAAAGGGTGTAAAATTAATATCATTAAGATATCCCATAAAATACATTTATTAGATTTAGGTGTGATTTTGTCCAAGACAAAACTTTTCTCAAAAGTATCATATCACAAATCTTTATGAAAGACAAACCAAGTTTTCTTTCATTCCATATCTTATATGGTATAACGAACCTCCTTAGACGAATCTCAATTTAGTGTAATCGTAGCTGTTTCCAGCACATAATCCAGAATGATAATTAAAGATCAGTGTGACTTATTATGAGACGAAAAACTGTGTTTTACAGACAATCTGTAAACTTCTGGAACATCATCTGTACGGCTGCTGTTTCCAGATTCCGTTTTTCTTAAATTACAGACTTTCTGCAGAATTCTCATCGTGTCCAAGGCTCAAATATTCATTACTTTGATGTAATCAGAGTACATCAATATTTTTTCCATGAGGTGTTGAAATTCTTTCTTAGCATTGTTACTTTAATAAACTACATACATCAAAATGTATAAGTTCAAAAGAGTACTTCCTCTTACTACTATTAGTAAAAGATATCTTGATCAATTTTTAAGATTCACATCTATCACATGATTCTAAATCATATGAATTTAAAAGTCCGTCCCATGGAATTTTAGATATGTGTTTCTTATCATTTGATATAGATATTAATGCTTTTTAAGAATGTAACGATTACATCCTTATATTTAGATTTCCCTTATTTACGTTATGCTCATTATTTTGTTCTTCCAAGATAAGGATATTAAGTCCCATTGTATGATTAGCAATACAATAACGCAAATCATATTTAATGGAACACTTTCTTATTCAAAATAAGAAATATCCATAATCTTCTAATGAAGAAACCAAAATAATATTTCTACTTAAAATAAGAACATAGCACCATTTGTTCAAAACAAATATGAACTTATTAGGTAAAGACACTTCGCAAGTTCCTATGATTAATGTTGCAACCATTGCATCATTATTGCCACATAGGTTAATCTTTACCCTTATAAGTAGAAATTTTAACATAAATACTTGAAGTGGTAGTCCAACTACCCTTCCTTTTGATCTTTTAATTCAAATTGTAATTTCACCAACGGTCAATCCTATTGCCAAGGTACAAATTACATTCTTTGGATTTTAGGTTTTGCCAAAAATATTTCCTTTTAGGCTTGACAACTTTTGTCTTGCCTTTATCTTAAATCCTTGTCCTTATTAATATGTCTCTCCATGTTCAAAACATGAGAACTTATTAATATATCTTTCAGTCATCACATGAATGTTAGGCTCTTAATGTCACGACCCGAAAACCCGTCTCTATTTTCTTAGTAGTAAATATTTATTTATTTATTTATTTGCTTATTATTTATCTATTTAAATATTTATGTGTGCATTTATATATCATAATATTTTTATGCCTAGCATTTTAATTAGTCATTTGTGCTAGTATGAGGTAAGAGAATTATTAGAGAAGAGGATATTAAGGGTAGTAGTAGTAGTGGTAGTAGTAGTAGTAGAGGGGGCCTAGGTGTAACATTTTGAAAATAATTTTACTTACTCCCTCCCTCTCCCTCTCCCTCACCTTCTCCCTCACTCTCCTGCAGACACACACACACTCAACCTCTCCTCTGCATTGTTGTGAAAAGGTAAGTTTCTTCCCCTCCTTCTTCCTTCATTTTGATCATCTTCCTCTCTCTATTTCTTATTGCTCATTTTATGAAAAATGTTTAGATCGTCGATAGGATCGTGTAGAGCTAAGAAATTTCGAATTCCGTCATTTTCATAAATTCCAAGTAAGTTGCTTTCCCCTCATTTATGCTAAAAATGTTCATCTTTAACTCCATTAATGCTCTAGTTGATATATATGGCTTCTTTGGTTGATTTGGAATTTATTTGTAATTTATCCATTTTTGTGAAATTTGGGTGTTTGAATCAACTCTTGGTTTGGATTGTTTGGGTTGTAAATTAAGTCTCTTGTAGGCATATATGTTGTTTTGGTTCATTGTTATGCTAGTTAGAAGTGTTGATTTTGATTGGGTTGTGAAATGGTAAGAAAAGTAGCTCAAACCCAGAAAAATGGCTGTTTTGGTCCCTCCGGGCAAGGAGGCGCGCGCACCCTCTTATGAGAGGCGTGCGCACCCTCTTATGCTTCAAAAACTCAGACCTTCTGATCATAGGAGGCGTGCGCACCATTTTAAGGGAGGCGTGCGCTCCCTCTTGTGTTTCAAAACTCAACCTTCTGATCATAGGAGGCGCGCGCACCCTTTTAAGGGAGGCGTGCGTACCCCCCCCCCCTTCTCTTTTCCCCACGTTGTCCGTTTTACGCTCAATCTTTCGGAGGCCATATCTTCTTCATCTGGAATCCGTTTCAAACGTGTAAACTATCGTTTTAAAGATCTCCTTGAGTACTTCGAGATGAGTGGGTTTATTTAATTGAGTTTCAGGTTCAGATTAGGTCGAGCTCTCAGTAAGTGTTTCTTAATACAGAAAAGTTTAGAATTGGTCTAGGTTTCGAGTAGTATTCTAGTTGACTTAGGTGGTCATTGTGGAACACTCTAGGTTGGTAAAATGGTTCCTTTGTGAACAAAGACGTTATGGAATTTGATTAAGTATCGTTTTGGAATGTTGAACATCTTTTGATGCGTTGTTTGGATCGATTCATTCTTATGGTGATTATTTGGCATGGTTCCCTACTTTGGAATCATTAAGTGTTTATCAAGCTAGTATTTACTGCTTAGCGTTTATTTGAAATTCCAGCTGGTATTTGTGGGTGTTTCGGGCGATGGGGAATATTATGATGGCAACGAGCCGAGTCCATTATAGTGTTGTCCATTGTTTTGCCCTTGTTTTCCTCTTCCATATTAGCCTTGGTTGAGATGAGCTAGCTCCCTTTGTGAGTATTCTAGCTAGTTGGTTTTGGGTTATGACTTTGTGTCATTTTCCCTTGTTACATGGTTATGGTTCCGGTACCGGGGTTTTCTCTTCAGCTATTATGCTACTATGAAGATGGGTTGATTGGTTGATTGGTTGAAGCTGCACAGCGATCCTTATTATGTTCTATTAGTTTCGGAAACCTTGGCTCAATATCCTTTGTTACTTGTTTATTTCAGATGCTATCTGTTAACTGCTAATTACTACGTGCTATGTGAGATTTATTATTGTTTATTGCTTCTTGCATCATAGCATGTCATGTAGTTGCATTAGTAACTTATTGAGATTTATCTCACCCCCTTTCTTTTATCTTTGTTTTTCCTTAACCCCCTCCCAGGAGGAAAGGAATAGGACTCGCTGATCACGAGGAGGACGTCGAGAGGGTTTGTGACTTTTGGGCAGGTGGTTATTTGGTTTACATTACCTAAATGTAAAACATTTTGGGAATAGTATTATCAACAATGACGTCATTAAGTTTGTAATATTTTGTTTTTGGTGTAAGCTTGTGGAGCGTATACCAGTTGTATTAAGTTGTGGTTAAACTTGGATTTCTAAAACCTTGTGTTAAATCCTTTACTATAAAATGGAATTTTTATCTTCAGTATTTTGGTGTTTATTGTTTTAAGTCGACGTACAGCTCGCGAGTTCCCGGCCCGCGGGGTCGGGGTCGCGACAGTTGGTATCAGAGCTATGGTTTAGCTCTAAGTTTAAGTATAGGTGGACTAGAATGACCTAGGAGGGTAGTTGTGTTCGGAGTGAGTAACGGTTGATGTTTTATGCAGGTATTTGTTCAAAATGGCTAGAAGAAGAGCTGGTGAAGGTCCCAGTGGGACTCCGAATCATAACGATCTACGGGATTTACCCTTCTTCCCGTAGGAAGTATGACAGTGTTTGAGTAATCGTGGATAGACTGACCAAGTCTGCTCATTTCTTATCAATTGATATTAGATACTCAATGAAAAAGCTTGCGACCCTTTATATTGATGAGATTGTGAAATTACATGGGGTTCCGGTTAGCATTGTATCAAATCGTGATCCGAGGTTTACTTCTAGATTTTGGAAAGCACTACAGAAAGCTTTGGGTACAGATTTGAGGTTCAGTACGGATTTTCACCCTCAGACCGACGGTCAATCCGAGAGAACTATTCAGATTTTAGAAGACATGTTGCGAGCTTGTTCGATAGACTTTTCTGATTCTTGGGATATGCATTAACCTTTAGTGGAATTTTCTTATAATAACAGTTATCAGGCTAGCATCGAGATGGCTCCTTATAAGGCTTTGTATGGGAGAAAGTGTAGATTACCTATCTGTTGGGATGAGATCGGGGAAGCGAAGATATGGGGTATTGATTTGATTCAGGATTCAGTCGAGAAAGTCAGAATTATTCGGGATCGATTGAAGACGGCCCAGAGTAGACAAAAGAGCTATGCTGATCACCGAAGACGGGATCTTAATTTTTAGACCGGAGACTTTGTATTTTTGAAGGTATCTCCGAAGGTGGGTATTCGAAGGTTTGGGAAGAAGGGTAAATTGGCTCCGAGGTTTATTGGACCGTTTGAGATTTTGGGAAAAGTGGGGCTTCTTGCTTATCGACTTGTGTTGCCATCTTCTCTAGACCGGTTTCATAACGTCTTTCATGTTTCTATGCTTCGGAAGTATTTGCATGATCCATCTCACGTGTTACCGAGGGTACCTGAGGATATAGAACCTGACATGTCATACGAGGAATGACCGATTCGGATTCTTGATACCAAAGTGCAAGAGTTAAGAAAAGCATTGCGTTGGTTAGAGTGCTATGGAGGAATCACAATATTGAAGAATCAACGTGGGATCTCCGAGAAGAGATGGAACGGAAATATCCGTGGCTTTTTGTTTCGGGTAAGTACCTTTAAAATTCGGGTCAAATTTTCTTTAAGGAGGAGTGAATGTCACGACCCGAAAACCCGTCTCTATTTTCTTAGTAGTAAATATTTATTTATTTATTTATTTTCTTATTATTTATCTATTTAAATATTTATGTGTGCATTTATATATCATAATATTTTTATGCCTAGCATTTTAATTAGTCATTTGTGCTAGTATGAGGTAAGAGAATTATTAGAGAAGAGGATATTAAGGGTAGTAGTAGTAGTGGTAGTAGTAGTAGTAGAGGGGGCCTAGGTGTAACATTTTGAAAATAATTTTACTTACTCCCTCCCTCTCCCTCTCCCTCACCTTCTCCCTCACTCTCCTGCAGACACACACACACTCAACCTCTCCTCTCCATTGTTGTGAAAAGGTAAGTTTCTTCCCCTCCTTCTTCCTTCATTTTGATCATCTTCCTCTCTCTATTTCTTATTGCTCATTTTATGAAAAATGTTTAGATCGTCGATAGGATCG
Source organism: Campanula takesimana (assembly GCA_026119855.1). Lineage (NCBI taxonomy): Eukaryota > Viridiplantae > Streptophyta > Magnoliopsida > Asterales > Campanulaceae > Campanula > Campanula takesimana. The sequence goes on along the minus strand of JAOWBW010000187.1, from coordinate 1,016,975 downwards.
TGTAGAGCTAAGAAATTTCGAATTCCGTCATTTTCATAAATTCCAAGTAAGTTGCTTTCCCCTCGTTTATGCTAAAAATGTTCATCTTTAACTCCATTAATGCTCTAGTTGATATATATGGCTTCTTTGGTTGATTTGGAATTTATTTGTAATTTATCCATTTTTGTTAAATTTGGGTGTTTGAATCAACTCTTGGTTTGGATTGTTTGGGTTGTAAATTAAGTCTCTTGTAGGCATATATGTTGTTTTGGTTCATTGTTATGCTAGTTAGAAGTGTTGATTTTGATTGGGTTGTGAAATGGTAAGAAAAGTAGCTCAAACCCAGAAAAAATGGCTGTTTTGGTCCCTCCTGGCAAGGAGGCGCGCGCACCCTCTTATGAGAGGCGTGCGCACCCTCTTATGCTTCAAAAACTCAGACCTTCTGATCATAGGAGGCGTGCGCACCCTTTTAAGGGAGGCGTGCGCTCCCTCTTGTGTTTCAAAACTCAACCTTATGATCATAAGAGGAGCGCGCACCCTTTTAAGGGAGGCGTGCGCACCCCCCCTTCTCTTTTCCCCATGTTGTCCGTTTTACGCTCAATCTTTCGGAGGCCATAACTTCTTCATCCGGACTCCGTTTCAAATGTGTAAACTATCGTTTTAAATATCTCCTTGAGTACTTCGAGATGAGTGGGTTTATTTAATTGTGTTTCAGGTTCAGATTAGGTCGAGCTCTCAGTAAGTGTTTCTTAATACAGAAAACGTTTAGAATTGGTCTAGGTTTTGAGTACTATTCTAGTTGACTTAGGTGGTCATTGTGGAATACTCTAGGTTGGTAAAATGGTTCCTTTGTGAACAAAGACGTTATAGAATTTGATTAAGTATCGTTTTGGAATGTTGAACATCTTTTGATGCGTTGTTTGGATCGATTCATTCTTATGGTGATTATTTGGCATGGTTCCCTACTTTGGAATCATTAAGTGTTTATCAAGCTAGTATTTACTGCTTAGCGTTTATTTGAAATTCCAGCTGGTATTTGTGGTTGTGTCGGGCGATGGGGAATATTATGATGGCAACGAGCCGAGTCCATTATAGTGTTGTCCATTGTTTCGCCCTTGTTTTCCTCTTCCTGATTGGCCTTGGTTGAGATGAGCTAGCTCCCTTTGTGAGTATTCTAGCTAGTTGGTTTTGGGTTATGACTTTGTGTCATTTTCCCTTATTACATGGTTATGGTTCCGGTACCGGGGTTTTCTCTTCAGCTATTATGCTACTATGAAGATGGTTTGATTGGTTGATTGGTTGAAGCTGCGCAGCGATCCTTATTATGTTCTATCAGTTTCGGAAACCTTGGCTCAATATCCTTTGTTACTTGTTTATTTCCGCTGCTATCTGTTAACTGCTAATTACTACGTGCTATGTGAGATTTATTATTGTTTATTGCTTCTTGCATCATAGTATATCATGTAGTTGAATTAGTAACTTATTGAGATTTATCTCACCCCCATTCTTTTATCTTTGTTTTTCCTTAACCCCCTCCCAGGAGGAAAGGAATAGGACTCACTGATCACGAGGAGGACGTCGAGAAGGTTTGTGACTTTTGGGCAGGTGGTTATTTGGTTTATATTACCTATATGTAAAACCTTTTGGGAATAGTATTATCAACAATGACGTCATTAAGTTTGTAATATTTTGTTTTTGGTGTAAGCTTGTGGAGCGTATACCAGTTGTATTAAGTTGTGGTTAAACTTGGATTTCTAAAACCTTTTGTTAAATCCTTTAGTAAAAAATGGAATTTTTATCTTCAGTATTTTGGTGTTTATTGTTTTAAGTCGACGTCCAGCTCACTAGTTCCCGGCCCACGGGGTCGGGGTCGCGACACTTAATCAATCTCAAACTTTATTTGCCTTTCTTGCTTGTAGGAACGCTTCCTATATTATTGCTTATCGCATAAGCATTCATATGTTTCAGATACTTCTAAAGTTCCGATCATATGACAGCAAGTCGTAGCACATTTGACATCTATAGAATCATCCACATGTTTCTAATCAATGTCTTTGCCCACCCTTAATGCATAAGGTTTCTTAGGAATATGATTTATTAAGAATTCATAACTTCCGTTCTTGCTTTAGAACAATTCTTAAGCTCATGACTAGGTCAAGGAAGTTAATCTTATTCTCTTTAAGTGGGGTCAATCGCAGTAATTATACATGATTATAGTTTAAGACATTCTACGAAATACGCAAATAAATACACACATATATTTCATACCATTATCATTTAGAGACATTTAATGTATTTCATAATACTCCCACTAAATTATACACCTTCAAATACAACAATTGTATAATATAATTTAAGTAAGCTAAGATCCGTATTTCACCCAACTTTGAGTCGGCTAGGGCACGACTACTCAAAATCAAGTTATTTAGGTAGATAACTCTTTATCAATCACATCATATGTGACTCTTAGATCTTTTATGAGATTGTTAGACATCTTATGTCAAACATGTTTTAATCTCATCTGTGCCTTAGGCCCAAAACTGTTTTGATATCCCAATTAAGTCAAACCATTTTAAACGTATAGGAAACTCTGATTTACTCATCTTGCTCATAGATGAATAGAATTAATGCGCCTACGCTAGGGCGTAACCCACATAAAACTACCCATGTACTCACAAGTGTTTTAATCATGGATTGACACTTGACTTAAGTTTTAAGAAGGTGTCGCGACCCCGAACCCCGCGGGCCCGAGATCGCGAGCTGGACGTCGACTTACTAATCAAAACACCAAAATATCGGAGATAAAAATTTCATTTCATAATAAAAGATGGTAACACAAGGTTTTGGAAAACAATTTAACAACGACAATGTACTAGTGTAAGCCCCATAAGCTCACACTACAAAATAAATAAATATACAAATCTTAGTGACTTCAATGTGTGGTACAACTATCCCCAAAAGAGTTACACATTTATATAATGTAAACCCACCAATATACACTTGCCCCAAAGCTCAACCCTCGCGACGTCCTGTCTCGTGATCAGCGAGTCTAATCCTTTCCACCTGGAGGGGGGGGGTTAAGGAAAAACAAAGATAAAAGAAAGGGGGTGAGATAAATCTCAATAAGTTACTAATGCAACTACATGACATGCTATGATGAAATAATCAATAATAAATCACATAACACATTGCAATTATCATATATCAGATAGCAGCGGAAATAAACACATAACAAAGGATATAGAAAAGGTTTTCCAAACTGATATAACCAAATAAAGGTCGCTGCGCAGCTTCAACAATCAACAAATCATCATCTTCATAGTAGCATGAAAGCTTGAAGAGAAAACCCCCGCTACCGGAACCAATAACAAGGGGGACAGTGACACACAGTCAAAGCCCGAAAACCAATAGCTAAAGTGCTCACAAAGGGGCTAGCTCATCTCACATCCAAGGCCAATCTGGAGGAGGGAAATAATGGGGCAAAACAATGGTCAACATCACAATGGACTTGGCTGTGCCATCATAATGTTTCGCATCGCCCAAACACACACGAAATACCAGCTGGACTTTCAAATAAATGCTAAGTAATAAATACTAGCTTAAATAAACAACTTAAGGTTCCAAAGTAGGGAACCAATCCAATTAAGTTACCACAAAGGTAAACCAATACAAACAACACATCAAGGATGAACCACATTCCCATTGATAATACTTAATCAAATTCCATAACATATTTATTCACAAAAGAATCAAGTCCAATTAATAAAGTGTTCCACGGTGTTATCTTAAGTTAATTAGGAGAAGGAAACCTAAACTAGGTAAGCCTTTAGTCTTAAACCAAGCAAAAGGGCAAAATTCCAAGCAGGCGGGCGGGCGGGCGGGCGGGCGCCTGGGTAGGGGAGAGCGGGCGCTCATTTGACCAGAAGGTCAGGCCGCTGGAAAAAGGGGTGTAGGCGGGCGCCTGGGTACAGGCGGGTGGGCACCTGGTCTGGTTTCAAGGCCGGGAAAACAGAGCTGGGTTCTCACAATTTCGACCCAAAATCCACCAAAACACAAAATACTCTAAATCAACTCCTTCAACAAGTTACAAAATGTACCAAAACAACTTATCTCTAGGATGGGGATCCAAATAACACCATTTGTCAACCAAAACCAAGAATCAAACCCAACATTCATCAATTCACCAATTTTAGCCAAAAACTAAAATAAATTCCAAATCAATTCTAAACTCAACCAAACTTCAAATATAACACATCAAGCATTATATAAGCATGATATGAACATTTTAGCATAAAAATGGGGGAAAAGTAACTTACTTGGAATTTCTCAAAGATGACGGATTTTAAATATTTTTGGCTTCCTACGATCCTATCGACGATCTAGACAAGATTCATGTTTTAAGAAATGAGAAATAACAAGAGGAGGAGGAAGATAATGAAGAGAGAAGGGAGAGAAAGCTTACCTTCACAAATGGAGGAGGGAGAGAGAAAAGTGTGTGCTGGGAAAGATGGTGAGGAGTGAGGGAGAAGTGAGGGAGGAGAGGGGAGTAGGGAGGGAGTAGTTAAAAATAATTTGAAAACTTACACCTAGGCCCCCTCCTCACTAAGCTAGCACAATTAAACCCCTATCACCCTTCTACCCAATTAACACAAATAAAATGCTAGGCATAATTATTATGAAACATAAAATGCACACATAAATATTTAAATAAATAATCATTTGAATAAATAAATAAGCAAATAAATAAATAATAATTATTTATTACTAAAATGATAGAGCCTAGTTTTCGTATCGTGACAGAAGGTTTATTTGCTTTGAGATATGCATCATATATTTAATTATGTCAAACATAATATAATATAGTCATTGCATAATGATGTTAACTAATCCAATTAATTAACAAAAGAAAAATCTTGTGATTTAATTATGAAGCAACATAATGGGGACGGAATCTAAATTATCTGTAAATAATTTACAGATTGGATATTTCATTCGCATTCCCAGAAACAAGGCGTAAGCCTGCCATTGGTCCATGCAATGAATTAATCCAAATATAGTTTTCTTCTCTGAAAACTATTTGCACTTTGTATAGGGATAAATTCTGAAACTTTAAGATTACACCAATCTTAAACTCCTTTAAGATTATGATCTCATTAACAGTTTGGACTTCTGAACTTAAATCTGTTTCAGGAAACACGGTTTCCAAAACCTGCCGTTTGAAACAGATCAGAATCAGTAACGCCCAAACCATCCGTACGGATGTTTCTGGAAGCATCTAGATTTATCCATACAGCTCTTTCATACAGGTCACATATACTCTGAACTCTTCAGAATTTTGAAACTGTATCCGCAGAGCATCTTGAAATTGAAAGCGCAAACCGCACGGTCGAAACTAAGCCAAAAGGCATCCACATTTCTGTGCTAAGATCAAGAAACCAAGCAACTTCTCTATACGGTCGAAACTAAGCCAAAAGGCATCCACATTCCCCTATAGATTGGATACTTGTTTCATGATCTTTCATTGTCTCTTAATCTCACAGATTACAGCAGTTCTAAACTCTTTAAAACTCTGATTTCTGCAATTCCTTTTGAATTCTTCGGCCAAAAACTGTTTCAGGAAACACGGTTTCGAAAACCAGCCGTCTGAAACCAGTTTCCAGTTTCCAGATTCGAATTCTGTAAACAATTTACAGAATAATCTGAGCACCAGAAAACAAAATCAAATCTGAGAATTTCCAAACTAGTCGTACGGATCAGTTTGGCATCATCCAAACCATCCATACGGATCCATTGGTAGGATCCCAGATTTCCAGGTTTTTCAGAATTTCAGAAATTCGACCAAATCCAATATCATGTTTATACATAATCAGATTACAGAAACATGAATTTACAGATTACGAATTTAATTAGATCTAATCAATATCATGAATAAACAATTTGTTATATATATAAATTAGATCTAAATCATCAATACACATAATTCAATTATTTATAGATAATCCCAACATGCAATTATTCATATAGATCAAATCAATATAATAATCACATAATCCCCATATTCATGCTCATAAATTTTATATCTCATATATAAAACTCAAATCACACATTCATCTTATTATCATGTAGATATTATATAATCTAATTAACAATTTCAACATGATATACTAAAATAATCAACAATGAACGGGGCTCTGATACCACTGTTGGGTTTTGATTCATCATGCGCAGCGGAATTAAACATATATAAATCAAACACCCAAGAGCACGGATCCGTGCATGTTGATTAAATTAAATACAAGATGAAAGAAACATACCCTTGAAGATCGAATCCATGAACACGGACTTTGAGGTGCTAAAGAAAACACCCTCTATCGGTATCCACACGTCGAACGGATATCAAGAACACCTTCTTGATCTGGATTTCTAGACCCAAGGCTTGATGAAGAAACGATTTCTTCGTAAGAATTATTTAGCTTCAATGATTATTGAGTTATGATGATTCTAAATCTCAAAACTAATAATCCCCTCTCTATATGTGTGTAATTGTTTCTCAAACAACATGTTATGATTTCTAAAATCAACCATTAGGTTTCTCAAACCCGACTGCACACATATATAATAGGGTATAAACCTAATTCCTTTAGGGATCAGAATTCCTTGTCAAACAAGAGATCTGAACAAACTGTTTTCCGTCTGGACAAACCATCCGTACGGATTGGTTGGGTGGCTCCCAAACCATCCGTACGGATACTTCCATCAGGATCCAGTTTTTCCTATTTTCTATGCCTTATTCAATCCGTTCTATTGTGTGTGACCCAATAGGATGATACTAAGTTGCCAACGAGTCTGAACGAGTCAGAACCCGTAAGTCATAAGCGGACTCTAGCAAGCCATTATGACTACCCAATTAGTATAACTTTGAAATCCCAAAGTAACCTTATAAAACATAACACAATCCCTTTGTCACACGATATCATATTGGACATAAGTCATGGTCCACGTCAACTTATGTTGTCCAATGCTTTCTCGATCTCGAGTAGATTGATATGAGAAAATAACATTGAACGCTTCAATTCATTTGGGTACGGCCGTACACTATTATTAATCTCACTCATCGAGTGGCCAAGCTATAGACACCCCGCCTTGGACCGCTCACCCCGATTGCACATTTGATCTTGTGTTTCTCCCCATTTTAAGTGTTTCTCGTTAGTTTATGTCACTTCCGTTAAGTTCCTGACTGACTTCGTTAAGTCCAGGGACTAAACTGAATAACAGGGCTGACTTTCTAGTCCATTCTGTCAAAATCGCCTTCTCTGAGTCGCGTGCCTCCGACAGGAGGATTCAGACGCGCGCGCCTCCCGCCCCTAAAGCAAGAAGCGCGCGCCTCTGGGCGTCGGTTACAGATTTCTGGCCAGGATTTTCTCCCTTGCTCAATTTACAGGATTTTGCTCGGGAAAATTTTTTTGGTGACTGAGTTTTGGCACTAAAAACATCTCTCTTTCACCTATAAAAACCCCCCTTTTACCTCTATTTTCGAGGACCTTGGGCTCTCAATCTTACATTCTCAAAAAGACACTAAAATTTCACACCTACAAAGCATTCCCAAAAGATTTCTCCAAAGAATTCATCATGAAGTGTTTGAAGTCTCTTGATGTCTAGGTAAAGTTATTTCTTTCCTCTTCTTAACTTCATCTCTTTTCTATTTCTTTTTGTTTTATCAAAGTGCAATCACCCAAATCATTTTGGGACATGACTCTAATGATCACCTCATCTCATTGAGGTCGGTTAAAGAGTTATCTCCTACATTCCAAACTCTATTTTAAAACCCCTTTTTTATGATTTAAAGAAGAAGAAGAAGAACGTTTATCATTCATGTAGATTTTGATCAAGCAAGACCAACCTTAGTTGGGTGAGATGGGTGTTTCGGTACTTCCCATCTCGTAACCTAACCCCCGAACCTCAAAACAAAGAATCTCCGTTTTCGTAATCAAACTTAGGCTATTATCAATAGGTTTTTCTTATGTTCCTCAAAACATAGGTGGCGACTCTAAAAACAAGTTAGACATCCTAGGATAATTCACGCGCTCTAGCCAACCCGTGGTTCCCCCGGGGTATCTACAGTGGCGACTCTGCTGGGGACGTTTGAGGGTTAAACTTGCATTCTGATCAAAATCTACATCTTTTCTGGGCATTCTGACTCCTGATGGGGGAGGCGCACGCTTCTGGCCTCTTCAGCCTAAAGCGCGCGCATCCCGCATCAAGGACCAGAATCGCCCGCTTCTTCATGTTGTTCATCTTCTTCGTCTACTATTCTCCGCTAATCATTTCTGCAGGGGTTACAATATGCACATAGGACCAGGGCAATCCCCTGAGTCCAAAATCCGACAATCTGACAGGTGTGCCCAGAAGCGCGCGCCTCCCAATAGCATCGCGCCATGCGCGCGCGTCTCGTATCAACACTCAGAGGCGCAGGCTTCTGGGTTGGTTCCCAGAACAGAAACAGGTCTCATAACAGAGCAGTATGATGGGGGTGCAGGTACAGTTGCCTGCATCAGTGGTTATTCTGAACTTCGGGCTGTTTTAATTTTATGTTCTATTTTATCGGTCACACGGGTGATTCGAATGTTGTAATTATGTGCTTATTTGTTTTTTTTATTTCTTTTGAAAAAAAAAAAAAAAAAAAATTTGTCACCTATTAGACCTCACACTACATGCACATATTCCTATGAATTGCTCACTATCGAGTCGCACAAGTCCAACCCCAAACCCGTCGAGGCCCGTCCTAGAAAGTTTCAAGCTCCACTCGACCTTGGCTCTTTCGAAGCGGTAAACCTCAGCCCGTGGCGTAGTTCATGACTACATGCCGGGGGTGACCTTTGGGCCTCATATTCAAGCCGAGCACAAGCCACACAATTCTAGTTAGGGTCTAACACTCCGTGACTCAAGTCGGTTTCCATGTACCGAGATTTCCCTAAACTAATGTCTTCAAATCATATATGCAAACTTGTTGAAACGGACGCAATAAAAATCCGTCCCCAAAAGTGGTTATTTTGGACGAAAATAAAAATCCGTCCCCGCATGTATGCTTTACTACATTAATTTAGTTTAATCCCGATACATGTAGGATTCACAAACGCGATGGAATCCGATGAGTATATGGGACCGCGAGATGGTCTATATACTAGTATGACGATTCCATTATTTTCTTAGAAACCCCAAAAGGGATCCATTCCCTCCGACTTATAAAAAAAAAAAAAAAGAGTCTTTTCTTATGTGGTTCGAGTCGTGTGCCCAACTGTGTGTTCTAAGCCTCTTCGTGGACTGCAAGTGTTACTCAAGACTGACAAGGGCCTCTTCTACAATATAGGTTCAATTGGTACTTACAGAGTCTACCGGGATTCGGTAAATCGGTTAGTCTGTGAATAGATCACTCCAACAGCTCCTACATCAACAATGGCCGGCGGCTCCAACACCAACAATACCATGACTCTCGAGCAACTCGCAACCATGGTCCAACTCCTCCAAGAGCAAGTCTCCACCCTTAATAAGGAGGCACAAAGCAAAGACGACATTTGGCAATCCCACATCGACAGCCAAAGGGAGGCCCACGAGGCCGAGATGGAGCTAATGAAAGAAAAGCTCACTAATCTTGCCAAGGGGAAGAGCAAAAATGACGATGGCGAATCCGAATGGACCGAAGGTTTGTTCAAAAGTCCTTATGTCAACACCCGCACCAAGAAAGTGGGAGAGCCAAGTTCCGAGAACAATGAGCCCAAAATGGTGGATTCTATCATGGCCTACATCGACCAAAAATTCAATAGGCTCAACATGGGGAAAGGCTCCGACACAAGCCTTTATCAATCATCCATCCTCATGAGTACTATGGCCGCTCTTCCTGATAAGTTCAAGATGCCCGACATAAGCAAATTCAAGGGCAACTCTTGTCCTATGGCTCACATTGAGACTTATATTTGGGCAATGGTTCCGAAGAAGGTCTCCCCCAAGGTGATGGCTCAATTCTTTCCTCTCACTCTCGAGGGGGCGGCAAAAGATTGGTATGCTACTCTCCCGCTCACTGTCCGTCTTGATTGGGACTCCGCCGTGCTTGCCTTTAAGAACCAACACTAAGGCAACACCACTCACCGGCCCACAAGGAAAGAGCTAGAGAACACTACTCAACGAGACCACGAGTCCTTCATCGACTTCACAAGGAGATGGAATGATAAACTCTCCGAGATTGTGGAAAGGCCAATTACCAAGGAGCAAATGGACATCTTTCTCAAATGTCTCAAAATTGATCTCCGCACCCACCTAAGTGGGGCCTGCTATGCGGATTTCTCCCAAATGTATGAGGCGGGGGTCCGAATGGACGAGTTGCTCAAGGAAGTCAAGAAAAATGCTCCTAGCTACCGCTACAAGGCCGCTTCCAACTCCACAAAAGAGGCCTCGGTCAACGCCGTCACTATCGACAAGGGGAATTATAAAAAGGTTCCTCCACCCCAAGGGAAGAAGACTCGAAATGACCGTGCCTACACGCCTCTCCAAGGCATGACTCAAACCGAAGCTTTCGAAGTCCTCAAAGAAAAGGTTCAAGTCACACCCGTACAAGGGTACCAACCCAAGACGGTCAACCCCAATCATGCTCACCACAAATATTGTGGCCACCACCAATATAGTGGCCACACCACCGAGGAATGCTTTGTTCTCCGCAATGTCATTCAAGATATCATAGACAAGAAAGAATTTGTAGTGACTAATGGCGAACATGTCAATGTAATAGAGATAGGAGAACTCGAGGGGACCACCCATTCAATCCCAATTGTGAATGGGGGCCCCAATGTTATGAATAAACTTGACAATTCTTGTTATGTTGTGACTTACGATGAGGTAATGAGGGAAGTACTAGAGAATAGGAACAAGAAGCAAGATGGGAACGTCAACATGCTAACTTGATCCGGTCAAGTCATAGCAAGCAACCCTTCCACTTCCGCACCAAGCTCCTCTTCTCAAAGGCCGCAAGCTCGCGACACTCCCGAAGATCCTCTACTTGTCCAACTCAAGAAAACTCAAGCCAACATCTCTATTTGGGACCTCATCGCATCCTCAAAGAAACACCGAGATCTTGTCATCCGCAATCTCGATGATACATAAATTTCTCCCGATACTACTCCTGAGGACCTCACGGAAATGATCGGTCACATTCATTTTGGCAACGTCATCACCTTTGCCAATATGGACCTTCCACCATTTGGTTCCGACCACAACGAGGCTATTTACCTCAAGGTACGAGCAAGGGGGAGGCCCATATCAAGAGTCTTAGTGGACGGTGGTTCCGCACTCAACCTCATGCCTGGCAGAATCATGGGCATACTGGGGCTTAAGGATTCCGATTTGAAGCCTTCTACTCAAGTAATCCGAGGTTATGACAGCACCGCCCGTACAGTCATGGGAATGATCGAAATAGAGATTGAGTTTGGGAGCATAGTCATGTCCGTTCCATTCCAAGTGCTTGACTTCCTGGCCTCGTTCAACTTGCTTTTGGGTCGATCATGGATTCACAGTTCTAATGCCATCCCGTCAACTCTCCATCAATGTGTCAAGATCCGAAATGGTGATGAAATAGTGACCGTCATGGCCAAAAATGTCACTATCCACAGAAAAGGTGAGCCCGTCCACCAAGTTCAGCATGGTTTACCAGACTCCACTCTCTTCGGCGTCTCAATCAACGCCATTGACAAAGAAGGGGGAAACGGATCATGGACCCCCAGCAATCACAAAGTCCCCCGCATGATGAGGAATATGGACTACTTCCCTGGTTTAGGCCTAGGGAAATATCAACAAGGAATCCTACATCCTGTGCAAGTTCCATTTGTCAAGAACACATTCGGTTTGGGGTACGAGCCTTCCAGAGAAGACTTGAAACAAGAGCAAGCGATCAAGGATGAAAAGGCCCGAGCTCGTAAAGAAGGCCGTCGTTATGAGGTCCCTAATCTAAGGCCTTACCGCAAGACGTTGAATGGCTATTTTGTCCGCCAAGGGGAAGACGTTCCATACATGATCTTTCCCGAGCCATGGGTTAACAATAAGGGTGTCAAAAATCCCGGTCTCGAAATCTTCTCCGATTGTGAGATCCAGAAATCCGAAAGGGAACCAACTCCCATGTCGCCCCGTGAATGGTGGGGAAGGAAGGTGACTATAGAGTCTGAGACAGAAATTAACGTGGGGGAAGAACCGACAGATTTAGCCTCTATGTTCGAAGAGCTTGCCATAATGAATGAATGCCAAGTCAACGCCATCCATGACACCGTCATCATGAATGAGACTATCAGTGAGATCCCGCCAAGCTCCGAGCCGATCAACAATTAGTATTCTACGAAAGGGCCCGTGGTATCCGAGGAATTCTTAGTCCAAGAAATGGGTTGCATACCCCGCACAGCAAGAAAGGAAGAGCGGCTCACACTTACTTTCGAGTCTGAGAGTGTCTCTAATACCCTCACCCAAGAGGATATGGAGGCCATAGCCGAGCGTGTGTTTCCTTTCTTTGCTAATGAAAAATTTGATATTTCTGAGTACCCTGAGATTGCAAATATCATAAATGATGAATTAACTAATAATGAACTTAATGAACAAGTTAATAACGATTCAAATTATGATGAAATAGACCACGAAAACACAACATACTTAAATGAACTTTCTCAACAGGTCCGTAGTCGTGGTGAAAATGGTCCAGGGGCTGACGAAGAATTGCATGTTGTTAATCTAGGTACCGACGAAGAGCCAAGAGAAACTAAGATCGGAAGCTTCTTCAAGGGGGACGACAGAGACAGATTGACTGCACTACTACGGGAGTTCGTGGATGTGTTCGCATGGTCATACAAAGACATGCCGGGTTTGGACAGAAAGGTAGCGGAGCACAGAATTCCGATCAGAGAAGATGCCAAGCCGGTAAAACAGAAGCTCAGAAAGATCAAGCCAGAATGGTCTCTGCAAGTCAAAGAAGAGAGCGAGAAGCTCCTCAGTGTGGGTTTCATCAAGGTTATCAAGTATCCGACATGGTTAGCCAACATCGTGACAGTCAGAAAGGCAAACGGCAAGGTTCGAGTTTGTGTGGACTTCCGAGATTTGAACAAATCTTCCCCGAAAGACGATTTTCCACTCCCTAACATCGACATGCTGGTCGACTCCACTGCTGCCTACGAGGTTTGCTCATTCGTGGATGGGTTCGTTGGGTACAATCAGATTCTCATGGCCGAGGAAGATCAACATAAGACAGCCTTCACAACACCGTGGGGTACCTTTTGCTACAAAGTCATGCCATTTAGGTTAAGAAACGCTGGGGCTTCCTACCAAAGAGCCGTGACAGACTTGTTCCATGATATGATTCACAAAGAAATCGAGGTCTATGTGGACGATGTGATCATTCACTCCAAAGGGACCGATGGTCAACATTTAATCGATCTCCGCAAGTTCTTCGAAAGGCTTCGTCAACACAAGATGAGGCTCAACCCTGCAAAGTGCACGTTCGGGGTTATCCGAGGCAAATCTTCAAGCTACTCAAGAAGAATGTGGCTCTAGAATGGACCGACGCGTGCCAAGAAGCCTTCGACCAAGTGAAGCATTACTTGACGTGCCCTCCTGTTCTAGTTCCACCGCACAAGGAGAAGCCTCTTTTGCTCTATCTCACTGTCAATGATGAATCCCTAGGGGCTATGTTAGCACAAGAGCAACGAGAGTCCACAAAGGAGAATGCCATTTATTTTGTCAGTCGCCGATTCCAAGGAAGCGAAAAGAACTACTCTGTGTTAGAGAATTCATGTGCAGCATTGGTTTGGGTTACTCAAAAGCTCAAACACTATATGGAAACTTTTCCGATCAAGCTAGTAGCAAAGGTGGACCCGCTCCGCTACATCTTCGAGAAGCCTTTCATGTCAACAAGAATAGCCAAATGGTACTTCATGCTCGCCGTCTATGATATCACTTACGTCACACTAAAATCCGTCAGGTGAAAAGTGTTCAGTGACCAGCTTGCCGAATTCCCGTGTGACGAAGTGAAGGGGGAAAACGTACAGTTCCCCGACGAGCATTTAATTTGTACTGCAACCGAGGAAAATAAGTGGCAACTTTTTTTTCGATGGCGCCGCCAATAAACACGGTTTTGGTATAGGAGTATTACTTATCGATCCAAAAGACATCTACACTCTCATTGCCATCTGTCTGGAATTCGAAGCTACCAACAACATTTCCGAGTACGAAGCATGCATAGCAGGGCTCGAAGCAGCTCTCGAAAGAAACGTCACGGAACTAGAAGTATTCGGTGACTCTTTGCTCCTTATCAATCAGCAATCGGGTAAATGGCGAATCCAAGACCCGACCCTCCAACAGTATGGTCAGCACCTTGAAGAATTGGTTGAACAATTCCAAGAGATCACTTTCAACTACCTGCCAAGGGATAAAAATCGCTTCGCCGATGCACTGGCCACCATAGCTTCATTAGTCGAAATGCCCAAAGGGAAAATGGTGAAGCCTTTCAAAATTGCCCGAAGGAACAGTCCGGTGTACTGCATGAGTATCGAGATCAACGAGGTTCAAACAAACTCTCCGTGGTATTCGGATATCATAAATTTCCTCAAAGATGGCACTTATCCCGAGAATAGCAATAAGAAGTCTCAAGCGGCTCTGCAAAGGCTAGCCTCTCGGTACGTACTGATTGGGGACCGAGTCTACAAAAGGCACCACGACGGGATTAATCTCTTATGCGACAATGAGGCCGAAGCACAAGAGATAATGTGTGAAGTGCACGAAGGAGAGTGTGGACCCCACATGAATGGGTTTATGCTAGTCAAAAGATACTCCGCATTGGTTACTATTGGAGCACTATGGAACGAGACTGTATCGAGAAAGTCAAAAGGTGTGCCAAGTGTCAATTCCATGCTAATCTGCAACATGGTCCACCCTCGCAACTTTACCACATGGTCACACCTTCGCCTTTCTCTTGTTGGGGGATAGACATCATCGGTAAAGTCCATCCTGCCGGAAGCAATGGGCAGTCATTCGTCCTAGTGGCCGTCGACTACTTCACAAAGTGGGTCAAAGCACAAGCCTATCAGACCCTCAACGCCAAGAAAGTCCATCCGACAACGGCTCTCACTTTGAGAAGGAAATGGATGCACTTTTGGTAGAATACAAGATCACCAAGCACAAGTCATCTCCTTACCGTCCCCAAGCAAATGGCGCGGTTGAAGCAGCAAATAAGACCATCAAGACCATCGTCAAGAAAATGGCCTCAACAGGAAGGGATTGGCCCGAGAAGCTACCATTAGCATTGTGGGGCTACCGCACATCAATACGGTCAGCAACAGGAGAAACTCCTTATGCATTAGTCTATGGTTCTGAAGCCGTACTCCCAATCGAACTTGAAGTCCCATCTCTACGGGTCCTCCTTGAGAATCAAGTCAACGAGGTCGACTGGATGCAAAGTCGATATGAACAGCTAGCCTTACTCGACGAGAAAAGGCTAAGAGCACTCGAACGCACAAGGGCGTATCAGCAAAGGATGGCAAGAGCTTTCAACAAAAAGGTGAAGCCTCGAAACATCAATGTGGGAGATTTGGTCTTAAGACAACATCCTCCTAATGCCATGAATCCCCTGGGAAATGGGGACCCCGATGGATCGGTCCGTACGTGGTCAAAAAGATACTAAGCGGCGGTGCAGTCCGACTCGTGGATTTAGATGGTGACCAGCTGCCAAAGGAGGTCAACCTCGACAAGCTCAAGAGGTTCTATGCTTAATAAACAAAGACCATAAAAAAAAAAAAAATCGCTCGCTAGGTTGAAAACCCGCAAGGGCGGCCTAGGCAAAAATTAGAGCACGTGCAAAAAAGAAGCCCGTTAGATTGAAAACCCGAAAGGGCGGTCTAGGCAAAAAACAGGGTGCACACAAAAAAAAAAATGGTCTTTGTTTGTTTGAACTACGGAGACCTGAGCCTCCCAACTGGAGGAACGTAGGCAACCTTCGGGTGCGGTCTAAAACATATCAAAAATACCCAATTCACTTCAAATAACAAGATGCATTTTTTATTCATTCAATGAGTTATTCAAGCCATTACAACGGATTTATTGAGAAACAAAAGACATCAAAACATTAAATCCTAAAACAAAGTGGTCTAATTTAATTGCAATCTCTTAGGGTACTAAGAAAAGTCCAATTTTCTCTTAGCCTTCAAAGGACCACCCGATCTTCTCTCAATCCTTTTCTTCTTGGATAACGGAGGAGCACTAATACACACCGAAACCTTCTGTGTTGCGGCACGTCTCCTAGCATAAAAGTCACCCAAAGGAGTACCGAAAGGGTCATCAAGAATGTTACTCGAATCAGCAGCAGCCTCCCTATATCTCAAAGCGCTGCTAGGCTCAAAACCCTTTCCCAACAACTCGACATGAAGCACATCGACCCAAGTGATGCCACGGTAAAGGGTGCCAAACAAATAATCCAAGTAGCTCTCGGGAAGGAAGACACTCCCCCGATGCAGAGGAGCAAAAGCCCAACGGTTGCGATCATCTCCCCAAGCCGACTGAAGCTTACTCGAGAAGTCTGGACCCATGTAAGCAACTGGACGAAGCATTCCGTCCCTCAGAAAAGGAATTATCTGTTGGCAACCAAACTGCCGCAGAACCCGCTCTGGCTGGTAAAATGAAGAATCTCTCAAGCCGGGTACAACCACGTGCTGAAAACCAAGAGTCCATTCTACAAAAGGACGAAGACCCCAAGAAGGAGGGCACCACTCAATATCGACGGTTACCCGAGAGGCAAAGAATTTCTTCCAACCATCTTCAGATAAATCTCGGATCAACAGCTTCCTCTTATGAACAGCAATAGGAGACAAATCACCATCCGGAGAATAAATCTTAAAGTGTTCTCGGAGCCATATGGTCAAGAGCAAAGGGCTTCCCCGACACATCTTGTCCGTCCTATGTAACTCATCAAGGCCGTGCAACGTCTCCCCTACAATAAGAGGGATTATACTAAATTGTTGGTCCTTGGCTTGCAAAATAATCTCAGCCAACTGCGCATCCGCAGTCCCGAAGGGTGTGACAAACAGTACTTCACTAAAGAGACAAGCGGCCATGGCATTCCTCTTGAAAGATTGAACCACCGGATCCTCCGAGTGTAAACTGAAAGATTGAATCACCGTACCGTGCAACATCTTCCTCACGTCCTCAACAGGGAGATTCAGTAACTCAACCCAAGAGTCAATGGCACCACGGTGATATTTAGGGACGGCAATCCGACCGGCCAAAGGCATGCCAAGGATGGCCCCGAAATCATCAACAGTCGACACCATTTCATTAGCTGAAAAGTTGAAGGTATGGCTATCGCAATCCCAGAAAGCCGCGGCAGCTCTCAACAAATCCCAATCCGGCTTCAACGTCTGCAAAGCGAAAAGAATTCGGAACTCGAAGTCTTTAATGAAGGCCTTCTTGGGATGGGTCTTGAAAGAATACACAAAAGTGTCCAAGTCCGTTTCATACCCACTAACAACCTTGGCATCAAGAACAAAAGAATTGGAAGCCTTGGAAAATGTTGATCACAAGCAAAGTTGAGCAATAATATGATGTTCAAAAATGGCAGAAAGGAGCTGTGAGAATCAAGTGGTCGAACAGAAGCTGATATTATAGCTGTTGGGGGGTCTTTTGGCCAGCAAATGTCAAGCCCGGAATTCTGCCTCCCAGACGCGCGCGCCACCCGCCAGCGGTCTGAAATGCGCGCGCGTCCCAAGCCTACAGAGGAAAGCGCGCACCTCCCAAGTCTAGATCACTTCAGAAAAGGCCTTGTCAGAAATCTCTAGCCTAAATCAAGACACAGCCCCGGTCCTCGGACACCCAGTTGGGCACACCTTCTTCTGGTCCGCCCTTAAGGCATGTCAAAGATTGAAAGTAGGATAGAAACTCCCACTCAAAAGTAGGCTGTCCTTCTCCAGATTCTGAACTCCCTAAGTTCTGTCACGGGTGCCATACCCCCCTCAAGAGTCAATCTCAACATTTCATCCCCAGCAGGAACATTCTTCTGGTCGCGATCAACTATGCCCGCACCCCACAAGTCAAAAAGTCAAGTGTGACTCCAAGTGGCACGCGACTTCAAAGCAATATTTCATCAATGGATTTCACTAACGGATTCGTCAATAAAGGTTCACCAACGGCCTCTCCAAAGGTTCACCAACGGCCTCTCCAAAGGTTCACCAACGGCATCTACAAAGGTTCACTAACGGCCTCCTCAAAGGTTCACTAACGGCCTCTTCAAAGGTTCACTAACGGCCTCTTCAAAGGTTCACTAACGGCCTCTCCAAAGGTTCACCAACGGCCTCTACAAAGGTTCACTAACGGCCTCATTCAAGGGTTCACTAAAGGCCTCATCAACGGATTTCACTAACGGATTCGTCCTCAAAGGTTCACTAACGGCCTCCTCAAAGGTTCACTAACGGCCTTTTCACAGGTTCACTAACGGCCTCATTCAACATATTCAGCCGGCAGGTTCACCTAACGGATCATGCCACCCCCTCTATCAACAAAAGCCGCTCACATAGGGAGCGCACCACTATCTCTCGCAATTTCAAATTCCTGCTTTCATCGAGTCTTTGCTTTTTCTTGGTGATGTCCTCGGCGGGTGTTTTTAACTTTCGTCAACGCGTTTTGCTTTGCAATCCACGTCGCCGAGGGGCTCTGTAGACACCCTGCCTTGGACCGCTCACCCCGATTGCACATTTGATCTTGTGTTTCTCCCCATTTTAAGTGTTTCTCGTTAGTTTCTGTCACTTCCGTTAAGTTCCTGACTGACTTCGTTAAGTCCAGGGACTAAACTGAATAACAGGGCTGACTTTCTAGTCCATTCATTCAAAATCGCCTTGTAACGACCCGAAAACCCGTATCTATTTTCTTAGTAAAAATAATTGTTTATTTATTTAATTAATTATTTATGTGTGCATTTTAGTGTTTCATCATATTTTATGTCTAGCATTTTGTTTGATCACCTTGTGCTAGTATGAATTTAATTGGGTCTTTGTGGAATGCTTGGGTTGGGTTTATTTGTGCGGAGTATTTCTAGAGGGGCTTTAGTGTAACTTTTAAAAAAATAACTCTTACTTACTCCCTCCCTACTCCCCCTTCTCCTCTCCCTTCCAGTCAACTCTCCCTCTCTCTCTCCCTCTTTCCACATTGCAAAGAAAAGGGTAAGAAATCTCCTCCCTCTTTCCTTCTTTTTGACTATCATTTATTCATTATTTCTTAATGCTCATTTTATGAAAAATGTTTAGATCGTCGATAGGATCGTAAAGAGCTAAGAAAATTCGCATTCCGTCACCTTTTATAAATTTCAAGTAAGTTACTTTCCCCCCCATTTTTATGCTAAGATGTTCATCTTTAGTTTATGTAATGCTCTAGTTCATATATGTGTCATTTTGGTTGAGTTTGGAATTTATTTGCATTTTGTTCATCTTTTGTGATTTTTGGAGAATGTTGGGATTTAAATCTTAGTTTGGGTTGATAGATGATGTTATTTAGGTCCCTTTTTAGTTTATAAGTTGTTTTGGTTCATGATTATGCTTAGTGGAAAGTTTGGTTGTGGTTGATTTTGAGAAATTTGTGAAATGGGTAAGAAAATTGAAGAACCCAGCTGAGATTCTGCCCAGTCCGTCGACCGGGCGCCCGCCCAGTTCTGGCCTTTTTCCTTCGGCCAACCTACTGGCTAAATGAGCGCCCGCCTGGTCCTTAGCGCGCGCCTGCCCGCCCCCCTGTTTCTGGAAATCTTCTTTTCGCTTGTTAAAACTAGGTTGCTCCCTTAGTTTAAGTTTTATTATTCCAATTAACTTAAGTTAACATCGTGGAACACTTTATTAATTGGAATTGGTTCCTTTGTGAATAAAAATGTTATGGGATTTGATCAAGTATTGTTTGGGAATGTTTGGGCATCTTATGATGTGTTCGTAATTGTTCCAACCGAATTGATTTTTGGATAAGACTTGGTCTAGGTTTTAGGCGATATCCTATAGTACCTAGAGGGTTTTTATTGAACGCCAAAGTGTAGGGTTTGGTCCGGTTGTGATCATGTACTAATAGGTGTAACCTTTAGGATTCGTTTGGGGTGTTTAGAATTGGTTCGTTATGAACGGATGTAAAGCGAATTGGCAATTGGGTACCTACGGTTCGATTAACCTTAAGGTGTATTCATTCGGATTTCCCATTTGGAATTCCAAGTGTGATGAGATGATAGAGTTCTTGGTCATAGTACTCTTTACGAGTAGACGTTTAGGTTCATCTTGGTAATAGTCATTATACTATTTGTGAGCGACCGTTTGGGTTGTACTCCTTATGAGTAATTTGTGAGTATCATCTTTAGGATGTGTTTGGTATGTGCCTTATCATGGAATCATCATGTTTTAATGATCAATGTTGTTGGGCTCTCTATGAGCAACCCTGTTTATCAGTGTTGGACTCTCTATGAGGAACTTCTTGTGTTCATTGCTGTTGAACTCTTCATGAGTAATCGTTTGCATCTTTATGGTGATTAATTGGTATGGTTCCCTACTTTGGAATCTTTGGTTGTTTATCGAGCTAGTATTTATTACTTTTCATTTATTTGAAAGTCCAGCTGGTTACTTGTGTTCGAGTCAGGTAATGGATAATGTTATAATGGCACGAGCCAAGTCCAGTATAGCATCGCCTATTGGTCCTTCTTTCCCCTTCCAGATTGGCCTTGGTTGGGATGAGCTAGCTCCCTTTGTTGAGTATTCTAGCTAGACATTTTGGGTTTTAACTTTGTGTCATCTCCCCTGTCCTTTGTGACATGTTACATTGTTATGGTTCTGGTACTGGGGTTGTGATCTTCAGCTGTTATGCTACTACGAAGATTAGTTGATTGATTGATTGGTCGGTTCGGACCGGGGTTTTCTCTTCAGCTATTATGTAACTATGAAGATGGTTTGATTGGTTGAAGCTGCGCAGCGATTGTTCTATTGGTTTGGTGAAACCTTGGCTCAGTATCCTTTGTAACGTGTTTATTTTAGTCTTATGTGCTGCTTGATGAGTTAGTCGTTATTTCCAACTGGTATGGGACAGTTGGCGATAGGGAGCTTTCTCATTTGTTGTTATGTGATTTACTTGTTCAGTTATATCGTTGATTGCATGATATTATGCCATGTAGTTGCATTAGTAACTTACTGAGATTTTATCTCACCCCGTTTCTTTTTATCTTTGTTGGTTTTCCTTAACCCCCCCCCCCCATGAAATCAAGTGGTAGCGTTGTGAGGTCCGTTGTAGCGGGAATCTTCTGAGCAGGTTGATCGCCTTTGGGATAGTTGCTCTTCGGAGCCTTTATGTATTTGATTGTGGGTTCGTAGTCGTTCAATGTTTGGTGTTTACTGTTGTACTTTGGGTATTTTGGTTAATAGTTGTTCTTGCTTCCGTGTTTGTTTGTAGTCTCCAAGTTATAATCTCGTTGAGGTGTTGTTTGCTGGTATTGGTTTCATAGTTGAATCCACGCGCCCGGTTTGGTATTTTGCATTTTGGAGATGTATATTATGTTTATGGATTTTAGTACTTTTCCAGGGCATGACAGTTGGTATCAGAGCAATGGTTTTAGATCTTGAAAGAGAATAAGAACTCTGATATTGAATAGGTTTCAATACTTGGATGTTACAAGTTTGAGCGGTTTAGAAAACTAAGTTTTCATGAAAGATGAGGTTAAGGTAGAAGTTGGTTGAGTTATGAGTCGTGATATTGACGTCGAGTGTTTATTTTCTTATGGTATATCAAGTATAGGATTGGTGTTAATAGTGTTGGTTTCATTGGGGTTAGTCGGTTTGGGAATCGAGAGTGCGAGTTTTGAAAGCTTGGGCATATCTATTTCGTAAAGTGGACAGCGTTTCGTTCTATGTTTGCATGTTTGTCATCATTCATGGATTCATGTTGAGGTGTATTCTCGAATGGGGAACTACGTGATTGCTACTGGTATGTATAGGGTGATTTTGTTATGTCACCTATGCGGGATTGATGAGTTAAGTGGTATGGTTTAGCTTTCTAAATGCTACGAATTTCTTGTGCACCATCGATAGGTGGAGAATATTTCTATATTGGCATGTTTGACTTTGTTTAGAAGTATACTAGATATATATATATATATAATGTTCAGGTTCTATGTTGAAAATCCGAAGATCTTTATTATAAGGTTGTGCTGGGAATTTAGCTTATTCAGTTGGCAATGTTAATTTTGAAATATTAGGTATAATTTATATTGGGTGCAATAGGTCGCTTGACCGATAGAGAACTTGAGTTATAATGAGTTGATATGGGCTATAATACTGATAGGTGAATCAGTGAACATCTAGTATCGGTTGGGTTAAAAGAGTTAAAGATTCAATTTGAAAATTTCTTGATAGGAGATTTTTCTTTACTTTTAGTACATCTACGTGAGTGCATCGGAATTGTTTAGTATGAGGAAATTTATAGTTTATTAGGAGTGATATTAAGAAGTTGAGTTATGACACTTTTTGGAATCATCTTAGTACATGACAGGAGTTGAGTTAAAGCAATATGAGTTATGAGTATATTGTGGAGGTTATAATCATTAATGATGGTAAGCGCGTTAAGTTTAAAGAACTAAACATATTTTGAGAAGGTAAGAAATTCTCGGGCAATATTAAAGGCATTTTGGGTTTTAGTTAATCAGTTGTCACATGGTTCTGGATCTTTTCCTAGTGGCGTTTCTCGTTCGGATTAAGGATGTGTAAAGGAAGTTGGGTATAGATACTTGGGCATATTAAAGGATGCTATGATTTTGCATTTGGACAGTTGAAATGTTATTCGCTAATGGGATTATTATGTTCGTAATACTATTGAGCATAAGTAATATTGGGTTAATAAATGTATACGTGAAAGACTAAATTGGGTTAGCCATTGAAGATTTAGAATTTGTTAAAGTTCATTTGGGTATATAAGCACAGATTATTAAATTAAATTGGAGTTAGAGAAAATCTTTTGAAGATAAAATTTGGATTGTTTTGCGGACTACTGAGTACTTGGAACTGTTTTAAACTTTCAAGGATCGGAGTAATGTAATGATAATAATTTCGGTATTAATGTAGTTTCGTGGTTGGGCTGGTATCACTATTATCTTAAAAGGTGTGATCAGTGTTATGTTTTCTTGGAGGTATGTTAAGTTTTTCATTATAGTGAAAATTGATAAATCCATTACCTCTAGTGATGCTTCCAAATAGAGATGGAGGTACGCAACGATTTTGGGCAATAAAGTAGTTGTACATGCTTCGAGGATTAACGCTTAATAAATGGAACTACCTATGACTTGGGATTGGTTGTGATTCTATGGATATTGCCTTAGAGGATTGTACATTTTATTTCATTTTGGGACCAAGTTGAAGCGTTGATGACAGACTATCAAAAGTTGATGGATATAATTCCTTAGAAAACTAAGTATGAGGTAATGCAAGTGGGTTGAGAAATACAAAGATTATGACGGTATTATGTTTTATCTCATGAGGAAGTGAGTGTGGTAGTAGAATCTCATTTAATCGGATAGTTGATGACGGAAAAATTTTGAGTATATCATTGAGTCATTGGGTGACAATAATAGTTAGCCCTATTCCTTCTCATAGTTGTTCGGGTAGTAGTGTGATTACTTGGGATGATGTTTAGATCGTCAATGTGTGCGGATGAACCGGAAAAGTAAGACTTATGGATGTTGTTGATTTAAGGGTTGATGGTGAGCGTAATGCTAAGTAGGATCAAATCAGCTATGTCTCAGAATGGGTGAACGAGTGATAGTCTAGAGAATTTGAAATTCCGGGTGAAAGAGGAAGTTAATTCTAGGATGTTTAATCAGAAGATACATGTGAGAAGTATGTGTTCATTGTGTGTTGGCTTAATTGAGTCATGGAATCGATGTCTGAAATATTTATCAGGTACTTGATTTGGGGTTATGAGTGCTATATGAGAATCGATATTTTGTAGTCTCGTTGTGATTGCGCGTGATGATTTTTGATAAGTGAATTCGCGGGCGAATTCTTTTTAAGGAGGGTAGATTGTAACGACCCGAAAACCCGTATCTATTTTCTTAGTAAAAATAATTGTTTATTTATTTAATTAATTATTTATGTGTGCATTTTAGTGTTTCATCATATTTTATGTCTAGCATTTTGTTTGATCACCTTGTGCTAGTATGAATTTAATTGGGTCTTTGTGGAATGCTTGGGTTGGGTTTATTTGTGTGGAGTATTTCTAGAGGGGCTTTAGTGTAACTTTAAAAAAAATAACTCTTACTTACTCCCTCCCTACTCTCCCTTCTCCTCTCCCTCCCAGTCAACTCTCCCTCTCTCTCTCCCTCTTTCCCCATTGCAAAGAAAAGGGTAAGAAATCTCCTCCCTCTTTCCTTCTTTTTGACTATCATTTATTCATTATTTCTTAATGCTCATTTTATGAAAAATGTTTAGATCGTCGATAGGATCGTTAAGAGCTAAGAAAATTCGCATTCCGTCACCTTTTATAAATTTCAAGTAAGTTACTTTCCCCCCATTTTTATGGTAAGATGTTCATCTTTAGTTTATGTAATGCTCTAGTTCATATATGTGTCATTTTGGTTGAGTTTGGAATTTATTTGCATTTTGTTCATCTTTTGTGATTTTTGGAGAATGTTGGGATTTAAATCTTAGTTTGGGTTGATAGATGATGTTATTTAGGTCCCTTTCTAGTTTATAAGTTGTTTTGGTTCATGATTATGCTTAGTGGAAAGTTTGGTTGTGGTTGATTTTGAGAAATTTGTGAAATGGGTAAGAAAATTGAAGAACCCAGCTGAGATTCTGCCCAGTCCGTCGACCGGGCGCCCGCCCAGTTTGAGCCAGGCGCCCGCCCACCTGGCCTTTTTCCTTCGGCCAACCTACTGGCTAAATGAGCGCCCGCCTGGTCCTTAGCGCGCGCCCGCCCGCCCCCCTGTTTCTGGAAATCTTCTTTTCGCTTGTTAAAATTAGGTTGCTCCCTTAGTTTAAGTTTTATTATTCCAATTAACTTAAGTTAACATCGTGGAACACTTTATTAATTGGAATTGGTTCCTTTGTGAATAAAAATGTTATGGGATTTGATCAAGTATCGTTTGGGAATGTTTGGGCATCTTATGATGTGTTCGTAATTGTTCCAACGGAATTGATTTTTGGATAAGACTTGGTGTAGGTTTTAGGCGATATCCTATAGTACCTAGAGGGTTTTTATTGAACGCCAAAGTGTAGGGTTTGGTCCGGTTGTGATCATGTACTAATAGGTGTAACCTTTTGGATTCGTTTGGGGTGTTTAGAATTGGTTCGTTATGAACGGATGTAAAGCAAATTGGCAATTGGGCACCTACGGTTCGATTAACGTTAAGGTGCATTCATTCGGATTTCCCATTTGGAATTCCAAGTGTGATGAGATGATAGAGTTCTTGGTCATAGTACTCTTTACGAGTAGACGTTTAGGTTCATCTTGGTAATAGTCATTATACTATTTGTGAGCGACCGTTTGGGTTGTACTCCTTATGAGTAATTTGTGAGTATCATCTTTAGGATGTGTTTGGTATGTGCCTTATCATGGAATCATCATGTTTTAATGATCAATGTTGTTGGGCTCTCTATGAGCAACCCTGTTTATCAGTGTTTGACTCTTTATGAGGAACTTCTTGTGTTCATTGCTGTTGAACTCTTCATGAGTAATCGTTTGCATCTTTATGGTGATTAATTGGTATGGTTCCCTACTTTGGAATCTTTGGTTGTTTATCGAGCTAGTATTTATTACTTAGCATTTATTTGAAAGTCCAGCTGGTTACTTGTATTCGAGTCAGGCAATGGATAATGTTATAATGGCTCGAGCCAAGTCCAGTATAGCATCGTCCATTGGTCCTTCTTTCCCCTTCCAGATTGGCCTTGGTTGGGAGGAGCTAGCTCCCTTTGGTGAGTATTCTAGCTAGACGTTTTGGGTTTTGACTTTGTATCATCTCCCCTGTCCTTTGTGACATGTTACATTGTTATGGTTCCGGTACCGGGGTTGTGATCTTCAGCTGTTATGCTACTACGAAGATTAGTTGATTGATTGATTGGTCGGTTCGGACCGGGGTTTTCTCTTCAGCTATTATGCTACTATGAAGATGGTTTGATTGGTTGAAGCTGCGCAGCGATTGTTCTATTGGTTTGGTGAAACCTTGGCTCAGTATCCTTTGTAACGTGTTTATTTCAGTCTTATGTGCTGCTTGATGAGTTAGTCGTTATTTCCAACTGGTATGGGACAGTTGGCGATAGGGAGCTTTCTCATTTGTTGTTATGTGATTTACTTGTTCAGTTATATCGTTGATTGCATGATATTATGCCATGTAGTTGCATTAGTAACTTACTGAGATTTTATCTCACCCCGTTTCTTTTTATCTTTGTTGTTTTTCCTTAACCCCCCCCCCCCCAGGAAATCAAGTGGTAGTGTTGTGAGGTCCGTTGTAGCGGGAATCTTCTGAGCAGGTTGATCGCCTTTGGGATAGTTACTCTTCGGAGCCTTTATGTATTTGATTGTGGGTTCGTAGTCGTTCAGTGTTTGGTGTTTACGGTTGTACTTTGGGTATTTTGGTTAACAGTTGTTCTTGCTTCCGCGTTTGTTTCTAGTCTCCGAGTTATAATCTCGTTGAGGTGTTGTTTGCTGGTATTGGTTTCATAGTTGAATCCACGCGCCCGGTTTGGTATTTTGCATTTTGGAGATGTATATTATGTAAATTTTATGTTTATGGATTTTAGTACTTTTCCGGGGCGTGACACGCCTTCTCTGAGTCGCGCGCACAGGAGGATCCAGACGCGTGCGCCTCCCGCCCCCAAAGCAGGAAGCGCGCGCCTCTGGGCGTCGGTTACAGATTTCTGGCCAGGATTCTCTCCCTTGCTTAATTTACAGGATTTTACCCGGGAAAGATTTCTTGGTGACTGAGTTTTGGCACCAAAAACATCTCTCTTTCACCTATAAAAACCCCCCTTTTACCTCCATTTTCGAGGACCTTGGGCTCTCAATCTTACATTCTCAATAAGACACTAAAATTTCACACCTGTAGTCACCCCGCCTTGGACCGCTCACCCCGATTGCACATTTGATCTTGTGTTTCTCCACGTTTTAAGTGTTTCTCGTTAGTTTCTGTCACTTCCGTTAAGTTCCTGACTGACTTTGTTAAGTCCAGGGACTAAACTGAATGACAGGGCTGACTTTCTAGTCCATTCTGTCAAAATTGCCTTCTCTGAGTCGCGCGCCTCCGACAGGAGGAGTCAGGCGCGCGCGCCTCCCGCCCCCAAAGCAGGAAGCGCGCGCCTATGGGCGTCAGTTACAGATTTCTGGCCAGGATTCTCTCCCTTGCTCAATTTACAGGATTTTGCCCGGGAAGGATTTCTTGGTGACTGAGTTTTGGCACCAAAAACACCCCTCTTTCACCTATAAAAACCTCCCTTTACCTCCATTTTCAAGGACCGAAAATTGAACTTACAAAAACTATACCAAAACCACTTTCTAAAGGTTCTCCAAGGATCTCATCAAGCAATATTTGAAGGTCTTAAAATTGTAGGTAAAAGTCCATCTTTTCCTTTCTTTTCTACTTCATCTCCCCTCTCTCTTTTACTCTAATCAAATGTACAATCACCCAAATCATTTTGGGACATGACTCTAATGATCACCTCATCTCATTGAGGTTGGTTAAGGAGTTATCTCCTACATTCCAAACTCTATTTTAAACCCCCCCCTTTTTATGACTTAAAGAAGAAGAAGAAGAACATTATTATTCATGTAGATTTTGATCAAGCAAGACCAACTTTAGTTGGGCGAGATGGGTGTTTCGTTACTTCCCATCTCGTAATCTAACCCCCGAACCTCAAAACAAAGGATCTCTGTTTTGGTAATCAAACTTAGGCTATAATCAATAGGTTTTTCTTATGTTCCTCAAAACATAGGTGGCGACTCTAAACAATCTAAAACAAGTTAGACATCCTAGGATAATTCACCGCTCTAGCCTAAAGTTGTGGTTTCCCGGGGTATCTACAACACCTACAAAGCATTCCCAAAGGATTTCTCCAAAGAATTCATCAAGAAGTGTTTGAAGTCTCTTGAAGTCTAGGTAAAGTTATTTATTTCCTCTTCTTAACTTCATCTCTTTTCTCTTTCTTTTTGTTTTATCAAAGTGCAATCACCCAAATCATTTTGGGACATGACTCTAATGATCACCTCATCTCATTGAGGTTGGTTAAGGAGTTATCTACTACATTCCAAACTCTATTTTAAACCCCCCTTTTTATGACTTAAAGAAGAAGAAGAAGAACGTTATTATTCATGTAGATTTTGATCAAACAAGACCAACTTTAGTTGGGCGAGATGGGTGTTTCGTTACTTCCCATCTCGTAATCTAACCCCCGAACCTCAAAACAAATGATCTCTGTTTTCGTAATCAAACTTAGGCTATAATCAATAGGTTTTTCTTATGTTCCTCAAAACATAGGTGGCGACTCTAAACAATCTAAAACAAGTTAGACATCCTAGGATAATTCACCGCTCTAGCCTAAAGTTGTGGTTTCCCGCGGTATCTACAGTGGCGACTCTGCTGGGGAGTTATTTGAGGGTTAAACTTGCATTCTGATCAAAATCTACATCTTCTCTGGGCATTCTGACTCCTGATGGGGGAGGCGCGCTTCTGGCCTCTTCAGCCTAAGGCGCGCGCATCCCGCATCAAGGACCAGAATCGTCCACTTCTTCATGTTCTTCATCTTCTTCTTCTACTATTCTGCACTAATCATTTCTGCAGGGGTTACAATATGAACATAGGACCAGGGAAATCCCCTGAGTCCAAAATCTGACATTCTGACAGGTGTGCCCATAAGCGCGC
Source organism: Campanula takesimana (assembly GCA_026119855.1). Taxonomy (NCBI): domain Eukaryota; kingdom Viridiplantae; phylum Streptophyta; class Magnoliopsida; order Asterales; family Campanulaceae; genus Campanula; species Campanula takesimana. Next base: position 988,078 of record JAOWBW010000187.1, on the reverse strand, counting down.
GCCTCCTAATAGCATTGCGCCATGCTCGCGCATCCCACATCAACACTCAGAGGCGCACGCTTCTGGGTTGGTTCCCAGAACAGAAACAGGTTTTAGTGACTGAGCAGAACAGTGGGGTGTGGGCACAGTTGCCTGCATCAGAACAGAATTTAACCCTCGGACTGTTTTAATTTTGTGTTTTATTTACCGGTCACATGGGTGATTCGGGAGTTGTAATTTGTGTGCTTATGTGTTTTGTTTGTTTTCTTTCTTTTCAAAAAATAAAAAAATAAAAAATAAAAAAAATTGTCACTTGTTAGACCTCACACTACATGCACATATTCCTATGAACTGCTCACTATCGAGTCGCACAAGTCCAACCCCAAACCCGTCGAGGCCCGTCCTAGAAAGTTTCAAGCTCCACTCGACCTTGGCTCTTTCGAAGCGGTAAACCTCAACCCGTGGCGTAGTTCAAGACTACATGCCGGGGGTGACCTTTGAGCCTCATATTCAAGCCGGGCATAAGCCACACAATTCTAGTTAAGGTCTAACACTCCGTGACTCAAGTCGGTTTCCATGTACCGAGATTTCCCTAAACTAATGTCTTCAAATCATACATGCCAACTTGTTGAAACGGACGCAATAAAAATCCGTCCCCAAAAGTGGTTATTTTGGACAAAAATAAAAATCCGTCCCCGCATGTATGCTTTACTACATTAATTTAGTTTAATCCCGATACATGTAGGATTCATAAGCGCGATGGAATCCGATGAGTATATGGGACCGCGAGATGGTCTATATAGTGTGACGATTCCATTATTTTCTTAGAAACCCCAAAAGGGATCCATTCCCTCCGACTTATAAAAAAAAAAAAAAGAGTCTTTTCTTATGTGGTTCGAGTCGTGTGCCCAACTGTGTGTTCTAAGCCTCTTCATGGACCGCAAGTGTTACTCAAGACTGACAAGGGCCTCTTCTGCAATATAGGTTCAATTGGTACTTACAGAGTCTACCGAGATTCGGCAAATCGGTTAGTACGTGAAGAGATCGCTCCAACAGCTCCAACAGCAACCATGACCTGCAGCAGCAACACCATGTCTCTCGAGCATCTTTCAACCATGGTCCAACTCCTCCAAGAGCAAGTCTCCACCCTTAATAAGGAGGCACAAAGCAAAGACGACATTTGGCAATCCCACCTTGACAGCCAAAGGGAGGCCCACGAGGCCGAGATGGAGCTAATGAAAGAAAAGCTCACTAACCTTGCCAAGGGGAAGAACAAGAACAATGATGACGAATCCGAATGGACCGAGGGTTTGTTCAAAAGTCCGTATGTCAACACCCGCACCAAGAAAATGGGAGAACCAAGTTCCGAGAACAATGAGCCCAAAATGGTCGATTCTATCATGGCCTACATCGACCAAAAATTCAATGGGCTCAACATGGGGAAAGGCTCCGACACAAGCCTTTATCAATCATCCATCCTCATGAGTACTATGGCCGCTCTTCCCGATAAGTTCAAAATGCCCGACATAAGCAAATTCAAGGGTAACTCTTGTCCCATGGCTCACATTGAGACTTATATTTGGGCAATGGTTCCGAAGAAGGTCTCCCCCAAAGTGATGGCTCAATGCTTTCCTCTCACTCTCGAGGGGGCGGCGAAAGATTGGTATGCTACTCTCCCGCTCACTGTCCGTCTTGATTGGGACTCCGCCATGCTTGCCTTCAAGTCGCAATACCAAGGCAACACCACTCACCGGCCCACAAGGAACTACTCAAAGAGACAACGATTCCTTCATCGACTTCACAAGGAGATAGAATGATAAACTCTCCGAAATTGTTGAAAGGCCGAACACAAAAGAGCAAATGGACATCTTTCTCAAGTGTCTCAAGATTGATCTCCGCACCCACCTAAGTGGGGCTTGCTACTCCGACTTCTCCCAAATGTATGAGGCGGGGGTACGCATGGATGACTTGCTCAAGGAGATTAAGAAGACCACTCCTACTTACCGATACAAGGCCGCTTCCAACTCTACAAAAGAGGCCTCGGTCAACGCCGTCACTATCGACAAGGGGAATTACAAAAAGGTTCCTCCACCCCAAGGGAAGAAGTCCCGAAATGACCGTGTCTATACGCCTCTCCAAGGCATAACTCAAACCGAAGTGTTCGAAGTCCTCAAAGCAAAGGGTCAAGTCACACCCGTGCAAGGGTACCAACCTAAGACGGTCCACCCCAATCATGCTCACCACAAATATTGTGGCTACCACCAATATAGTGGCCACACCACCGAGGATTGCTTCCTTCTCCCCAATGTCATTCAAGATCTCATAGATAAGAAAGAATTTGTAGTGGCTAATGGCGAACATGTCAATGTAATAGAGATAGGAGAACTCGAGGGGACCACCCATTCAATCCCAATTGTGAATGGGGGCCCCAATGTTATGAATAAACTTGACAATTCTTGTTATGTAGTGACTTACGATGAGGTAATGAGGGAAGTACTAGAGAATAGGAAAAAGAAGCAAGAAGGGAACGTCAACATGCTAACTCGGCCCGGTCGAGTCATAGCAAGCAACCCTTCCACTTCCGCACCGAGCTCCTCTTCTCAAAGGCCGCAAGCTCGCGACACTCCTGAAGACCCTCTACTTGTCCAGCTCAAGAAAACTCAAGCCAACATCTCTATTTATGACCTCATCACATCCTCAAAGAAACACCGAGATCTTGTCATCCGCAATCTCGATGATACATCAGTTTCTCCCGATACTACTCCCGAGGACCTCACGGCAATGATCGGTCACATTCATTTTGGCAACGTCATCACCTTTGCCGATATGTACCTTCCACCCTTTGGTTCCGACCACAACGAGGCTATTTACCTCAAGATACGAGCAAGGGGGAGGCCCGTTTCAAGAGTCTTAGTGGACGGTGGTTCCGCACTCAACCTCATGCCTAGCAGAATCATGGGCATACTGGGGCTTAAGGATTCCGATTTGAAGCCTTCTGCTCAAGTAATCCGAGGTTATGACAGCACCGCCCGTACAGTCATGGGCATGATTGAAATAGACATTGAGTTTGGGAGCATGATCATGTTCGTTCCATTCCAAGTGCTCGACATCCCGGCCTCGTTCAACTTACTTTTGGGTCGACTATGGATTCACAGTGCTAATGCCATACCGTCAACTCTCCACCAATGTGTCAAGATCCGAAATGGTGATGAAATAGTGACCGTCATGGCTGAAAACGTCACTATCCACAGAAAAGGTGAGCCCGTCCACCAAGTTCATCATGGTTTACCAGACTCCACTCTCTCCGGCGTCTCAATCAACGCCATTGACAAAGAAGGGGGAAACGGATCATGGACCCCCAGCACTCACAAAGTCCTCCGCATGATGAGGAATATGGACTACTTCCCTGGTTTAGGCCTAGGGAGATATCAACAAGGAATCCTACATCCCGTGCAAGTCCCATTTGTCAAGAACACATTCGGTTTGGGGTACGAGCCTTCCAAAGAAGACTTGAAACAAGAGCAAGCAATCAAGAACGAAAAGGCCCGAGCTCGTAAAGAAGGCCGTCGTTATGAGGTCCCTAATCTAAGGCCTTACAGCAAGACGTTGAATGGTTATTTTGTCCGCCAAGGGGAAGACATTCCATACATGATCTTTCCCGAGCCATGGGTTAACAATAAGGGTGTCAAAAAGCCCGGTCTCGAAATCTTCTCCGATTGTGAGATCCAGAAATCTAAAAGGGAACCAACTCCCATGTCGCCCCGTGAATGGTGGGGAAGGAAGGCGACTATAGAGTCCGAGACAGAAATCACCGTGGGGGAAGAACTGACAGATTTAGCCCCCATGTTCAAAGAGCTTGCCATGATGAATGAATGCCAAGTCAACGCCATCCATGACACCGTCATCATGAATGAGACTATCAGTGAGATCCCGCCAAGCTCCGAGCCGATCAACAATTGGTATTCGACGAAAGGGCCCGTGGTATCCGAAGAATTCTTAATCCAGGAAATGGGTTGAATACCCCGCACCGCAACGAAGGAAGAGCGGCTCACACTTACTTTCGAGTCCGAGAATGTCTCTAATACCCTCACCCAAGAGGATTTGGAGGCCATAGCCGAGTGTGTGTTTCCTTTCTTTGCTAATGAAAAATTTGATATTTCTGAGTACCCTGAGATTGCAAACATCATAAATGATGAATTAACTAATAATGAACTTAACGAACAAGTTAATAACAATTCAAATTATGATGAAATGGACCACGAAAACACAACATACTTAAATGAACTTGCTCAACAAGTCCGTAGTCGTGGTGAGAATGGTCCAAAGGCTGACAAAGAATTGCATGTTGTTAATCTGGGTACCGACGAAGAGCCAAGGGAAACTAAGATCGGAAGCTTCTTCAAGGGAGACGACAGAGACAGATTGACTGCACTACTACGGGAATTCGTGGATGTGTTCGCATGGTCATACAAGGACATGCCGGGTTTGGACAGAAAGGTAGCGGAGCACAGGATTCCGATCAGAGAAGATGCCAAGCCAGTAAAACAGAAGCTCAGAAAGATCAAGCCAGAATGGTCTCTGCAGGTCAAAGAAGAGATTGAGAATCTCCTCAGTGTGGGTTTCATCAAGGTTATCGAGTATCCGATATGGTTAGCCAACATCGTGACAGTCAGAAAGGAAAACGGCAAGGTTCGAGTTTGTGTGGACTTCCGGGATTTAAACAAAGCTTCCCCAAAGGATGATTTTCCACTCCCTAATATTGACATGCTGGTCGACTCCACAGCTGCCTATGAGGTTCGCTCATTCGTGGATGTGTTCGCTTGATACAATCAGATTCTCATGGCCGAGGAAGATCAACATAAGACAACCTTCACAACACCGTGGGGTACCTTTTGCTACACAGTCATGCCATTTGGGTTAAGAAATGCTGGGGCTTCCTACCAAAGAGCCGTGACGGATTTGTTCCACGACATGATTCACAAAGAAATCGAGGTCTATGTGGACGACATGATCATTCACTCCAAAGGGACCGATGGTCAGAATTTAATCGACCTCCGCAAGTTCTTCGAAAGGCTTCGTCAACACAAGATGAGGCTCAACCCTGCAAAGTGCACATTCGGGGTTATCCGAGGCAAAGTCCTTGGTTATATGGTCACTGAAAGGGGAATTGAAGTAGACCCCTCCAAAATCAAGGCAATCATCGACATGCCTCCTCCAAGGACACAGAAAGAGATCAAAGGTTTCATGGGAAGACTGCAGTACATCAGTCGGTTTGTGCACCAACTCACTTCCATGTGCGAGCCAATCTTCAAGCTACTCAAGAAGAATGTGGCTCTAGAATGGACCGACGCGTGCCAAGAAGCCTTCGACCAAGTGAAGCATTACTTGACATGCCCTCCTGTTCTAGTTCCGCCGCACAAGGAGAAGCCTTTTTTGCTCTATCTCACTGTCAATGATGAGGCCCTAGGGGCTATGTTAGCACAAGAGCAACGAGAGTCCACAAAGGAGAATGCCATCTATTTTGTCAGTCGCCGATTCCAAGGAGGCAAAAAGAACTACTCTATCCTAGAGAAGTCATGTGCAGCATTGGTTTGGGTCACTCAAAAGCTCAAGCACTACATGGAAACTTTTTCGATCAAGCTAGTAGCAAAGGTGGACCCGCTCCGCTACATCTTCGAGAAGCCTTTCATGTCAACAAGAATAGCCAAATGGTACTTCATGCTCGCCGGCTACGATATCACTTACGTCACACTAAAATCCGTCAGGGGGAAAGTGTTCAGTGACCAGCTTACCGAATTCCCGTGTGACGAAGTGAAGGGGGAAGACGTACAATTCCCCGACGAGCATTTAATTTTTACTGCAACCGAGGAAAATAAGTGGCAACTTTTTGTCGATGGCGCCGCCAATAAACACGGCTTTGGTATAGGAATATTGCTTGTTGATCCAAAAGACATCTACACTCCCATTGCCATCCGTCTGGAATTCGAAGCTACCAACAACATTGCCGAGTACGAAGCATGCATAGCAGGGCTCGAAGCAGCTCTCGAAAGAAACGTCACGGAACTAGAAGTATTCGTCGACTCTTTACTCCTTATCAATCAGCAATCGGGTAAATGGCGAACCTAAGACCCGACTCTCCAACAATATGGTCAGCACCTTGAAGAACTGGTTGAACAATTCCAAGAGATCACTTTCAACTACCTGCCAAGGGATAAAAATCGCTTCGCCGATACACTGGCCACCATAGCTTCATTAGTCGAAATGCCCAAAGGAAAAATGGTGAAACCTTTCAAAATTGCCCGAAGGAACAGTCCGGCATATTGCATGAGTATCGAGATCAACGAGGTTCAAACAAACTCTCCGTGGTATTCGGATATCATGAATTTCCTCAAAGATGGCACTTATCCCGAGAATAGCAATAAGAAGTCTCAAGCAGCTCTGCAAAGGCTAGCCTCTCGGTACGTACTGATTGGGGACCGAGTCTATAAAAGGCACCACGACGGAATCAATCTCTTATGCGCCAATGAGGCCGAAGCTCAAGAGATAATGTGTGAAGTGCACAAAGGAGAGTGTGGACCCCACATGAATGGGTTTATGCTAGTCAAGAAGATACTCCGCATTGGTTACTATTGGAGCACTATGGAACGAGACTGTATCGAGAAAGTCAAAAGGTGTGCTAAGTGCCAATTCCACGCTAATCTACAACATGCTCCACCCTCGCAACTTTACAACATGGTCACACCTTGGCCTTTCTCTTGTTGGGGGATAGACATCATCGGTAAAGTTCATCCTGCCGGGAGCAATGGGCAGTCGTTCGTCCTAGTGGCAGTCGACTACTTCACAAAGTGGGTCGAAGCACAAGCCTATCGGACCCTCAACGCAAAGAAAGTGGCCGAATTTGTAAAGATTAATATCATGTGCCGATACGGCGTGCCTCATGAAATCATTTCCGACAACGGCTCTCACTTTGAGAAGGAATTGGATGCACTTTTGGTAGAATACAAGATCACCAAGTACAAATCATCTCCTTACCGTCTCCAAGCAAATGGCGCGGTTGAAGCAGCAAATAAGACCATCGAGACCATCATCAAGAAAATGGCCTCAACAGGAAGGGATTGGCCCGAGAATCTACCTTTAGCATTGTGGGGCTACCGCACATCAATACGGTCAGCGACAGGAGAAACTCCGTATGCATTAGTCTATGGTTCTGAAGCCGTACTCCCAATCGAACTTGAAGTCCCATCTCTACGGGTCCTCCTCGAGAATCAAGTCAATGAGGTCGACTGGATGCAAAGTCGATATGAACAGCTAGCCTTGCTCGATGAGAAAAGGTTAAGAGCACTTGAACGCACGAGGGCATATCAGCAAAGGATGGCAAGAGCTTTCAACAAAAAGGTGAAGCCTCGAAACATCAATGTGGGAGATTTGGTCTTAAGACAACATCCTCCTAATGCCATGAATCCCCTGGGGAAATGGGGACCCCGATGGATCGGTCCGTACGTGGTCAAAAAGATACTAAGTGGCGGTGCAGTCCGACTCGTGGATTTAGATGGTGACCAGCTGCCAAAGGAGGTTAACCTCGACAAGCTCAAGAGGTTCTATGCTTAATAAACAAAGACCATAAAAAAAAAAAAAAAAAATAATAATCGCTCGCTAGGTTGAAAACCCGCAAGGGCGGCCTAGGCAAAAATTAGAGCACGTGCAAAAAAGAAGCCCCCTAGATTGAAAACCCGAAAGGGAGGTCTAGGCAAAAAACAGGGTGCACACAAAAAAAAATAAAAAAAATAAACGGTCTTTTGTTTGAACTACGAAGACCTGAGCCTCCCAACTGGAGGAACGTAGGCAACCTTCGGGTGCGGTCTAAAACATATCAAAAATACCCAATTCACTTCAAATAACAAAATGCAATTTTTATTCATTCAATGAATTATTCAAACCATTACAACGGATTTATTGAGCAACAAAATACATCAAAACATTAAATCCTAAAACAAAGTGGTCTAATTTAATTGCAATCTCTTAGGGTACTAAGAAAAATCCAATTTTCTCTTAGCTTTCAAAGGACCACCCGATCGTCTCTCAATCCTTTTCTTCTTGGGTAACGAAGGAGCACTAATACGCACCGAAACCTTCTGTGTTGCAACACGTCTCCTAGCATAAAAGTAATCCAAAGGAGTACCGAAAGGGTCAGCAAGAATGTTACTCGAATCAGCAGCAGCCTCCCTATATCTCAAAGTGCTGCTAGGCTCAAAACCCTTTCCCAACAACTCGGCACGAAGCACATCAACCCAAGTGATGCCACGGTAGAGGGTTCCAAATAAATAATCCAAGTAGCTCTCGGGAAGGAAGACACTCCCCCGATGCAGAGGAGCAAAAGCCCAACGGTTGCGGTCATCTCCCCAAGCCGACTGAATCTCACTCGAGAAGTCAGGACCCATGTAAGCAACTGGACGAAGCATTCCGTCCCTTGGAAAAAGAATTGTCTGTTGGCGACCGAACTGCCGCAGAACCCGCTCTGGCTGGTAAAATGAAGAATCCCTCAAACCGGGTACAACCATGTGCTGAAAACCAAGAGTCCATTCCACAAAAGGACTAAGACCCCAAGAAGGAGGACACCACTCAATATCAACGGTCACCCGAGAGGCAAAGAATTTCTTCCAACCATCTTCAGATAAATCCCGAGTAAACAGCTTCCTCCTATGAACAGCAAAAGGAGACAAATCACCATCTGGGGAGTAAATCTTGAAGTGTTCCCGGAGCCATATGGTCAAGAGCAAAGGGCTTCCCCGACACATCTTGCCCGTCCTATGTAACTCATTAAGGCCGTGCAACGTCTCCCCTACGATAAGAGGGATTATACTAAATTGTTGCTCCTTGGCTTGCAAAATAATCTCAGCTAAAGGCGCATCCGCAGTCCCGAAGGGTGCAACAAACAGTACTTCACTAAAGAGACAAGCGGCCATGGCATTCCTCTTAAAAGATTGAACCACCAGATCCTCTGAGTGTAAACTGAAGAACATCGGCAACTCAGTTATGTCAATCACAGTACCGTGCAACATCTTCCTCACGTCCTCAACAGGGAGATTCAATAACTCAACCCAAGAGTCAATACCACCACGGTGATATTTAGGGACGGCAATCCGACCGGCCAAAGGCATGCCGAGGATGGCCCCGAAATCATCAACAGTCGGCACCATTTCATTAGCTGAAAAGTTAAAGGTATGGCTATCGCAATCCCAGAAAGCCGCGACAGCTTTCAACAAATCCCAATCTGGCTTCAACGTCCGCAAAGTGAAAAGAATTCGGAACCCGAAGTCTTTAATGAAGGCCTTCTTGGGATGGGTCTTGAAAGAATACACGAAAGTGCCCAAGTCCTTTTCATAACCACTAACAACCTTGGCATCAAGAACAAAAGAATTGGAAGCCATGGAAAATGTTGATCACAAACAAAGTTGAGCAATAATATGATCTTCAAAAATGGCAGAAAGGAGCTGTGAGAATCAAGTGGTCGAACAGAAGATGATATTATAGCTGTTGGGGTTTATTTTGGCCAGCAAATGTCAAGACCGGAATTTCGCCTCCCAGACCCGCGCGCCACCCGCCAGTGGTCTCAAGTGCGCGCGCATCCAAACCCACAGAGGAAAGCGCGCGCCTACCAAGTCTAGATCGCTTCAGAAAAGGACCTTGTCAGAGATCTCCAGCCTAAATCAAGACACAGTCCCGGTCCTCGGACACCCAGTTGGGCACATCTTCTTCTGGTCCGCCCTTAAGGCATGTCAAAAATCGAAAAGTAGGATAGAAACTCCCACTCAAAAAATAGGCTGTCCTCCTCCGGATTCCGAACTCCCTAAGTTCTGTCATGGGTGCCATACCCCCCTCAAGAGTCAATCTCAACATTTCATCCCCAGCAGCAATATTTTTCTGGTCGCGGTCAACTGTACCCGCACCCCACAATTCAAAAAGAAGTCAAGTGTGACTCCAAGTAGCACGAGACTCCAAAGCAATATTTCATCAATGAATTTCACTAACGAATTCATCCTCAAAGGTTCACTAACGGCCTCATCAACGAATTTCACCAACGAATTCGTCCTCAAAGGTTCACTAACGGCCTCTTCAAAGGTTCACTAACGGCCTCATCAACGGATTTCACTAACGGATTCGTCCTCAAAGGTTTACTAACGGCCTCATCAACGGATTTCACTAACGGATTCGTCCTCAAAGGTTCACTAACGGCCTCATCAACGGATTTCACTAACGGATTCGTCCTCAAAGGTTCACTAACGGCCTCATCAACGGATTTCACTAACGGATTCGTCCTCAAAGGTTCACTAACGGCCTCATCAATGGATTTCACTAACAGATTCGTCCTCAAAGGTTCACTAACAGCCTCATCAACGAATTTCGCCAACGGATTCGTCCTCAAAGGTTCACTAACGGCCTCTCCAAAGGTTCACTAACGGCCTCATCAACGAATTTCACCAACGGATTCATCCTCAAAGGTTCACTAACGGCCTCTTCAAAGGTTCACTAACGGCCTCATCAATGGATTTCACTAATGGATTCGTCGTCAAAGGTTCACTAACGGCCTCATCAACGGATTTCACTAACGGATTCGTCCTCAAAGGTTCACTAACGGCCTCATTCAAGATATTCAGCCGGTAGGTTCACCTAATGAATCATGCCACCCCCCTCTATCAACAAAAGCCGCTCACACAGGGAGTGCACCACTCTCTCTCGCAATTTCAAATTCTTGCTTTCATCGAGTCTTTGCTTTTTTTCTTGGTGATGTCCTCGGCGGGTGTTTTTAACTTTCGTCGACACGTTTTGCTTTGCAATCCACGTCACCGAGGGGCTCTGTAGACACCCCGCCTTGGACCGCTCACCCCGATTGCACATTTGATCTTGTGTTTCTCCCCGTTTTAAGTGTTTCTCGTTAGTTTCTGTCACTTCCGTTAAGTTCCTGACTGACTTCGTTAAGTCCAAGGACTAAACTGAATGACAGGGCTGAATTTCTAGTCCATTCTGTCGAAATTTCCTTCTCTGAGTCGCGCGCCTTCGACAGGAAGGCGCGCGCGCCTCCCGCCTCCAAAGCAGGAAGCGCGCGCCTCTGGGCGTCAGTTACAGATTTCTGGCCAGGATTCTCTCCCTTGCTCAATTTACAGGATTTTGCCCGGGAAGGATTTCTTGGTGACTGAGTTTTGGCACCAAAAACACCCCTCTTTCACCTATGAAAACCTCCCTTTACCTCCATTTTCAAGGACCGAAAATTGAACTTACAAAAACTATACCAAAACCACTTTCTAAAGGTTCTCCAAGGATCTCATCAAGCAATATTTGAAGGTCTTAAAATTGTAGGTAAAAGTCCATCTTTTCCTTTCTTTTCTACTTCATCTCCCCTCTCTCTTTTACTCTAATCAAATGTGCAATCACCCAAATCATTTTGGGACATGACTCTAATGATCACCTCATCTCATTGAGGTTGGTTAAGGAGTTATCTCCTATATTCCAAACTCTATTTTAAATTCCCCTTTTTATGACTTAAAGAAGAAGAAGAAGAACATTATTATTCATGTAGATTTTGATCAAGCAAGACCAACTTTAGTTGGGCGAGATGGGTGTTTCGTTACTTCCCATCTCGTAATCTAACCCCCGAACCTCAAAACAAAGGATCTCTGTTTTCGTAATCAAACTTAGGCTATAATCAATTGGTTTTTCTTATGTTCCTCAAAACATAGGTGGCGACTCTAAACAATCTAAAACAAGTTAGACATCCTAGGATAATTCACCGCTCTAGCCTAAAGTTGTGGTTTCCCGGGGTATCTACAACACCTACAAAGCATTCCCAAAGGATTTCTCCAAAGAATTCATCAAGAAGTGTTTGAAGTCTCTTGAAGTCTAGGTAAAGTTATTTATTTCCTCTTCTTAACTTCATCTCTTTTCTCTTTCTTTTTGTTTTATCAAAGTGCAATCACCCAAATCATTTTGGGACATGACTCTAATGATCACGTCATCTCATTGAGGTCGGGTAAAGAGTTATCTCCTATATTCCAAACTCTATTTTAAAACCCCTTTTATGATTTAAAGAAGAAGAAGAAGAACGTTTATCATTCATGTAGATTTTGATCAAGCAAGACTAACTTTAGTTGGGCGAGATGGGTGTTTCGGTACTTCCCATCTCCTAACCTAACCCCCGAACCTCAAAACAAAGAATCTCTGTTTTCGTAATCAAACTTAGGCTATTATCAATAGGTTTTTCTTATGTTCCTCAAAACATAGGTGGCGACTCTAAAAACAAGTTAGACATCCTAGGATAATTCACGCGCTCTAGCCAAGCCATGGTTCCCCCGGGGTATCTACACAAGCAGATATCTCTCTTGAGAGAGGGACAAATCCCATCTTGACTTATCATTCTTCTCTATAACAATCCGATTATGCCAATCGTAGCCTTTATAACCACCCGGTCAGGGGTAGCGTTTGAGTACGTCAAACATAATGTTCATCATGTGGAAGACTATGATAATCTCAGGTCTAAGGATAAATAATATAACTATTATGAGATTTAATTATGAAATTTGACCATGACATAAATCTCATAACGGGTCTATCCAATACTTGTTCTCCAACATGTACCCACAAGTTTAATCCGCATCCTATACGCTATAATCATCATATGATTATCCATTAAACTCATGCTAGCCCTTAATAAGTGCTAGGGACAATGATCATTATAATAATCATGCAAAAGACATAATAATCAGGTTTGTTATCTCTATAACAATGAAGCTATGATATAACGCATAGGCCTTTCTCAAGGGCCTAGGGCATAATATCCAACAATCACCATTTGTTGAGCAAAGCAAGAGTGACTCATCCTCATGTGGGGGAACAAACACAAGGGGACATGGCAAGAGCTACTCCATTCTCGGGATTCTTTCAGCATACTTTAGAGGGAGATGCTTGTAGAAGCTTGAATTACATGTTGTTGCTTGCTGCCCAAACCAACTGACTAGCTGAGGATTATTTTGTGCAACCTCGTGCCCTTTTATGATGGGCTCATTCTCGGATGGGTCTTGGTTACCACGGGCCTTCTTTTCATGAACCCAAAAATGCACACTGCTGGAGAATGATGCCAATAACCCAAGACAACCTTTGATGGTGCCATATCTTGTCGAGCCTTTTGCAATCCCAAAGTTGACTTGGTGGGGAATTGACTTGCTGAGGAGATCCAATGTAGAGCTCGTGTAGTTGTCTTGTTTAGAAGCCGGGGATCTCCATTTTTCTTTCCCTTCTCTCTCTCACTCTCTCATTTTTTATTTTATTTTTTTTATGATGCACCCTGTTTTTTGCCTAGACCGCCCTTTCGGGTTTTCATTCTAGCGGGCATCTCTTTTGCGACTTTTTTTTTTACTCGATTAATGAGGAAGTGTGCATTGACTCTGGCTGAGGAGATAAGACATGTGATTTTGCGGTGAAGACCTCTTGTCACTAAAGATGAGTGACATTGACTCGACTAGGGAAGTGTCCCTAGTATTGACTTCATGTATGTATATTTTTTGAATGACTCACGAAGGCATGTAAGTCATTAAGAGAGAAGAGAAAGAAAGCCCCAGTTTGATTGCAAGAAACTGGGAGTATCGCAAAAAGAAGAGAAACCCCTAGACTCGACAAGGAACGGAAAGCGATTCCAAATCTAAGAAAGTTGTTCAATCTTTTGGTGATTAATTCATTGGCAAATGAATCGTACAAAGATGTCATGACAAGTTCGAGAGGAAGGCCGATCACCATAACGCGCTAGGGCTAAACATATCTTCTTTCTTGCATGAGACCGGACCTGAAGGTTGCCTACGTTCCTCCAGTGTAGAGGCTCAGGTCACCGTAGTTCTTGTGGATGCTCCATTCGTCGCGATGGTTGATGTTGATTCGTCCTTCGTTGGTGGAATGATGTTGATCTTTGTACTTCTTTGATTGAGGGCTTTTTTTTTTTTTTTTTTTTTTTTTTTTGTGGATGCTCCATTCGTCGCGATGGTTGTTGCTTCACCTTTCTTAGGCTTGATTTTGCCGTTGATGTTTTGATGTCTTCGTTGTTGATGCCGTCGTAGATGTTTAGGCCCTAGGCGTTCAAGCGATGGATTTCGTTCTAAAACTTGTTTAGACATCTTTTCATCATTTTGCCAAGAATTAAATTGAACAACTTGTAATAGTGTATGAGGACAAGAATGACTTTTATTTGATAATAAGACTCGACATTGAACATGGGACGAGAGAAAACTTTAATGCACACTAAAGGGGACTTTGACTCCTTTTTTTTTATTCCTATTACTAGGTAGAGAAAGAGAAACGGAGATTGTTGCTGTAGTCCCCATTGTCGTTGTAGCCTTCCTTGCGGCATGATCTCTTGTTGAGACCCTATTTCAAATCTGAGCCCCTTCCTTGATGAGTTCTTGCATGTTCTCACTCTCTAACTGTTGTTCTTCAACCACGGTAAACTCACCATTGTCAATCAAGTCTTGGATGATGTTGCGGATAGAGAAGCAATCCTCGATGAGGTGACCGCTGCATAAGTGATAGTCACACCACTTGTGGTGGGCATGGTTGCGACGCAATGGTTGTTGTTGCTTGTACCCTTGGAGAGGAGAAATTTGTCCCTTTTCTTTGAGATCTTCATAGGCCTTGGTAACGGTCAAACCTTAGAGGGGAGTGTAGACACGGTCGTTGGTAGAACCTTTGTGACTTTTGAGTGGCGAGCCACTTGAACATGCCTTACCGTTGACCTTTGCCTTGTTGTCGGTGAACTCCCGTAAACGGGCCTTAAGTTCGGACACTTCTTCCTTATGAATTCTCCTCTCGAGATCAAGACGGTCTTTCCATAAATCATCCTTGCGGCGGGCATCCTCGACAAGTCTATCCATTTGTTCCCCCATGGCTCTTATTATGTTGAAGAGCCTTTCGTTGGACACGGAGATGTTCTCACCCTCGTTATTGTTGCCGTTGGAAGCCATTGGACCTATTGAGAAAACACGGTCAATCTTAGGTTGGCCCCACAAACATATTTTGAGTAAAATAATTAACCCACAAACAAAGGAAAAAGACTCAACCACATAACAAAAATGACTCTTTTTTTTATTTATTTACAAAGTCGGAAGGACATAGTCCTTTTTGGGATTTGTAGAAAAATAATGGAATCATCACACTAGTATATAGACCATCTCGCGGTCCCATATACTCATCCGATTCCACCACGCTTGTGATACCTACATGTGATGGGATTAAACTAAATTAATGTCATAAAGCATACATGCGGGGACAGATTTTTTTATTTTCGTCCAAAATAACCATAACCACTTTAGGGACAGAGTTTTATTTTGTCCCATAACAACCATTTGTTTCTTTTGGAAACGGCATGTATGATTTGATGACATTAGTTTAGGGAAATCTCGGTACATGAAAACCGACTTGGTCACGGAGTGTTAGACCCTAACTAGAATTGTGTGGTTTGTGCTCGGCTTAAATATGAGGCTTAAAGGTCACCCCCGGCATGTAGTCGTGAACTACGCCACGGGCTGAGGTTTACCGCTTCGGAAGAGTCAAGGTCGGGTAGATCTTGAAACTTCCTAGGACGGGCCTCGACAGGTTTGGGGTTGGACTTGTGCGACTCGATAGTGAGCAGTTGATAAGAATTGTTCGCGTAGTGTGAGGTCTAACAAGTGACAAAAAAATTTTTTTTTTCAAAGGAAATAAAAAAAACAAATAAGCACGTAATTTACAACTTTCAAATCACCCGTGTGACCGATAAAAATAAATAAACAAAAGTAAAAGGGGGTGTATGCAGGCCCAGTGCCCACACACTGTCAAAACTGCCCATTCTGTTCACTGTTCTGTTTATTGTTCTGTTCTGGAAAATGGCCCAGAAGCGCGCAACTCAGGGAAGTTACGTGGGAAGCGTGCGCATTGGTCTGGTCCCAAATTATGTAACTTTCCCCTGCAGAAACTTGCTAGCATAGAAATATGAAATTTGAAGGACAAGATGGAAGGTGGGCAATTCTGGTAATAAGGGTCGGACGTGCGTGCTTTAGGCCAAGAAGGCCGGAGGCGCGCGCTTCCTACCCCTTTTTACCAGAATGCCCAGAAAACAGATATAAGAACACCAAAAGCAGAAAATGCAAGTTTAACCCTCTATGTCCCCAGCGGAGTCGCCACTGTAGATACCCCGGGAAACCACGGCTTGGCTAGAGCGGTGAGTTACCTAGGATGTCTAATTGATTTTAAGAGTCGCCACCCACGTTTTAGAGGAACGCGAGAAAACCTAAGAAAATAATCTTTTTTATTGATTACGAAACCAAAGATTCTTGAGATGAGGGGTTCGGGGGTTAGGTGACGGAGTGGGAAGTACTTAAACACCCACTCCGCCCCACTAAAAAGTGCTAACAATTAAAGTTAAAAGAAAGGGGAAAATAAAAGAGAAATAAAAGAGAATTATTTTATTTATTAATTTATGCTAAAGATTACATGTAACAATTATACTAAACAATTACATTAAGAAATGGATAGGAAATTAAAGTAGAGATTGAAATGTAGGGAGATGACCTTGACCAACTTTAATGTAATAAAGTGGTCATTTGGTCATGTCCCATTTGGTGGGGATTGCATACATCTAAGAAGACATGAATAAAATAGAAGAAGAAGAAGTGTACCTTTAGAAAAGAGGACTTCAAACTTTGACTTGGAGTTGTTGTAGAGAAATTGTTGTGTAGAAATTTGTGAAGAGTTTAGTTGCTAGAACTCTTGTTGGGGAAATTTGTGTAGGGAGAATGGTGTAGAGTTTGTGAAGGGAGAAAGTTCAAAGTTCAAGGTCCCTTTCTAAGGTAAAAATGAGGGGTTTAAATAGGTATAAAAGAGAGGAAAATGGGGTCTTTCAACCAATAGAAAAATAAAGAGAAATAAAATAAATAAATAAAAGAAAATCAAATAATAAATAAAAGAAATATTTAGTTTTTGGGAAAAAGCTAAGAATACGGGATTGGGAGGTTACAAAATAAAAAGGGGTTAATGCTAGATTAAGACATGTGATAAAAAGATGTTTTTGATTCTAAAAATGGAGGGAAAAGGCTGCAATCCGTAACAGTCAAAGTGGTAAGCGCGCGAGTCCGGCCTATTGGACCAAACGCGCGCGCGCCCCATGACCATTACGGGAGGCGCCCGCGGGTGAAAATAACAGAATGACAGAATGACTCTAAAAGTTAACTCTGTTAGGCAGTTTAGTCCAAAACTAACAAAATCAGTTAGGAACTTAACAGAAGTAACAGAAATTAACAAAAACAAGTTAAATAAAAATACTATGTATGCAATTGGGGTGAGAGGTCCAAAGCGGGGTGTCTACAGTTAGTGACTTAGTGCTTACATGTTTTAGCACATCTTTTGTTTGTTCTGTTCAAAACTTGTAATCACCAACTCTTACATTTCAAGTTTTAATGAGAACAATGCATCACTTATATCAAACCTTGTTCACTCAAACTGCTTGTTTGTAGAACAATGAATCTATTGTTTAAAATCATATGCATCATATTTGAACTGTTTCATATTTTCATACATTGAGTTTAAACTTTGTTTAAACACATTTCAAAACTAAAACTCATGTACATTTTGAATGTGTTTAACTGTTTCTATCTTTCCATTTGTAATGTTTTATCTTTATTGGAATAGATTAGAAATCTATATCTTGGACTAGTGTGTGCACTAACTTGAGACATGATTTATCAATTTCATTTATTTGGACATGTTATTATCAAGTGTATTGTTTGTCCTTGATATAGTAGGTAATGGCATCAATCAAATAGGGGGAGATTGTTGGGTATGCCCACATATATCTCAGTTTCAATGTAATAGGATTGATTAGATTTGATTGATCCATCACCTATGTTTTATTTCATGGACTTTAGACCCACATGTAAGAAGTATTTATACTTTATTTTTTAGGTAGTCCATTGTAATAGAATAGGCTTAGGAATAGGGCTAGAATGTCAAGATTGAAGAAAATCACTATTTCAGTTTGAGCCACGCGCCTATGCGCCCCTCTCTTGCGCCTCCCTGGCGCGCGCATATGAGTATGCGCCTAGCATCACTCATGTGCCCCAAATTGCTCAACGCGCGCATGTGTTACGCGCCCCAATGGCTCAACGCGCCTCATAGTATTAATTCGACATTCAGTGATTTATTGAAGACTTGAAGACTTGAAGAAATTCAAACTACGCCAATGATCCAACGGTGGTTAAATAACACGTATGCGCCTGCATCTAATGACACGTGTCCATAACGGCATATTTGTGTTATTTGTCTAATGACTATAAAGGACACATGCTCCACTCAATGAGCGACAGCACATCTGTCCTTTAACCTTATCCACAAGGATTTCCAATGGCTAGTTTTTTGGGCTCTACTATAAATACCCCATAACTTCAACCATTTGAGGTTGCTAAGCATTTCAAGAATTTCTCTCTCAAGCATTAGTTGAAGATTTGAAGATTGCCTTTGATTTACCAGAATTTTCAAGAACATCTTCATAACTTCATCCTTAGCCCAGATCCTCAAGCAAAAAAACACTTTAGTTTTCTTGTGCTCTCAATCTCAAAGATCTAAAGAGCCTTGAATCTAAAATCACACACGCACCTCTTTAAGTTTGATCACTTAGATCTTTCTTTTATAGATACACCGGTTATTTTCTAGGATTTGTTCATTCATAGAATATTAGATCTTGAGTTAGTGTATAAGCTCAAACGATTCTAATTTGTAACACTCTCTCATTATATAAGATCTCCATTAGAAATCCAAGACTAACCATCTTGGTAGAGGACGTAGATCTTTCATTGATCGAACCTCTCCAAATAGCGCGTATTAATTACTTGTCATTTACTTTCAAGTTATTATCTTTACTCACTATTTGCTTGTTTATTCATTGTAGATTGATTGGATTGAACTGTTTTGTGTTTGTTATATCATTTGCCTAATTTCCTTATTTCACCCACTTTGAGCCAAAATACTTATAGTGTGTGTGCGCCCCCTTTTAATCATTTGCGCCTACTTTACTTAAATATTCCGATGTGCATTTCACTCACTCACTTAGGCGCATTTCATAACGCTTATTTGATTAAGTGCCCATTTGCCATTGGGTTTTCAAGGGTACAAAAAGAAGTTTAAAACAGTTATTCACCCCCCCTCTAGCTCTTTTTCATACCCTTGTTGCCCTTTGGGACCAACACAAACTTTGAGTGACTAACATAGCCCCAAGATAAATCAGCTCTTGGCCCTTCAAATAAATTTCCTTTTGTTGACATGAGCAAGCCCCAAGAGGAGATTATTGATACCAAGCTTCAAGAGATTGCCAAGCCCCAAATGTCATGTACTTGTTGTTTGCGGGCTTAGAGATGGTGGAATGTGAAGACCATTCGATGTAAAGCCCCAAATTATCTTGGAATTGGCTCGGCATTGAGAGCGGATGCACTGTCGGGTAGGATTCTTAATAGAGATCTCCTTCTTACTCTCACTGGGGAGATGAAAAGCCTCATTGTGGTCGGTGCCCAAATGGCGGAGAGCTTATGTCAAAAGATGCAATAATGTCTTGTGGTGCCGTCGAGGTCACGGATGATAAGGTCTTGGTGTGATAAGTTCCCCAAATGGGTATGCTTGCTTGAGTCTTCTTGAGTTGAACTAAAGACGGATCTTCGGATGCAACTAGTGCTTGAGGCGTAAGAGCCACACTTTTTGCTTTTGATCTTGGAGAAGGGGGTGCTGAATTGCAGAAACATTGGGACTGGCCGAGGCATTTCCCGCTATAACCCTGTTTTGATAGAGTTTATCATATTGAATCTCTTTCCTTTTCTCTAAGACATTCTTCATAATCTTGTCGTAAGTCACAACATAAGAATCATCAAATTCATTCATAACATCGGAGCCCTCCTTTCAAACCAAAAGACCATTGACGTGAAGTACTAAGAGACCCTTGATGCTTGATCGCTTTCATGAAGCCATAAGACTACTCCCAAATTGCATTGCTCGAGTATCATCCCCCAAAAATATTGTCAATTGTGAAGCCCCAATATTGCTCTTTGCTCAGATTACTGTAATGCCGTAGCCCAAAAGATTGTAGATTGCGAAGCCCCTTGAGACCTTTGGTGCCAAAATAATTGAGGATGCCTCTAATGTTGCATATGGCTTTTCTAGGGCCATTTTTGGGAGGTGGCGTGAATTGCTCCTCGCCAAGGGAGACTTTAAACTTGATTGTAGCCCCTAGAGTGCCTTAATTGATTATAAGTGGAGCAATAAAGGCCTATCCTTAATTAGGGGAACAAGCACGGGCACACATGACATGAAGGCTTTTCCAAAATTCCTCTTGAGAGACTTTGAGGATATTCTCACACATCTTTCTTGAGTTTAGCCCCTAGGGCTCATTAACTGTCAAATGAAGCAAAAGAAGCTCTCATTCATGAGTTACATAGCCCCTAGGGCGTTATCATTTGTCGAGCAAAGCAAGAGACTCATCCTCTTGCAGGGGCACAAACATAAGCGGACTTGGCGAGAGCTACTCCATTCTCGGGAAGCCCTTACACATACTTTAGGGGCACATTCTTGAAGAAGCTTGAAAACTGAATTACATGTTATTGCTACTTGTTGTCCAAACCAATTGACTCACTTGGGACTATTTGTGCAACATCGTACCCCATATCAATCATGAGTTCATTCTCGGACGGGCCTTCTTTCACATAAGCCCAAAAATGCACATTGCAAGAACAATCTCTCTTATGCCAACAACCCAAAATGACCTTTGATTGTGCCGTATCTTGTCGAGCTTTTTGCAATTCCGAAGTTGACTCGGTGGTGAATTGACTTGCTGAGGAGATTCAATGTATAACTTGTCTTCTTTAGAGGCTGGGGATCTCCATTTCTCTTTCCCTTCTCTCTCTCACTCTCTCATTTTTTTTTATGACGCACCCTGTTTTTTGCCTATACCGCCCTTTCGGGTTTTAAATCTAGTGGGCATCTCTTTTGCATCTTCATTTTGACTCGAGTAATGAGGAAGTGTGCATTGACTCTAGCTGAGGAGATAAGACATGTGATTTTGCGGTGGAGACCTTTTGTCAGTAATGATGAGTGACATTGACTTGACTAGGGAAGTAGCCCCTAGTATTGACATATATTTTTATTTATTGAATGACTCACGAAGGCAAGTAAGTCATTGAGAGAGAAGAGAAGGAAAGCTCCAATTTGATTGCAAGAAACTGGGAGCGTCACTGAAAGATAAGAAGCCCCTAGACTCGACAAGGAACGTGAAATGATTTCAAATCTAGGAAAGTTGTACAATCTTGAGGTGATTAATTCATTGGAAAATGATTCGTACAAAGATGTATTGACAAGTTCGAGATGAAGGCCAATCACCATAATGCACTATGGCTAAACATATCTTGTTTCTTGCATAAGACCGGACCCGCAAGTTGCCTACGTTCCTCCAGTGTAGAGGCTCAGGTCATCGTAGTTCTTGCGAATACTCCATTCTTTGTGATGGTTGCTTCGTCCTTCGTTGGTAGATGATGATGTTGATCTTGTACTTCTTTGATTGAGGGGGGATTTTTTTTTTTTTTTTTTTTTGTGCTCTAACTTTTGCCTAGGTTGTTTTGAAGAGGCAACCTAGTGAGCTTTTTTTTTTATCCACCTTTGAAACGTTGCTTGATTTTTTCTCCATGGTTGTAGTTCCACCTTGCTTGATGTCTTGGATTTGTCGTTGGTGTTTTTGCCTTCGTCACGATGTTTAGCCCCTAGGCGTTCAAGTGATGTCCCTCGTTCCAAAACTCGTTTAGACATCTTTTCATCATTTCGCCAAGAATTAAATTGAACAACTTGGAAGAGTGTATGAGGACAAGAACGAATTTTATTAAGACCGACTCAAACTTTATCATTGACGAGAAGGAATAAAACTTAATGCACACAAAAGAGGACTTTTGACTCTTTTTTTTTTTTTATATATATCCTATTTCTAGGTAGAGAAAGAGAAATGGAGATTGATGTCGTCGTCCTTGTCGTTGTGGTTATCCTTGTGGCATGATCTCTTTTTGAAGCCCCATTTCAAAACCAAGCCTCTTCTTTGATGAGTTCTTGCATGTTGTCACTCTTTAACGGTTGCTCGTCACCCACAGTAAATTCACCATTGTCGATCAAATATTGGACGATGTTACGGAGGACAAAGCATTCCTCGGTAAGATGTCAACTATATTGGTGGTAGTTGCACCATTCATCATATGTATGATTTTTACGTATTGTTGTAGACAACCCGCCTTGGACCTCTCATGTCCCGATTGCATACACATTCTGTCTTCATCTTTTTTGTTAAGTTTTGTTACTTTTCGTTAACTTTCGTTACTTTTTGTTAAGTTCTTGACTTATTCCGTTACTCTTGGATTTGACTAAGTGACCAAGTCAACCTTGAGTCTTTTTTTACTTTATTTTTGTTGACTTTCGTGGTGTTCGTTAAGTTTCTGACTGATTTCGTTAGTTTCGGGACTTAACTGCATAACTGGGTTAACTTTTGGGCTAAAATATGGATTTTCTGAAGGCGGGACGTGCGCGCCTTTGCCCTCCTTTGTGATAGGCGTGCGCTTCCCATAGGGGGGGGGTGGGATGTGCGCGCATCCCACCTCCAGAATCCCAGATTTTGCCAAATTTCCCTCCTTTTCTGATTTGTAACCCCCAAGGCCATTATGCCTTGGCTTGATCCGGGGAAGGGCCATCTTTGAGACCACAAACACTTTCCTAACACCTATATAAACCTCTTCATTCCACCATGGAAAGGAGGAAGGATTCTTGACTCAAAAACTCTCTAAAAACTCAAAATTCCATTTTCAAAGGTGGTTACTATAGACAACTTTGGCTCTTCCCCCATTCAAGTACAAGGTACAATGCTCACTTTCTTCTTCTAAAGTCTTAATTTTATAACTTCTCTTTATCAAGACTCTCTATTTTGCTTTCTTCATCTCTCATCTCTTTTAATGAGTATGCAATCTCCATAAAACGGAATTCAACCAAAAGGCCACTTCACTATTGAAGTTTGGTCAAGGTTACATTCCAACATTCTAAACACCATTTTAATTCACCATTCATTTGTTTATGTAATTGTTTGATATGTAATCTTTAGCATAAATTAATCAATAAAACAATTCTCTTTTATTTCCCTATTATTTCCCCTTTCTTTACATTATAATTGTTAGCACTTTTCTCATATTAAAACAAGTTAGACATCCTAGGATAATTCCCCGCTCTAGCCAAGCCGTGGTTTCCCGGGGTATCTACAATGGCGACTCTGCTAGGGAGAATTTAGAGGGTTAAACTTGCGTTTCTTACTTTTGGTGTTCTTATATCCGTTTTCTGGGCATTCTGGTAAAAAGGGTTGGAAGCGCGCGCCTCTGGCCTTCTTGGCCTAAAGCGCGCGCGTCCGACCCCCATTACCAGAATCACCCGCCTTCCTTCATGTCCTTCCATTTCATGTTTCTGTGCTAACAAATTCTCCAGGGGAAAGAATTTTTATTTAGGGTCAAGGCAATCCTTTGAACCCACTTGCCCAGAATCGGGCGCCTCGACCTCTCTCGCTCGGAGACGCGCGCCTCCCACTCTCACTGCCTAATGCGCGTGCTTCTGGGCAATTTTTCCAGAAACAGAACAGTGCACAGAACAAAATGATTGACAGTGTGTGGGCACCAGGCCTGCACAGAACAATTTTTATTTTCTGTTTATTTTATCGGTCACACGGGTGATTCGAAAGTTGTAATTATGTGCTTATTTGTTTTTCTTTTCTTTCTTTGAAAAAAAAATGTTTTGTCACATGTTGGACCTCACACTACATGCACATATTCCTATGAATTGCTCACAATCGAGTCGCACAAAGTTCATAACCCCAAACCTGTAGAGGCCCGTCCTAGAGAGTTTCAAGCTCCACCCGACCTGACTCTCTCGAAGCGGTAAACCTCAACCCGTGGCGTAGTTCACGACTACATGCCGGGGGTGACCTTAAGCCTCTCTTTAATCGAGCACAAGCCAACACAATTCTAGTTAGTTTAATCCCGACATGTGTAGGATTCAGAAGCGTGGTGGAATCCAATGAGTATATGGGACCGCGAGAAGGTCTATATACTAGTGTGACGATTCCACTATTTTTCTAGAAAGTCCAAAAAGGACTCTGTCCTTCCGACTTTTGTAAATTAAAAAATATATAGTCTTTTTCTTTATGTGGTTGAATCTTTTCTCTTGTTTGTGGGTGGAATTAATTTTACTCAAAAGGTGTTTGTGGGCCAATCTAAGATCAACCATGTTCTTTCAATAGGTTCAATGGCTGGCAACAACAACAATGGTGGAAATGTTTTCGTGTCCAACTAAGGGTTACTCAACATAATGAAATCAATGAGGGAACAAATGGATAGAATTGTCGAGGATGCCCGCCGTAAAGACAATTTGTGGCAAGCCCGTTTCGATATCGACAAGAGGATTCACAAAGAAGAGGTTTCCGAACTCAAGGCCCGTCTTGATTATGAAAGAAGAATTCACGAGGAAGAAGCGTCCAAGCTCAAGGCCCGTTTGTAAGAATTCACCGACAACAAGACAAAGGTCGACAATAAAGAATACTCCAGTGGCCCACCCCTCAAAAGTCAAAAAGGTGCCGCCAACAACCGAATTTTCACTCCTCTCCTAGGAATGACCCAAGCCGAAGCATTTGAAGCTTTGGTAGCAAATGGAAAGGTTAAGCCTTTAGATGGATGCAAGCTGAAGGGGATACGTAAAAATCATGCACATGACAAATGGCGCGGCTACCACAAGCATAGCGGCCACACTACCGAGGGGTGCTTCGCTCTCCAAAACATCATCCAAGATTTGATCGACAATGGTGAATTTACCGTGGGTGAAGAGAAACTCATCAAAGAAGAGGCTTGGTTTTGAAATAGGGCTTCAACAAGAGATCATGCCACAAGGAGAACCACAACGACAAGGACAACGACAACAGTCTCCGTTTCTCTTTCTCTACCTAGTAATAGGAATAAAAAAAAAAAGTCAAAGTCCTCTAATGTGTGCATTAAAGTTTTCTCTCGTCCCATGTTAAATTTTGAGTCACGTATCAAATAAAAGTCGTTCTTGTCCTCATACACTCTTCCAAGTTGTTCAATTTAATTCTTGGCAAAATGATGAAAAAGATGTCTAAACAAGTTTTAGAACGAAGGCCATCACTTGAACGCCTAGGGGCTAAACATCATGACGAAGGCAACGACATCAACAACAACATCAACGACGAATCCAAGACATCAAGCGTGGAGAAAAATCAAGCAAAGTTTTCAAAGGGGGATTAAAAAAAAAAAAAAAAAAAAAAAGCTCGCTAGGTTGAATCTTCAAAACAACCTAGGCAAAAGTTAGAGCACAAAAAAAAAAAAAAATCCCCCTTATTCAAAGAAGTTCACAACAACAACATCATTCCTCCACCAACGAAGGACGAAGCGACATCAACCACGACGAAGCAACAATTCCTCACAACAAAAGGAGCATCCACAAGAACTACGGTGACCTGAGCCTCTACACTGGAGGAACGTGGGCAACCTTCGGGTCCGGTCTCATGCAAGAAAGAATATATGTTTAGCCCTAGTGTAAGGATACTCCCCCTCGGGGCTCAAACTAGGGTTCGCTCGAGGAAGAAGCGCCAAACACGTGACCTAAACACATTTAACGGAGTCACCACATTTGTTAACTTTTAACCCAACAAATGAAAATGGTTAGAGATTTATGAGTTCGGAGGTCAGGTTACGATTTGGGAAGAGTTTCACGTCACCCAAGTCACCTCGGACAAAGCTGAGTCTCCCTAAAGTTTGTTAACGAAAAGTGCATGTGTGTGTGTGTTTTAACGGAAAATTGCAGTTTAACTTGTTATTGATTTTAATAGAGGAAAAAGGGTTTATTTGCATAAATATTAACAAGACAAGACAGAAAAGAAAAAAGGTCCCTCTGACCCAACATAGCCGTACGGCTAGGAGGGGTCTTCCCGGGGATTTTACAGTTTGTTCAGAAACTGTCCAGTTTCAGGCAGAAACAGAGTACTCTACTGAAACTGGACTGATCTGTTCTCTTTCAGTTTGAATGTTAACCAACAAACCTTGATTGAAATCATTCCTATGCACATTAATCACCAAATGGTCCTTTAAATACATGGATTTGAGTGTGATTAAGGAAATCATTGGAGAAATATTGAGAAAAGGTGGCAAACATGCCCTTTTGAACCAAAGTGACCATTTGATGAGTAAAGATTGGAACTTTACCATCAAAATGGCCCTTTTATGCAAGATTAATCCTTTAGGGGCAAAAATATAACATAATGATTGAATCTTTATGACCCAAACTTGGGGATTTTGGGCTAAATCAAAATGGGGATGATAAAGATTAAGACTTTATCCCCAAACATGATCATCATGGCCAAGATCATACAATATAACCATAAATATATGTATACTTTCACCATATAAATGGATCCTTAAGCTTTTTATAACAAGGAACTAACAAATCATGATCATCCTAGGTTTTAACCACTTCTCATACCAAGATGGAGGGCACCTTGAGTCATTTCTTGATTTGGATCACAATATATATATATATATATATATATATATATATATATGTAGTAATATAGGTGCTTGAATGGACAAGTCTTGCAAGAATGTAAAGGTGCTTGAATGGACAAGGCTTGCCAAGTAAATCAAAGAGAAATATAAGAACATAAACAAGATAATCAATAAATAAAAGAGTTTTGAGATGGATAGAAGATGGGGAGAAGGAGGCTTCACCTATGGTGGGGTTCTTGCCTATCTTCCTCTCTTTTCACTCAATTTATGTGGTGGTTTTCTCTCAGTTTTTGATTTTGCAGAGTTTCCACTATCTAATCACTATTTCTCCCCCCCCCCAGAATGATCAGCAAGGGCTTCAATTTATAGGGACTGAGGGTGCCTAAACCAACTGTAAGGCTAGGCCCCTCTAGTACCCAAACCATCCGTACGGCTCAGCCTGGCGAGCTTCTGGATTTTTCCAAATTTAATTCCAGAGTAGTCCTAGAGTTCTAAGTTTATCCTAGTGAGGTCCTAGTCTATCAGTTTATCCCTGAATGGTGCTAAGAATTCCTCTAAGTTGGTTGATTTCAGATTGGGGTACTTACAGAGCCCCTCGGCAACGTCGCTTTAGAAAAGCGGGGTTGTCGATTAAATAAGCACCCCAATCTGATGGGAAGACGACTTGACCGATTTGGTTACATGGCTAGACCTAGGGGTATAGGATTCCTACGTATCCCGTTTGCGGGGAATCAAGCCTAACGTAGTTCAGAGAAGAAGGGAAGTTTTTAAGGCTATCCAAACCTAAGGGCTAGGCAGATATCTGTCATCATTTCTATGCATGACTTTTGGCGAGTTCAGAGGCGGGACAAGGTCAACTTGGCTCTATGGGAGAGGGTTGACTTACAAGGAAGCTTGACTCTCGGGGTCAGAGGCGGGATATGGTCAACTTGGCTCTATGGAGAGGATTGACTTACTGGGACCAGGAAGCGTGACTCTCGGGGTCAGAGGCAGGACATGGTCAACTTGGCTTTATGGAGAGGGTTGACTTACTGGGACAAGGAAGCGTGACTCTCAGGGTCAGAGGCGGGATATGGTCAACTTGGGTCTATGGAAAGGGTTGACTTACCCGGACCAAGAAGCGTGACTCTCGGGGTCAGAGGTGGGACAAGGTCAACTTGGCTCTATGGAGAGGGTTGACTTAGCAGGACCAGGAAGCGTGACTCTCGGGGTCAGAGGCGGGATATGGTCAACTTGGCTCTATGGAGAGGGTTGACTTACCGGGACCAGGAAGCGTGACTCTCGGGGTCAGAGGTGGGATATGGCCAACTTGGCTCTATGGAGAGGGTTGACTTACAGGGACCAGGAAGCGTGATTCTCGGGTTCAGAGGCGGGACATGGTCAACTTGGCTCTATGGAGAGGGTTGACTTACCGGGACCAGGAAGCGTGACTCTCGGGGTCAGAGGCGGGACATTGTCAACTTGGCTCTATGGAGAGGTTTGACTTACACAAGGAAGCGTGACTCTTGGTGAGGCAGAGGCGGGACATGGTCAACTTGGCTCTATAGAGAGGTTTGACTTACCGGGACATGGTCAACTTGGCTCTATGGAGAGGGTTGACTTATACGGGGAAACGTGACTCTTGGCGAGGCAGAGACGGGACATGGTCAACTTGGCTCTATAGAGAGGGTTGACTTACACGGGACATGGTCAACTTGGCTCTATGGAGAGGGTTGACTTACAAGGTAAATGGTCTTACGTTCCACTAAGGACGGTCGGGACAAGGGTTTCAACCTATAATGACTATTCAGAGTCAAGGTTTGACTTGGGTCAACTCCAACTTTGGGGAGTTTGACGGGAGAACTGGTCTTACGTCCCGCTAGGGACGGCCGGGGATAAGGGTTTCAACCTATGATGACTATTCTGAGTCAAGGTTTGGCTTTGGTCAACTCTATACTTTGGGGAGTTTGACGGAAGAACTGGTCTTACGTCCTGCTAGGGACGGACGGGACAAGGGCTTTAACCTATAATGACTATTTTGGGTCGAGGCTTGGCTGGGGTCAACTCCACCTTTGGGGAGTTTGACGGGAAAACTGGTCTTACATCCTACTAAGGACGGCCGGGACAAAAGCTTGAACCTAAAGAGACCATTCTGGGTCAAGGCTTAGTCAACTCCATCTTTGAGGAGTTTGACGGGAATACTGGTCTTACATCCGACTAAGGACTACCGGGGACAAGGGTCTCAACCTATTATGACTATTCTGAGTCAAGGTTTGGTCGACTCCATCTTTGGGGAGTTTGACAGGAAAACTGGTCTTACGTCTGACTAAGGACTGCCGGGAGAAAGGCTTGAACCTATAATGACTATTCTGATTCAAGGCTTAGCTTGGGTCAACACTACTCTACGGGACGGTTGACACATTTTCTTGACACCGGGGAAGAGCCTAGGGGCAACCGTTAAGACACATTGTGGACGAAAGAGTCCAAAACTTTGGGAAAATCATTTTGAAAGGAAATCAAAAGCATTTTGTTTGAAACATTTTTTTTAACAAATGACGCCACATGGGCAAATCGGAAATACTCATTTCCAAAAGAAAATCTTTTAACGAAGCATGTTAGTCAAATTTTGATTTTAACTTAACCGCGAGGTTTGTTATGCATAAAGTCCTTTGGATTTGGTCCATTCGTTGTGAAGTCACCGGTGGTAGGAAATTGGCCTGTCACTGTTGTGGGGATGGACTCAATGTCATCCCTGCAACTGATGTCGGGGTAGCCCCATATCCTAGTTGTCGTTAATGTCGGGGTAGCCCCATGTCCTTGTCGTTGTTGATGTGGAAGTAGCCCCAATATCATCTTTTAATCTTTGAAGTGAGGTTAGGAACCCATCCCTTTTCATGACGCACCCTTTCTTTTGCCTAGGCCGCCCTTTCGGGTTTTCAACCTAGCGGGCATCTCTTTTGCATCTTTTATGGCACACCCTGTTTTTTGCCTAGGCCACCCTTACGGGTTTTCAACCTAGCGGGCTACTTTTTTGGTGCCTTTCTCTTTTTTACTTTTTTTTAGTGAGTGATCCAGCCGACTCGATAGAACGGGGACTTTAAAGTATTTTTTCATGGGGGAAACATGCAAGGGCATTTTATTTGGGAGAGAGTCCCTTTATGTTGGTGAGCTCTTTGAGCAATGTATCATGAAATGGGAGGAAGCCCTTGCTTGACAGAATACAAGTGTTTAGCTCTTTCCTAAAATGTAGAGGAGAAGACTTGTTGAGACATTTTGAAATTTGCCCTAGTTAATATCATCAAATGATTGCTTGAATGGACCGTGTTTGTTATTAAGTCAAGATTATAACAAGCAATTAGCCTTAACATGTATAAATGTTGTGATCAATTGATATTAAGATTCTATCAATGGCAAGATCGGGAGAAGAAGGTGTGTCTGGGACATCGGTCATTGATGGGACCGAGGGGAGAAAACTTGGCCATTTTAAGAGGACCACGGTTTGATGGTTTTGTTTCATGCTATGACCGAACCCGAAGGTTTCCTACGTTCCCCTCAGTTTGAGGAGCTCAGGTCGTCGTAGTTCGGCCATGGATCGTCTTTTTTTGAAGTTGGTGTCCTTTTGAAGGATGTTGTTGCTTTGCTGATGTAGATCGCTTTGCTTTGCTGTGAACTCCTCGGGATGTTCTTTGAGGTGGACTTTTGCAGTGAACTTGGTGAGCTTTTGAGGTAAGCTTCCTCTTCGCCAATATTCATTTCCTTTCCTTCTTTCCATTATCCATTTCTTTTCTCTCTTATCATTTTTTTTTAGAGAGAGAGGGGAAACATTAGCCCCAACTTGCTATCTTGGACATTGGCTCATTTGTAGCCCCTTGGTGGAATGTCTGTCACTTCTCACTTTGACTTTGAAGATCCAAGAAGTCCTTTGCTTGCTCGCGCACGCGCGACCATGTTTGAATCTTGGTGGTTGAGCAATAACATCCTTGCCTTTTCATTGTCTCTGGATGCTTTTGTATCGGAAAGGTGTATCGGGTTGTGTATTGGGAAATGTGTATCGGGGATGTGTATAGAGGAAGGCTTGCCATTAATGGTTTCTTCATGCCAGTTGATCACAACATTTATTCACATCAAGATTAATTGTTTGCATTTAGCATTTTCATTTGTGTTAGGTCTATTCATCCTTAATGAGTCGTCATTCACTAGTATGCTTAGAAGTCAATTCATCATTTTAGGGACGTAGCAATCAATTGATAATAACAAGCAAGGCAATTTAAAGAGTAAATGTATATTACAAATAATGTCCCAAGTCTAGAGAGAAGAGAAGGAAAATGACTCTTTTATTTAGATAACTTTGTACATACATGTCCAAGTGCGGACCTTTGCAAAAATAAAAAGACACAGTCCGGGACGGACTTTGGTGAAAGTCTAGATCCTACGAGGTTGGAGGACTCATTTTTTTTATATATTTTTTTTAAGGATGGGCTCCCATGAGGCACGATGATCCGTTTTCTTCCTCAATTGTTGGAGGGGTTGTCGGCGGCATATTCCATGTCTTCCACGGGGAACTCAGGTTCCATGTCGTCGGGAAAGATGTCGCGAGGTCTCCATTTGGCTGGGCATTGCAACTGCCGGATTCGTCTACTAAATGAGTTGGGAGTTTGGTTTGGCCATCTCCTTTTGGTGATTTCCTTCCAGGGCGCGTAGCTTCCATGCGTGGCATTCGGCGAGGGTACGAATCTCCATTTGATGTAACCGCCTTTGACCTTCCGAAGCTCGGGCTCATTGCTCATGTGGATGGTTGTCTCGGACGCCAATTCAGATGTGGGATCCTTGGTCAATGTTTCCAATGGACAGAACCGCGAAGGACTTTAGCATATTAAACCTCAAGGTGAAATTATAACCATGATTTGAGAAAAATGCTTCATTATCGGATTAGCCTTTTAGGAAAAACTTGATCTTTTTATTTTTTTTTAATTTTTTTTTTTAAGATTTTTATTTTAAAGACACACTTTTGTTTTGAGTGAAAGACTTACACACATTTTTTCAAACTTTTGACAAGGCAATAGTAATAATAATTTTATTAATAAAACTGACAATGGACTCAGAATGGTCACCACATGGCATCAACCGGGGAGTCAAGACTCTAAACCTAACTGACCTTTCTTAAGGGCTTACCACACATCCTAACAATGGCCTTTGACTCTTCCTAAGGGGAGGTTAATGGAATGGGTTTCGAAACTCCGTCATCTGCTGTGGCAACCGCAACACCGTTCATTTCCCAACCCGAGGCATTCAGCCCTTCAGACATTTTCTGTGCCACTGATCCTTTCCAAACGCCTTCCGTCATTTCGGCTTTGCCGATATTAGGAACCACCACCTTGGACACTGATTTTGTCAACTTTCCCAAAAGAGGCTTTCCCACTCCGGGATTAACATCAATCATGAGCTCATTTTCCTTGGGGCAGACATCACTCCATTTTTCCTTCACATCAATCACCAGAGTTCTGAACCCGAGGGAGGTCGTGGGATTAGATTCCACAAATTCAAGCATGTTGACACTCGGGTCATTGGTTGTATCGGGGGCGTGGGGGTGTTCAAGCTTTCCCTGCTCAATCAAATCTAGAATAATACGTTTCACAACAGAGCACTCGTCGGTATTGTGCCCATGGCAATTGTGGAAAGCACACCTTTTGTTAACATCGAGGTACCCCTCGGGGTTCTTGGGTTGGAAGTTGACAAGAGGCTTTGCGAGGCCTTGCTTAACCAATTCCTCAAATACCTTGCTTATGGGAATTCCGAAATCCTCAAACCTTATGAAGCGGGGTTTGGGTTGGCATTTGGATTTTCCTTTACCTTTGACCGAAACGCGGTGGTGATGAGAATTATCGTCGCTCGAGACAAGGGGTTCCATTTGCTTTCTCTTTCCCAATAACTTACCTGGCTGTGATGCAACATGGAGATTTTGGGGAAGTACATGGTTGTAGGCATACTCATAACCTTGGTTGCTCACAAGAATGTACATCAGAGGTATGCCATGGGCTTGTGGTCCAAAAGGTCTCGAACTATAAAAATGATACGGGTCTCCATGGGATCTCGTCGGGAAATCTGGTGGAGGCAAGTTGGTGATGCCTGTTCTGGTATCCATGTATGGTCTAAACAGTGACTGAGCTCTGGTGACTTGGTTGATGGAATCAAACCAAGAAGGGATACGATTGGGAAAGTGTTGTGAGTATGATGCTCGGGGCGTAACCGGTGTGGACAGAGGTTTGCGGGCCTTTTGAGTGGATTGTGCTTGGGGTTTTATAGGAGGCGTCCCATGAGAGATGTTGGATTTGGGATGAGGTGAAGTGAGGAGGATTTGAGTGAGAGGCTCGTTTTGGATAACGGCGCGTTGGGGCGAAGAAATGGGGGTCTCGGTATTTTTGTAAGATGGATGGGACAATCTTTGGTTGCAATTTGGAGGTTGGGTGATTTCAACATCTTCCTCATGGTCAGCAACCTCAATGAAGGACCCATCAGTCTGAAACAAAACCTTAATACCCTTCTGTCCCATTGACTCGACAAACTGATCCCGTGCCTTTTCGTGGCGTTTCCTGGTAGCCTCTTCCCGAGTCCTGGCGGCTTCTAAAGCTCGGAGCAACTCTTCTTTGGTTGAACTGTCCTGACTGTCTGCGGAATCACTTTCCCAACTACTTTCCTCGGAGCTGGTCATTCCGAGGTACCGGAGTGGAGAAGTTGAGCGACTGAGGAACTTTCTGACCCCACACGCACTAGGCGGCGACATGATGCTCTCTTCCACTTCATCTGAGCTACGGGGAAGACAAAAGGTAGCTTTAGGCTTTGGGTAAACACTGGGTAAACGCTTGGGCCAAAGACACACGTGTTTCTATTTGGGATATTTGATCGGGCCGAAGTTGCCTATGTTCCCCTAACCACGAGGGAGGGGGTCCCACGCGATGATAGGCTCAGGTCACCGTAGTTCGAATGGGTTTAGAATTCTAAGAGGAAAAGATAAACATGACTAACTTCTTGGAGGATAACGGGGACCCGTCCAAGGACTTGACTGGCTTCTTGGAGGATAACAGGGATCCATCCAAGGACTTGACTGGCATCTTGGAAGATATCGGGGATCCATCCAAAGACTTGACTGGCTTCTTGGAGGATAACAGGGATCCATCCAAGGACTTCACTGGCTTCTTGGAGGATACCGGGGATCCATCCAAAGACTTGACTGGCTTCTTGGAGGATAACGGGGATCCATCAAAGATTGAAGGGTGTCTCGGAGATCTTCCAAGGACTTAACGGGTTCCTAGGTGACTACGCCTAAGGATTAAACGGAAGTCTTGGAGGATAACGGGGATCCATCCAAAGATTGACAGGTGTCTCGGAGATCTTCCAAGGACTTAACGGGTTCCTAGGTGACTACGCCTAAGGATTAAACGGAAGTCTTGGAGGATAACGGGGATCCATCCAAAGACATAACAAAATAACGCTTGTTAACACAAGAAAACAAAGTGTCAAAGACAAGAAGCAAAAAACGGAGCAAATTCAAGCAATGTGCAATTAATTATCCGTTCAAGTTTACTTAAAATGCATTTTTATTCCTAAATGGTTGGAAACGATTTCTCTTCTTTTTCGCAACTACTCTAATTCATGGATCAGTGGAGGCCAACACTACGCCTATAGACCCCTCGTTTTTCACCTGTATTGCACACTCCCAAGGAAGGACTATCCCGGGAGAGGGTCCTATAGGGCACGTGGCTTCCACCAAAAGAGTCAATCCTAAGGTCTAGTGCGTCACAAAGTTCCAATGCGTGGGCCATTCTTATCATAATTAAGCCCCAGTCAAGGTTAAGATTGACTTAACGCTTCAACGAAATTCCGGCATGACCTCATTTAAATGAGGGATCTCGGACCTTAACCTTGGGCTCAAGGATGATTAGGATGGGCCAAGCATGAGGGCTTAATGACACGATGTCATCCTATCCTTAATACATGGCTTAGGTTAATTATGGTTAACATTAACGCACAAGTCAAAGACCGGGTCAAAGATGACCTTGGTCACGCTTGTTTTCACAAGGAGTCGTAACTCGGTCGTTAACTTGGCCATAATTAACTTTGGGCACTTTAGACACCCCGCCTTGGACCGCTCACCCCGATTGCACACTTGATTTTGTGTTTCTCTCTCTTTTATGTGTTTTCTGTTAGTTTCTGTTACTTTGGTTAAGTTCTAGACGGGCTCCGTTAAGTCCAGGGACTAAACTGAATAACAGTTCTAACTTTCTAGTCCATTCTGTCAGATTTTGCCTTTCAGAGTCGCGCGCCTCCGCCCCTTGAGGCCAGACGCGCGCGCCTTCCGCTGCCTAGGTGGGATGCGCGCGCTTCTGGGGTGCATCAGTTACAGATTCTGCCCAAGAATCTCTCCCTTGCTCATTATACATGATTTTGCCCGGGAAAGATTTCTTGGAGACTCCGTTTGGCTCCAAAAACTCCCCTCTTTCAACTATAAAAACCCCTCCAATCCATCATTGGAGGGGACCTCTTTTTGACCTTAAGAATTTTCCACCTTGAACCTTACTCTAGGAAATTTACTAAAGATATTCTCTCCAAGTATTCAACCTCTTCTTCAAGACTTTTCAAGAGGTTCTCTTTGAAGGATATTATAGGTAAAATGTCATAACTTTATTCTTCTTCTTCTTCTTCTTCTTCTTCTTCTTCTTCTTCTTCTTGTTCTTCTTGTTCTTCTTCTTCTTCTAATTCTTCTTCTTCTTCAATCAAATGTGCAATCACCCCAAAACCATTTGGGACATGACACCAATGTCCCTTTCATTACATTGAATTGGCCTAGGAGCTATCTCCCTACATTTTAAACAATTTTTATCATTATAGGAAGAACACATTTATCTTTAAAGTGAACTATGAACAAACAAGACCGACTTTGCTCGGGCGAAATGGGTGTTTAAGTACTTCCCATTTCGTAACCTAACCCCCGAACCCCTCATCCCAAAGAATCTCTATTTTCGTAAATCAAACTTAGTGTAGATACCCCGGGGGAACCACGGCTTGGCTAGAGCGCGTGAGTTATCCTAGGATGTCTAACTTGTTTTTAGAGTCGCCACCTATGTTTTGAGGAACATAAGAAAAACCTATTGATAATAGCCTAAGTTTAATTACGAAAACAGAGATTCTTTGTTTTGAGGTTCGGGGGTTAGGTTACGAGATGGGAAGTATCGAAACACCCATCTCGCCCAACTAAAGTTGGTCTTGCTTGATCAAAATCTACATGAATGATAAACGTTCTTCTTCTTCTTCTTCTTCTTTAAATCATAAAAAGTGGTTTTAAAATAGAATTTGGAATGTAGGAGATAACTCTTTAACCGACCTCAATGAGATGAGGTAATCATTAGAGTCATGTCCCAAAATAATTTGGGTGATTGCACTTTGATAAAACAAAAAGAAAGAGAAAAGAGATGAAGTCAAGAAGAGGAAAGAAATGACCTTACCTAGACTTCAAGAGATTTCAAATACTTCTTGATGAATTCTTTGGAGAAATCCTTTGGAAATGCTTTGTAAGTGTGAAATTTTAGTGTCTTATTGAGAATGTAAGATTGAGAGCCCAAGGTCCTTGAAAATGGAGGTAAAGGGGGGTTTTTATAGGTGAAAGCGAGATGTTTTTGGTGCCAAAACTCAGTCACCAAGAAATCCTTCCCGGGCAAAATCCTGTAAATTGAGCAAGGGAGAGAATCCTGGCAAGAAATCTGTAACCGACGCCCAGAGGCGCGCGCTTCCTGCTTTGGGGGCGGGAGGCGCGCGCGTCTGGATCCTCCTGTCGGAGGCGCGCGACTCAGAGAAGGCGATTTTGACATAATGGACTAGAAAGTCAGCCCTGTTATTCAGTTTAGTCCCTGGACTTAACGAAGTCAGTCAGGAACTTAACGGAAGTGATAGAAACTAACGAGAAACACTTAAAATGGGGAGAAACACAAAATCAAATGTGCAATCAGGGTGAGCGGTCCAAGGCGGGGTGTCTACAGAGCCCCTCGGCGACGTGGATTGCAAAGCAAAACGCGTCGACGAAAGTTAAAAAAAACACCCGCCGAGGACATCACCAAGAAAAAGCAAAGACTCGATGAAAGCAGGAATTTGAAATTGCGAGAGATAGTGGTGCGCTCCCTGTGTGAGCGGATTTTGTTGATAGAGGGGGTGGCATGATCCGTTAGGTTAACCTGTCGGCTGAATATGTTGAATGAGGCCGTTAGTGAACCTTTGAAAGAGGCCGTTAGTGAACCTTTGAAGAGGCCGTTAGTGAACCTTTGAAGACGAATCCATTAGTGAAATCCGTTGATGAGGTCGTTAACCCTTGAATGAGGCCGTTAGTGAACCTTTGTAGAGGCCGTTGGTGAACCTTTGAGGAGGCCGTTAGTGAACCTTTGAGGACGAATCCGTTAGTGAAATCCGTTGATGAGGCCGTTAGTGAACCCTTGAATGAGGCCGTTAGTGAACCTTTGGAGAGGCCGTCGGTGAACCTTTGTTGACGAATCCGTTAGTGGAATTCGTTTATGAAATATTGCTTTGAAGTCGCGTGCCACTTGGAGTCACACTTGACTTTTTGACTTGTGGGGTGCGGGCACAGTTGACCGCGACCAGAAGAATGTTCCTGCTGGGGATGAAATGTTGAGATTGACTCTTGAGGGGGGTATGGCACCCGTGACAGAACTTAGGGAGTTCGGAATCCGTGGGGAAACATTGATGCTGTGCATGGATTCTTGCATGGGAGACTGCTTCTGAACCTGCCTGATGATGGGAAGAGCGCGCGTCTGGACCTTGTTGTGGGATGCGCGCGCCTCGGATGAGTATGTCGGGGGGCGCGCGCCTGGCGCATAAGTTCAGCATATTTAAACAGACGGTTCACTGTTTTCGGCGAGTTTTCAAAATTTTGAAGAACCCTCCAAATTCCAAACCAAATTTTCGCGGAGAAATCACCCCAAAACACTTTGTTGCTGATCTAGGATCAATTCCGTCACAGAAACGATGTCGAATCGTCAACAATCTCCTCCGTTCAAGATGCCACAGGGCGAGGAGCCCGAAATTGGGGTTGAAGCTATGGACCCGAGCTTGCTTACCTTCCGGCCGCATACCCACATTTATCATTTCGTGACTTCGGGTTTGGTAAGAATGCCTCACCTTTCTTGTCGATTTCGGATTTTATGAAGTTCCGTTTTTTACCCGAAATATTGTTGCAGCAGCTTTATTGATCATTCCTTGCATGTTGTTTGTTGCTGCTGATTTGTTGTAAGAATCATGTTGGGGCGCCCATTTTCATGTTCACACACTTGCTTGCACAGTGCCCTGTCATTGAAATCTTTGTGTCGAATTCATCCGTTTTCTAGCAGTCATGCTGATGAAATTTTCGTTGTTCCTTCTTTCTTTTCAGGAGTGGACCCGTCTGACAGAGATTCGTGGTGGGGCTCATGGGCCCATCTCTATATGGAAGAGGTTGCCTGAGAATGTTCGGGCCCGAGTTACAGGGACTCATTTTGGTCTTTTTGTCACCAATCTCCCAGCTTTGAAGAATGACCCCGATGTGGTCCAGGCATTGAGGGAAAGATGGTGGGACACCACCCATACCTTCCATTTACCCATGGGCGAGGTGACTATGACGCCTACCGATTTCACAGCTTTGACGGGCTTGCCGTTCATAGGGATACCTGTCCCTTTTGGTTTGAGAGGGGCTGTTCGGACTCCGGACGAGTTACTGGCTTTGGTTGACTGCCGGTTCGAGGTCAAGAATTCTTGAGTGACATGGGGGCGAATCCGGGCCTATTTCGGCATCTTAATGGCTGAGGCTCGAGGTGTTACTGCTGATCGGGTCGATGCCGTGGCCTGTTGCTTTATTTGGTACCTGTTATCCTATACTCTGTTTGCCAACGGGGGATCTTCAGCCTCTTTGGCTCTGCTCGACTTGTTAGTGGATCTGGACCAGATCAGCCAGTATAACTGGGGCGCAGCGGGCTTAGATGCTTGTTATCACGGCATGGATTTGACCAGCCGCTCGACCACTAGCTCGGTTACGGGCTTCAGCTTGCTGTGGGAGGTATACCACTTACTGTCCCTTTTATATTCTCCTTGCCTTGGTCATAACTTCCTTTTTCGTTGACTGTCATTAACTTTGCTTTTGCCTCTTGTCTACAGCTCTGGGCCTTTGCTATCCTGAATCTGAGGATTTCAAGATTGATAAAGAAGGCCAACCCCAGTATCCGGACTGCGCACGGTGGGCGTACAAGAAGAGGAATGTGAAGACTGGTACGAACCCCATTAGTCTTACTTCGGCCCGACAGCATTTGGACACCTTGAGGTCTGAGTCTGTTGCCTTCTCTTTGTATCCGTGGAGATCAGTTCAGCACTGGTTTGAGCATACTCTTATTCCTACCCGTTCTCGGCTTTTGATGAGTTCGGGTGAGTGCATGGCTCTGTATTTGGGAGACAGAGTGTTCTGGCAGCATGGTATCCAGGTGACAGACTTTTACACCCCCCCTGGTCCTGCAGTTCCAGACGTTCCTCCTTTCTGCCCTCGTAATTGGAGGTCACTTTCAGAGGCCGATCGTGCGGCATACATGGCAGGGATTGATTCCGTCCCTCACATTCACTTGGATCAGGATTATGGCCTCTTCAGGGAGAACAACTTGATGCAAGGCTTCATGTTTGCTGATCCGAGGAGATCACAGGCTGCTCCTACGACCTCCGCTCGGTTTTATACTACCGGTGCCGGGTATTGCTTTGATCCTCCTTTGCCTCCTCCCTACTACACTTATTCAAACTTCGGGGTCTTTGAGGAGCAGAGGGAGATTGTTCATGAGGACATGTCTATTGGTAGTGGTGCCCTAGGCACGTTTAATAAACGTTGTAATTGTTATCATTTATTTCATATCAATAAAGAGATCTTTTGATTATTATTGTTGTTCATGTTTACTTATAATAATCTCCGTCCCTAGTACTTGTTAAGCACTAGTATAAAGGCTAAATGATCATGGGATGATCATGTTAGATTTATGGGTACTTGTTTGGAACAAGGTACTGGACATGACCCGCTGTATGAGATTTATGTCATGGTCTATGTCGTACATATATCTCATATTAGTTATGTCATTTGAATCTTTAGACATGAAGTTATTATAGTCTTCCACTTGATGAACATTGTGTTTGACATATTCAAACGCTACCTTAACACGGTAGTTATAAAGGGTCTGATTGGCATAATCGGATTCCCGTTGGGAAGAATAATAAGCTAAATGGATTTGTCCCTCCACGGAGAGATGTCAAGCTCGGGCCTCTCGTAGGAATGATGTTGATGAAATGTTCGGCCGGACTCAAATAAATTGATTAGATCAATGTCATTTGGATTATCAACATATTCGGAATCGAGAAAGTATTGAGCAAAACAAGTTGATTGTTTGACCATGACTTGTGTTCAATGACATCGTGGACAAAAGGATTGTGACATATTCTAAAGGAATGCGAACTTGTATCTAGTTATACTATTTGGGTAGGTATGACGGTTTGCTAGAACCTAATCATATCTTATGGGATCATGTTTGAGCCCATTGCCAACTTAGTATAATCCTAGAGGGTCACACACAATAGAACGAATCTTAAATAAAAGGACTATATTGGCATTTAGGGTCGGAGGACTTCCAAGGAATTTCTGGAAAGTTCTGGGCCTCCTGGTCAACCAAGCGGGCACTTGGGTTGCACCAGGCGGGCGGCTGAACAAGCTAGAAAAGAATTGGACTTTCTGTCCAAACAAGCGGGCGCCTGGGTAGGACCAGGCGGGCGCCCGGTATGCCGATTGGAAAATTCCTAATTCGATTAGGAAAGGTTTTTGACACAAGTTACCTATTTGGAATAGATCTTAATTGTGTATAAAAACACCAATTCGGCCAGACCATATGAACAAGTGCTTTTGTGAGTCTCAAAAAGTTTGAGAGAGATTTTATTTTGTTCTAAGATATCATTGATTGAGGAACAAAATAATTCACAAAATAAATTCCATATAGTTCTTTATTAAATTGTGAAAGCGTGTTTTACAATTATTGGTCTAGCAACCAAGATCAAAAAAGCTCCTTTGATATTCGTTCGAAGTGTGGATACCGCTAGAGGGTGAATTTTATCATCTTACAAAGTTCGTGATTTGTTCGTGATAAAGCTTCAAGATCTCCACAAAGATCAAGAAAAAATTCATAGCCATCAAGGGTTAGTTATTCCTCTATTCATCTTGTTGTATTTGATTTAATCATATGAACGGATCCATGGCTTTGGGTTTCTTAAAATTTTAAATTGCTATATTCCGCTGCGCATGTTACTTGGAAACCCAACAGTGGTATCAGAGCCTCGTTCATGTTGATTAATTCAATACTTGGATCATGTTGTGTGTATATAAATTGTTTATGTGCCAAGCATGATATGAATATTGGATTATATGATGTTTATGTGTTTTGTGATTTTATGTGGTTTATTGTTTTGCAACTTTAATCGCACGATTCAATCGCAATAAAAATTATGGTGAATTCTGAATTATTTCGATTATTGATTTTGATTGGATCAAAGTTTTAATAATCGGGGAAAAATAATTTTGAGACAAAATTTTCGAACTTTAAAATTCCATACTATTCTGGCCATTCAAGCGGGCGCCTGGTCTTTTGCAGGCGGGCGCTCGGTGGTCAAGATTTGTTCTGATTTTGGTTAAAATCTGAATATGGAATTTTCGATAAATTCGACAAAACCAGTAACAGAACCAGTCCAGACTTGTTGATCTGGAATGGGTTTTGGGTAGTTGGTTTGTGTGTGGATTTTGGGGTTTGATTTTCCTATTTGTTTTAGTCTTGTGATTCCTAGATTGGTTCAAGTTTTGGATGGCTAATCTGCGTTCATCGAGATTGTGTTTCCCAAAATTGATCGCAATCAAAGTTTCAAAGATAAAACGAAGTTAGAATTATGAAGAGTTCATAATTGCTAAAATTGAGAAACAAAGTTCTTGATTCAATGATTGGAGATCCATGTGGAATTGTGAATGCAATTGGCTTACGTTCATCGAGACCATCTATTGCTTAGTTTCGGCCACATGGACTACTTTCTTGGTTTCTTGAATTAGTGCGGGATTGTGGTTGCCTAATGGCTTAGTTCGACTGCGCTTCTTGTTGTCTTGATTTGGAGATAATAACCAAAGTTGAAATAGTCTCATCCTCATAATTATATAGAAACTAATGACACATAAATATCATGCTTAAATTAATGGAGATTAATTTAGTGGCTAAACTTGATGTGTAACATGTTTATATTATGTGCTCATAAATGTGTTATATGCTATATGTGATGAATCTTCAAAAAAAGTTTTAAGTCTTTTATTGCCATGCCATGATTAAAACACTTGTTAGTACATGAGTGATTTTAATGTAGATTCGCCCTAGCGAGATGCATTAAATTTGTTTATGTATGAGCAAGACAGATAGTGTGGGCACGCCCTAGCGGGACACATTAACTGTGCGTTTAAAATGGTAAGACTTAATTGGGCGTCAAAACAGTTTTGGGCCTAGGCAAAGATGAGGTTTAACATGCTTTTTGAAATTTGATTTCTTAAAGAATCTCATAAAAGGAACTAAGAGTCATATGATATATGATTGACAAGAGATGTCTACCTAATTAATTTGATTTTGTGTAATCCGCCTTAGCGGACTTGAAATTAAATTAAAGTTGGATCTTAACCCATTTAAATTATATTATACATTGGATGTATATGAAGGTTATATAATTTAGTGGGAGTATTTTGTTTGAAAAATACATTATTTATCTCTTTAATGAAAATCGGTACTTATTAAATTTTGGAAATTTTTGCATATTTGTAGATAATGACTAATAACACTCAATCAATGTCATTGCGATCGATCCTTGAGAAGGATAAGGTCGAAGAGAATGGTACTAACTTCATGGATTGGATCCGTAGCATAAGAATCGTTCTTAGGCAAGAAGATAAGTTGTACATTCTGGATGGGCCTCTCCCCGCTGAACCACCGCCTACTGCCCCTAGGGTAGAAAGAGACAATTACAAGAAACATCGTAATGATTCTAGAGATGTAAGTTGTCTCATGCTTGCTGCTATGTGTTCAAAACTCCAACAAAGTTTGGAACATTTGGAAGCCTATGAGATAGGCGTGGAGTTGAGAACTATGTTTCAAGAGCAAGCTAGGCAAGAGAGGTACAAGACCATTGTTGCATTCACTACTAGTTCTTTATTAAATTGTGAAAGCGTGTTTTACAATTATTGGTCTAGAAACCAAGATCAAAGAAGCTCCTTTGATATTCGTTCGAAGTGTGGATACTGCTAGAGGGTGAATTTTATCATCTTACAAAGTTCGTGATTTGTTCGTGATAAAGCTTCAAGATCTCCACAAAGATCAAGAGAAAATTCATAGCCATCAAGGGTTAGTTATTCCTCTATTCATCTTGTTGTATTTGATTTAATCATATGAACGGATCCATGGCTTTGGGTTTCTTAAAATTTTAAATTGCTATATTCCGCTGCGCATGTTACTTGGAAACCCAACAATGTCACCAGAGAGAGAGGCTCATGCTCAGGCTGATGTGGTATGTTTTTCTGACCATCTTTACATTTCTCAGTTCCAATCTTGTTTTTCTGTCCCTGATGCAATTTTCTTTTCTGTCCCCCATTGTAACAGGTACCGGTAGCTGCTTATAGGCACTTGGGCAGACAGAACAAGGGGATGAGGAGGAGACTGCATCAGCTGGAGGAGAAAGTACTAGAGCTGTGCAGGGACATTGCCGACATGACTAGAGAGGCTGCTGGTGCTGTCTCTGGTGCTGCGAGAGGAGCTGCCCGAGGTGCTCGAGGCATGAGACGAGGGTGCAGGGATGCTGCACTGGATATTGATGAGGCTATCTCTTCAGCAAGGCAGTCACTGAGCAGGAGTCTGAGCCGGGGAGGCAATCAGAGTAGGGGTGGAGCCAGCCAGAGCAGAGGTGGTGCGAGTTCGTCTCCGCGGGTGCAGAAGAGGAGCCGGCATGAGATTAGAGTTGAGGAGTCTGAGTCTGAGGATGATGATGATGATGATGATGATGATGAGGATGATGATGATGATGAGGAGACCGAGAGCGGCAGCAGGGGGTGAGCACAATGCTGGTGATGATGTGCCCGAGCTGTTGTGGCTGAGAGGATGAGGGATTGAAACACCTTTACTTTTGCCTGTAATAACATTTAACATGTATTCACAATCCGAGTTATCTTACTACTCATTTTATGTTTTATTAGCGA
Organism: Campanula takesimana; assembly: GCA_026119855.1. Taxonomy (NCBI): domain Eukaryota; kingdom Viridiplantae; phylum Streptophyta; class Magnoliopsida; order Asterales; family Campanulaceae; genus Campanula; species Campanula takesimana. Next base: position 944,170 of record JAOWBW010000187.1, on the reverse strand, counting down.
CTCGATCTTTGATGTCGACCTTTACAAACAAATGTGTGCCCAAAGAATGCTTGTTGTTGATGCTTGAACTCCTTTTCGCTGCTGGGATTTGATTTGCTGCAGGTTGGATATGTTGAGGTGCTTGGGTTCTGTTCTGAACTGACAAGGGCTATTTCTATCTGAACTGCTGTCAAAGGCGCGCGCGTTGGGCCTTGCTTGTGGGAGGCGCGCGTGTTGTGAAGCCTTGGTCGGAGGCACGCGCTTCTGGCCTGTTGAATTACAGCCCCTTTCTTTTTCTGATCAGAATGTTCCAACAGCTATAATTTTGAACCATTTTCGACCAGAATGGTCACACAACATTCTTCTGCAAACACTTTCTCCTCCTAAACCACAAAATTCTTGTCATAATGGCCCCAATGACTTTCTCTTTTGAAGTCAAGGTTTCCGTCCCCGAGGGTGAGAAGTCTGTTCCAATGGTGAACGCTGTTCCCGCTGTGGGGTCCGTCTCGATGGTGGAGAAGCGTCCGAGCGATTTTGATCGTTTGGGAAGGCCCAATGACGATGTTGTTGACCCCGTGAGACCGGTGGTTCATGTGAGGGACTATAGACCCCGTCATTTTCCCAAGAAGAAGAAAGGTAAGGGAAATTCCTCCCATGTGTGGAAGCGTCCCATGGTTGTCCCCGCTAAGGCTCCGCTTGATAAGGGCAAAGGGAAAGCCGTTGATGAAGCTCCGTCCCGTCCTAGCGTTTTCTCACGTCTTGGTGGTCCCAAGAATGTTCCGTCCCCATCCAAGAAGACTAAAGGGCATAACAAGAACCAATGGGTTCCCAAATCTAAGAAAGATTAGATTTTTCTTTGTACCCCAAGAGATTGCAATTAAATTAGACCACTTTGTTTTAGGATTTAATGTTTTGATGTCTTTTGTTGCTCAACAAATCTGTTGTAATGGCTTGAATAACTTATTGAATGAATAAAAATTACATCTTGTTATTTGAAGTGAATTGGGTATTTTTCATATGTTTTAGACCGCACCCGAAGGTTGCCTACGTTCCTCCAGTTGGGAGGCTCAGGTCTCCGTAGTTCAAACAAACAAAGACCATTTTATTTTATGTGTACCTGTTTTTTGCCTAGACCGCCCTTTCGGGTTTTCAATCTAGCGGGCTTCTTTTTTGCACGTGCTCTAATTTTTGCCTAGGCCGCCCTTGCGGGTTTTCAACTTAGCGAGCAATTTTTTTTTTTTTTTTTTTTTTTATGGTCTTTGTTTATTAAGCATACAACCTCTTGAGCTTGTTGAGGTTGACCTCCTTTGGCAGCTGGTCACCATCTAAATCCACGAGTCGGACTGCACCGCCGCTTAGTATCTTTTTGACCACGTACGGACCGATCCATCGGGGTCCCCATTTCCCAAGGGGATTCATGGAATTAGGAGGATGTTGTCTTAAGACCAAATCTCCCACATTGATGTTTCGAGGCTTCACCTTTTTGTTGAAACCTCTTGCCATCCTTTGCTGATACGCCCTTGTGCGTTCGAGTGCTCTTAGTCTTTTCTCGTCGAGTAAGGCTAGCTGTTCATATCGACTTTGCATCCAGTCGATCTCGTTGACTTGATTCTCGAGGAGGACCCGTAGAGATGGGACTTCAAGTTCGATTGGGAGTACGGCTTCAGAACCATGCATAAGGAGTTTCTCCTGTTGCTGACCGTATTGATGTACGGTAGCCCCACAATGCTAATGGTAGCTTCTCGGGCCAATCCCTTCCTGTTGAGGCCATTTTCTTGACGATGGTCTCGATGGTCTTATTTGCTGCTTCAACCGCGCCATGTGCTTGATGATCTTGTATTCTACCAAAAGTGCATCCATTTCCTTCTCAAAATGAGAGCCGTTGTCGGAAATGATTTCATTGAGGCACGCCGTATCGGCACATGATATTAATCTTTACAAATTCGGCGACTTTCTTGGCGTTTAGGGTCCGATAGGCTTGTGCTTCGACCCACTTTGTGAAGCAGTCGACGGCCACTAGGACGAATGACTACCCATTGCTTCCGGCAGGATGGACTTTACCGATGATATCTATCCCCCAACAAGAGAAAGGCCAAGGTGTGACCATGTTGTAAAGTTGCGAGGGTGGAGCATGTTGTAGATTAGCATGAAATTGGCACTTGGCACACCTTTTGACTTTCTCGATACAGTCTCGTTCCATAGTGCTCCAATAGTAACCAATGCGGAGTATCTTCTTGACTAGCATAAACCCATTCATGTGGGGTCCACACTCTCCTTCGTGAACTTCACACATTATCTCTTGAGCTTCGGCCTCATTGGCGCATAAGAGATTGATCCCGTCGTGGTGCCTTTTGTAGACTCGGTCCTCAATCAGTACGTACTGAGAGGCTAGCCTTTGCTGAGCCGCTTGAGACTTCTTATTGCTATTCTTCGGGATAAGTGCCATCTTTGAGGAAATTCATGATATCCGAATACCACAGAGAGTTTGTTTGAACCTCGTTGATCTCGATACTCATGCAGTACGCCGGACTGTTCCTTCGAGCAATTTTGAAGGGTCTCACCATTTTCCCCTTGGACATTTCGACTAATGAAGCTATGGTGCCAGTGTATCGGCGAAGCGATTTTTATCCCTTGGCAGGTAGTTGAAAGTGATCTCTTGGAATTGTTCAACCAATTCTTCAAGGTGGTGACCATACTGTTGGAGGGTCGGGTCTTGGATTCGCCATTTACCCGATTGCTGATTGATAAGGAGCAAAGAGTCGCCGAATACTTCTAGTTCCGTGATGTTTCTTTCGAGAGATGCTTCGAGCCCTGCTATGCATGCTTCGTACTCGGCAATGTTGTTGGTAGCTTCAAATTCCAGACGGATGGCAATGGGAGTGTAGATGTCTTTTGGATCGACAAGCAATACTCCTATACCAAAACCGTGTTTATTGGCGGCGCCATCGAAAAAAAGTTGCCACTTATTTTCCTCGGTTGTGGTACAAATTAAATGCTCGTCGGGGAACTGTACGTCTTCCCCCTTCACTTCGTCACACGGGAATTCGGCAAGCTGGTCACTGAACACTTTCCCCCTGACGGATTTGAGTGTGACGTAAGTGATATCATAGCCAGCGAGCATGAAGTACCATTTGGCTATTCTTGTTGACATGAAAGGCTTCTCGAAGATGTAGCGGAGCGGGTCCACCTTTGCTACTAGCTTGATCGGAAAAGCTTCCATATAGTGTTTGAGCTTTTGAGTAACCCAAACCATTGCTGCACATGACTTCTCTAAGACAGAGTAGTTCTTTTCGCCTCCTTGGAATCGGCGACTGACAAAATAAATGGCATTCTCCTTTGTGGACTCTCGTTGCTCTTGTGCTAACATAGCCCCTAGGGCTTCATCATTGGCAGTGAGATAGAGCAAAAGAGGCTTCTCCTTGTGTGGCGGGACTAGAACAGGAGGGCACGTCAAGTAATGCTTCACTTGGTCGAAGGCTTCTTGGAACGCGTCGGTCCATTCTAGAGCCACATTCTTCTTGAGTAGCTTGAAGATTGGCTCGCACATGGAAGTGAGTTGGTGCACAAACCGACTGATGTATTGCAGTCTGCCCATGAAACCTTTGATCTCTTTCTGCGTCTTTGGAGGAGGCATGTCAATGATTGCCTTGATTTTGGAGGGATCTACTTCAATTCCCCTTTCAGTGACCATATAACCAAGGACTTTGCCTCGGATAACCCCGAACGTGCACTTTGCAGGGTTGAGCCTCATCTTGTGTTGACGAAGCCTTTCGAAGAACTTGCGGAGATCGATTAAATGTTGACCATCGGTCCCTTTGGAGTGAATGATCATGTCGTCCACATAGACCTCGATTTCTTTGTGAATCATATTGTGGAACAAGTCTGTCACGGCTCTTTGGTAGGAAGCCCCAGCGATTCATAGCCCAAATGGCATGACTGTGTAGCAAAAGTTACCCCACGGTGTTGTGAAGGCTGTCTTATGTTGATCTTCCTCGGCCATGAGAATCTGATTGTACCCAGCGAACCCATCCACGAATGAGCGGACCTCGTAGGCAGCAGTGGAGTCGACCAGCATGTCGATGTTAGGGAGTGGAAAATCGTCTTTCGGGAAGCTTTGTTCAAATCCCAGAAGTCCACACAAACTCGAACCTTGCTGTTTGCCTTTCTGACTGTCACGATGTCGGCTAACCATGTCGGATACTCGATAACCTTGATGAAACCCACACTGAGGAGCTTCTCGATCTCTTCTTTGACTTGTAGAGACCATTCTGGCTTGATCTTTCTGAGCTTCTGCTTTACTGGCTTGGCATCTTCTCTGATCGGAATTCTGTGCTCCGCTACCTTTCTGTTGTCTTTGTATGACCATCCACAACAAATTCTCTGAGTAGTGCAGTCAGTCTGTCTCTGTCGTCCCCCTTGAAGAAGCTTCCGATCTTAGTTTCCCTTGGCTCTTCGTCGGTACCCAGATTAACAACATGCAATTCTTCGTCATCCCCTGGACCATTTTCACCACGACTACGGTCCTATTGAGCAAGTTCATTTAAGTATGTTGTGTTTTCGTGGTCTATTTCATCATAATTTGAATCGTTATTAACTTGTTCATTAAGTTCATTATTAGTTAATTCATTATTAATGATATTTGCAATCTCAGGGTACTCAGAAATATCTATTTTTTCATTAGCAAAGAAAGGAAACACACGCTCGGCTATGGCCTCCATATCCTCTTGGGTGAGGGTATTAGAGACACTCTCGGACTCGAAAGTAAGTGTGAGCCGCTCTTCCTTTGTTGCTGTGCGGGGTATGCAACCCATTTCTTGGACTAAGAATTCCTCGGATACCACGGGCCCTTTCGTAGAATACCAATTGTTGATCGGCTCGGAGCTTGGCGGGATCTCACTGATAGTCTCATTCATGATGACGGTGTCATGGATGGCGTTGACTTGGCATTCATTCATTATGGCAAGCTCTTCGAACATGGAGGCTAAATCTGTCGGTTCTTCCCCCACGATGATTTCTGTCTCGGACTCTATAGTCACCTTCCTTCCCCACCATTCACGGGGCGACATGGGAGTTGGTTCCCTTTCGGATTTCTGGATCTCACAATCGGAGAAGATTTCGAGACTGGGCTTTTTGACACCCTTATTGTTAACCCATGGTTCGGGAAAGATCATGTATGGAACGTCTTCCCCTTGGCGGAAAAAATAGCCATTCAACGTCTTGCGGTAAGGCCTTAGATTAGGGACCTCATAACGACGGCCTTCTTTACGAGCTCGGGCCTTTTCATTCTTGATCGCTTGCTCTTGTTTCAAGTCTTCTCTGGAAGGCTCGTACCCCAAACCGAATGTGTTCTTGACAAATGGGACTTGCACAGGATGTAGGGTTCCTTGTTGATATTTCGCTAGGCCTAAACCAGGGAAGTAGTCCATATTCCTCATCATGCGGAGAACTTTGTGATTGCTGGGGGTCCATGATCCGTTTCCCCCTTCTTTGTCAATGGCGTTGATTGAGACGCCGGAGAGAGTGGAGTCTGGTAAACCATGCTGAACTTGGTGGACGGGCTCACCTTTTATGTGGATAGTGACGTTTTCGGCCATGACGGTCACTATTTCATCACCATTTCGGATCTTGACACATTGATGGAGATTTGATGGGACGGCATTAGAACTGTGAATCCATGGTCGACCCAAAAGCAAGTTGAACGAGGCCGGGATGTCAAGCACTTGGAATGGAACGGACATGACCATGCTCCCAAACTCAATGTCTATTTCGATCATGCCCATGACTGTACGGGCGGTGCTATCATAACCTCGGATTACTTGAGTAGAAGGCTTCAAATCGGAATCCTTAAGCCCCAGTATGCCCACGATTCTGCCAGACATGAGGTTGAGTGCGGAACCACCGTCTACTAAGACTCTTGAGATGGGCCTCCCCCTTTCTCGTACCTCGAGGTAAATAGCCTCGTTGTGGTTGGAACCAAATGGTGGAAGGTCCATATCGGCAAAGGTGATGACGTTGCCAAAATGAATGTGACCGATCATTGCCGTGAGGTCTTCGGGAGTAGTATCGGGAGAAATTGATGTATCATCGAGATTGCGGATGACAAGATATCGGTGTTTCTTTGAGGATGCGATGAGGTCCCAAATAGAGATGTTGGCTTGAGTTTTCTTGAGTTGGACAAGTAGAGGATCTTCGGGAGTGTCGTGAGCTTGCAGCCTTTGAGAAGAGGAGCTTGGTGCGGAAGTGGAAGGGTTGCTTGCTATGACTCGACCGGATCGAGTTAGCATGTTGACGTTCCCATCTCGCTTCTTTTTCCTATTCTCTAGTACTTCCCTCATTACCTCATCGTAAGTTACAACATAACAAGAATTATCAAGCTTATTCATAACATTGGGGCCCCCATTCACAATTGGGATTGAATGGGTGGTCCCCTCGAGTTCTCCTATTTCTATTACATTGACATGTTCGCCATTAGTCACTACAAATTCTTTCTTGTCTATGAGATCTTGAATGACATTGCGGAGAACGAAGCATTCCTCGGTGGTGTGGCCACTATATTGGTGGTAGCCACAATATTTGTGGTGAGCATGATTGGGGTTGACCGTCTTGGGTTGGTATCCTTGTACGGGTGTGATTTGACCCTTTGCTTTGACAACTTCGAAAGCTTCGGTTTGAGTCATGCCTTGGAGAGGCGTGTAGATACGGTCATTTCGAGACTTTTTCCCTTGGGGTGGAGGAACCTTTTTGTAATTCCCCTTGTCAATAGTAACGGCGTTGACCGAGGCCTCTTTTGTGGAGTTGGAAGCGGCCTTGTAGCGGTAGCTAGGAGCACTTTTCTTGACTTCTTTGAGCAACTCGTCCATTCGGACCCCCGCCTCATACATTTGGGAGAAAGCCGCATAGCAAGCCCCACTTAGGTGGGTGCGGAGATCAATTTTGAGACATTTGAGAAAGATGTCCATTTGCTCCTTAGTATTTGGCCTTTCCACAATCTCGGAGAGTTTATCATTCCATCTCCTTGTGAAGTCGATGAAGGACTCGTGGTCTCGTTGAGTAGTGTTCTCTAGCTCTTTCCTTGTGGGCCGGTGAGTGGTGTTGCCTTGGTATTGGTTCTTAAAGGCAAGCATGGCGGAGTCCCAATCAAGACGGACAGTGACCGGGAGAGTAGCATACCAATCTTTTGCCGCCCCCTCGAGAGTGAGAGGAAAGCATTGAGCCATCACCTTGGGGGAGACCTTCTTCAGAACCATTGCCCAAATATAAGTCTCAATGTGAGCCATAGGACAAGAGTTGCCCTTGAATTTGCTTATGTCGGGCATCTTGAACTTATCAGGAAGAGCGGCCATAGTACTCATGAGGATGGATGATTGATAAAGGCTTGTGTCGGAGCCTTTCCCCATGTTGAGCCTATTGAATTTTTTGTCGATGTAGGCTATGATAGAATCCACCATTTTGGGCTCATTGTTCTCGGAACATGTCTCTCCCACTTTCTTGGTGCGGGTGTTGACATAAGGACTTTTGAACAAACCTTCGGTCCATTCGGATTCGTCATCGTCATTTTTTATCTTCCCCTTGGCAAGATTAGTGAGCTTTTCTTTCATTAGCTCTATCTCGGCCTCGTGGGCCTCCCTTTGGCTGTCGAGGTGGGATTACCAAATGTCGTCTTTGCTTTGTGCCTCCTTATTAAGGGTGGAGACTTGCTCTTGGAGGAGTTGGACCATGGTTGCGAGTTGCTCGAGAGTCATGGTATTGTTGGTGTTGGAGCCGCCGGCCATTGTTGATCTAGGAGCTGTTGGACTGATCTCTTCACGGACTAACCGATTTGCCGAATCCCGGTAGACTCTGTAAGTACCAATTGAACCTATATTGCAGAAGAGGCCCTTGTCAGTCTTGAGTAACACTTGCGGTCTACGAAGAGGCTTAGAACACACAGTTGGGCACACGACTCGAACCACATAAGAAAAGACTCTTTTTTTTTTTTATAAGTCGGAGGGAATGGATCCCTTTTGGGGTTTCTAAGAAAATAATGGAATCGTCACACTAGTATATAGACCATCTCGCGGTCCCATATACTCATCGGATTCCATCGCGTTTGTGAATCCTACATGTATCGGGATTAAACTAATTTAATGTAGTAAAGCATACATGCGGGGACGGATTTTTATTTTCGTCCAAAATAACCACTTTTGGGGACGGATTTTTATTGCGTGTGTTTCAACAAGTTGGCATGTATGATTTGAAGACATTAGTTTAGGGAAATCTCAGTACATGGAAACCGACTTGAGTCACGGAGTGTTAGACCCTAACTAGAATTGTGTGGCTTGTGCTCGGCTTGATTATGAGGCTCAAAGGTCACCCCCGGCATGTAGTCATGAACTACGCCACGGGCTGAGGTTTACCGCTTCGAAAGAGACAAGGTCGAGTGGAGCTTGAAACTTTCTAGGACGGGCCTCGACGGGTTTGGGGTTGGACTTGTGCGACTCGATAGTGAGCAATTCATAGGAATATGTGCATGTAGTGTGAGGTCTAACAGGTGACAAAATATTTTTTATATTTTTTTTTTCAAAAGAAATAAAAAAAAAAAAAACAAATAAGCACATAATTACAACTTTCGAATCACCCGTGTGACCGATAAAATAGAACATAAAATTAAAACAGTCTGAAGTTAGAATAACCACTGATGCAGGCAACTGTGCCCACACCCCCATCATACTGCTCTGTTCTGAGACTTGTTTCTGTTCTGGGAACCAACCCAGAAGCGTGCGCCTCTGAGTGTTGATACGAGACGCGCGCGCATGGCGCGATGCTATTGGGAGGCGCGCGCTTCTGGACACACCTGTCAGATTGTCAGATTTTGGACTCAGGGGATTGCCCTGGTCCTATGTACATATTGTAACCCCTGCAGAAATGATTAGTGGAGAATAGCAGAAGAAGAAGATGAAGAACGTGAAGAAACGGCCGATTCTGGTCCTTGATGCGGGATGCGCGCGCCTTAGGCTGAAGAGGCCAGAAGCGCGCGTCTCCCCCATCAGGAGTCAGAATGCCCAGAAATGATGTAGATTTTGATCAGAATGCAAGTTTAACCCTCAAACGTCCCCAGCAGAGTCGCCACTGTAGATACCCCGGGGGAACCATGGCTTGGCTAGAGCGCGTGAGTTATCCTAGGATGTCTAACTTGTTTTTAGAGTCGCCACCTATGTTTTGAGGAACATAAGAAAAACCTATTCATAATAGCCTAAGTTTGATTACGAAAAGAGAGATTCTTTGTTTTGAGGTTCGGGGGTTAGGTTACGAGATGGGAAGTACCGAAACACCCATCTCGCCCAACTAAAGTTGGTCTTGCTTGATCAAAATCTACATGAATGATAAACGTTCTTCTTCTTCTTCTTTAAATCATAAAAAGGGGTTTTAAAATAGAGTTTGGAATGTAGGAGATAACTCTTTAACCAACCTCAATGAGATGAGGTGATCATTAGAGTCATGTCCCAAAATAATTTGGGTGATTGCACTTTGATAAAACAAAAAGAAAGAGAAAAGAGATGAAGTCAAGAAGAGGAAAGAAATGACCTTACCTAGACTTCAAGAGACTTCAAACACTTCTTGATGAATTCTCTGGAGAAATCCTTTAGAAATGCTTTGTAAGTGTGAAATTTTAGTGTCTTATTGAGAATGTAAGATTGAGAGCCCAAGGTCCTTGAAAATGGAGGTAAAGGGGAGCTTTTATAGGTGAAAGAGAGATGTTTTTGGTGCCAAAAATCAGTCACCAAGAAATCTTTCCCGGGCAAAATCCTGTAAATTGAGCAAAGGAGAGAATCCTGGCCAGAAATCTGTAACCGACGCCCAGAGGCGCGCGCTTCCTGCTTTGGTGGCGGGAGGCGCACGCGTCTGGATCCTCCTGTCGGAGGCGCGCGACTCAGAGAAGGCGATTTTGGCAGAATGGACTAGAAAGTCAGCCCTGTTATTCAGTTTAGTCCCTGGACTTAACGAAGTCAGTCAGGAACTTAACGGAAGTGACAGAAACTAATGAGAAACACTTAAAATGGGGAGAAACACAAGATCAAATGTGCAATCGGGGTGAGCGGTCCAAGGCGGGGGTGTCTACACTTAGGCTCATAAACATTAGGTTTTCTTACGTTCCTAAAAAATGTGGGTGGCGACTCTAAAATCAAGTAGACATCCTAGGGTAATTCGCGCGCTCTAGCCAAGCCGCGGTTCCCCGGGGTATCTACAGTGGCGACTCTGCTTGGGACTGCTTTAGGGTTAAACTTGTGTTTCTGTTCTTAATTCACTTTTCTGGGCATTCTGGTAATTGATATGGGAAGCGCGCGCCTCGGACCTTCATTGTCCAAAGCGCGTGCGTCCCACATCAAATTCCAGAATCGCCCACCTTCCATGTGTTCTTCCTATTATTTCATGCTAACAAACATTGTAGGGGTTTCATCACACAATCAGGACCAGGGCAATCCCCTGAGTCCATAAGTTTCTGGCAATCTGACAGGTCAGCCTAGAAGTGGGCGCCTCCCATATACAATGCGCTAGGCGCGCGCTTTCCACAACACTAGGCTGAGGCGCGCGCTTCCGGGCCAATTTCCAGGAAAAGAACAGGTTTTAGGGACTGAACATAACAGTGGGGTGTGGGCACAGTTGCCTGCATCAGAATAGAATTGGACCCTTGGACTGTTTTAATTTTATGTTTATTTACCGGTCAAACGGGTGATTCGGGAGTTGTAATTTATGTGCTTATGTGTTTTTTTATCTTTTCTTTTCAAAAAAAAAAAAGAAATAAAAAATTTTGTCACGTGATAGACCTCACACTACATGCACATTACTCCTATGAATTGCTCACTATCGAGTCGCACAAGTCCAACCCCAAACCCGTCGAGGCCCGTCCTAGAAAGTTTCAAGCTCCAGTCGACCTTGACTCTTTCGAAGCGGTAAACCTCAGCCCGTGGCGTAGTTCATGACTACATGCCGGGGTGACCTTTAAGCCTCTCTTTAGCAGAGCACAAACCACACAATTCTAGTTAGGGTCTAACACTCCGTGACCAAGTCGGTTTTCATGTACCGAGATTTCCCTAAGCTAATGTTTTCAAATCATACATGCCAACTTGTTGAAATGGACGCTATAAAAATCCGTCCCCAAAAGTTGTTATTTTGGACGAAAATAAAAATCCGTCCCCGCATGTATGCTTTACTGCATTAATTTAGTTTAATCCCGATACATGTAGGATTCACAAACGTGATGGAATCCGATGAGTATATGGGACCGCGACATGGTCTATATACTAGTGTGACGATTCCATTATCTTCTTAGAAACCCCAAAAGGGACCCGTTCATTCCGACTTATAAAAAAAAAAGAAGAAGAAGAAAGAGTCTTTTTCTTATGTGGTTCGAGTCGTGTGCCCAACTGTGTGTTCTCAACCTCTTCATGGACCGAAAGTGTGAACCAAGACTGACAAGGGCTACTTCTCCAATTATAGGTCCGATTGGTACTCTCCGCGTCTACAGGGATTCATCCAACAGGCTTGTCCGTGAACCGATCACTCTAACAGCTTTTGCATCATCAATGACCGGCGACTCCAGCACCAACAACGCCATGACTCTCGAGCAACTCTCTGCCATAGTCCAAACCCTTCAACAACAAGTCACCACTCTCAACAACGAGGCTCAAACCAAAGAAGCCTTGTGGCAAGCTCATGTCGACAGTCAAAGGGAGGCCCACGAGGCCGAGCTCGACCAATTGAAAGCCAAGCTTCTCAAACTCTCCAAGAACAAGGTGGTTAATGACAATGAGGAATCCGAGTGGACCCAAGGCTTGTTTGAAAGCCCATATGTTAGTGCCCGTACCAAAAAGGTGGGGGAACCAAGCACCGACAACAACGACCACAAAATGGTCGATTCCATAATGGCCTACATTGATCAGAAATTTGACGGCCTCAACATGGGAAAAGGCTCCAACACAAGCCTTTATCAGTCATCCATTCTCATGAGCACAATGGCCTCTCTCCCCGACAAGTTCAAAATACCCGACATTGGCAAGTTCAAGGGAAACTCATGCCCGATGGCTCACATCGAGACTTACATTTGGGCTATGGTTCCAAAGAAGGTCTCCCCAAAAGTGATGGCTCAATGCTTCCCTCTCACTCTCGAAGGGGCGACAAAGGATTGGTATGCAATTCTCCCGCTCACTGTCCGTCTTGATTGGGACGTCTCTATGCTTGCCTTCAAAAATCAATATCAAGGCAACACCACTCACCGGCCCACAAGGAAAGAGCTCGAGAACACCACTCAAAGAGACAACGAGTCCTTCATTGACTTCACAAGGAGATGGAATGAAAAGCTCTCTGAAATTGTTAAGAGGCCGAACACGAAAGAACAAATGGACATCTTCCTCAAGTGTCTCAAGATTGATCTCCGCACCCACCTAAGTAGGGCTTGCTACTCCGACTTCTCCCAAATGTATGAGGCGGGGGTACGCATGGATGACTTGCTCAAGGAGATTAAGAAAGCCACTCCTACTTACCGTTACAAGGCCGCCTCTAATTCAAACAAAGAGGCTTCTGTCAATGCCGTTACTACCGACAAGGGGAATTACAAGAAGGTCCCTCCACCACAAGGCAAGCGGTTCCAAAATGACCGCGTCTACACTCCTCTCAATGGCATGACCATCACTGAGGCCTATGAAGCTCTAAAGGCCAAGGGAAAAATCACTCCTCTTTAAGGGTACAGGCAACCACAACCGCTCCGTCCCAACCATGCCCACCACAAGTGGTGTGACTACCATCAATGCACCGGCTACCTCACCGAGGATTGCTTCTCCATCCGCAACACCATCCAAGACCTTATAGACAAGAAGGAATTCATAATCCCTAATGAAGGTAGTGTCAATGTAATAGAGGTAGGAGAGTTTGAAGGAACCACTCATTCGATCCCAATTGTGAATGAGGGCTCCGATGGCATGAATAAACTTGATAATTCTTGTTATGTTGTGACTTATGATGAGATTATGAGGGAAGTCTTAGAGAATAGGAAAAAGAAGCTACAAGGGTCCGTGAAATTGCTCACCTGCAGTGGCCGGGTAATACCGAGCGCCTCGGTTCCCACAAATACAACAACCAACACCTCTTCTCCAAGATCGCAAGCACGCGACATACCCGAAGATCCTTTGTTAACACAACTCAAGAAGACACAAGCCAATATATCCATCTGGGACCTTATTGCATCATCAAAGAAGAATCGAGACCTCGTCATCAAGAACTTGGATGACACATCAGTCTCTCCCGACACAACTCCCGAAGACCTCACAAGCAATGATAGGTCACATTCACTTTGGCAATGTCATCACTTTTGCTGACATGGACCTCCCGCCATTTGGGTCCGATCACAATGAAGCCATCTACCTCAAAGTAAAGGCAAGAGGGAGACCCATTTCAAGAGTTTTAGTAGACGGTGGTTCCGCACTCAACTTAATGCCTAGCCGAGTTATGGGCATACTGGGGCTCAAAAGCTCCGATTTACAACATTCTACCCAAGTCATTAGAGGGTACGACAGCACTGCCCGTAGAGTCATGGGAATGCTAGAAGTCGATATCGAATTTGGAAGCATGATCATGTCCGTCCCATTCCAAGTACTTGATGTCCCAGCTTCGTTCAACTTAATTTTGGGCCGACCATGGATCCACAGTTCCAATGCTGTCCCTTCCACTCTCCATCAATGTGTCAAGATCAGAAATGTGGACGAGAATGTCACCATCCATAGAAATGGGGGACAACCCGTTCACCAAGTTCAACACGGGATAGAAGATTCCACTCTCTCCGGCGTCAAAGCCATCGAAAAAGAAGGGGGAAACGGGCAATGGACCCTCGGTAATCCTAAAATCCTCCGTATGATGAGGAACATGAATCACTTTCCCGGTCAAGGCCTAGGGAAGCATCAACAAGGAATATTGCACCCCGTAGAGGTTCCTTTTGTCAGAAACAAGTTTGGTTTGGGATACGAGCCTACCGAAGATGACTTAAAGTACGAGCAAGCAGTCAAGAATCAAAAGACCCGAGCTCGCAAAGAAAGTCGACAATATGAAATCCCTGACTTGAGCCCTTACCGCAACACACTAAACGGTTATTTTGTTCGCCAAGGGGAAGATGTTCCGTACATGATCTTTCCCGAGCCATGGGTTAAAAACAAGGGCGTCAGAAAGCCCAGTCTCGAGATCTTCACAGATTGCAAAATTCCGACATGAGAAAGGGAGCCTATTCCAATGTCACCCCGAGAGTGGTGGGGCAAGAAAGTGACTATAGAGTCCGAGGTAGAGATTACTGTGGGGGAAGGACTAGCCTCCATGTTCGAAGAATTTGTCATCATGGACGATTGTCAAGTCAACGCCATCTCCGACAACACAGAAATGGAGAGTCCATTTATCAGCAAGATCCAGCCAAGCTCCGAGCCAATCAACAACTGGTATTCTACGAAGGGGCCCATGGTATCCGAGGAATTTTTAGTCTGAGAAATGGGTTGCCCCGCACAGCAACAAAGGAAGAGCGGCTCACACTTACTTTCGAGTCAGAGAGTGTTTCTAATACCCTCACCCAAGAGGATATGGAGGCCATAGCCGAGCGTGTGTTTCCTTTCTTTGCTAATGAAAAATTTGATATTTCTGAGTACCCCGAGATTGCAAACATCATAAATGATGAAATAACTAATAACGAACTTAATGAACAAGTTAATAACGATTCAAATTATGATGAAATAGACCACGAAAACATAACATACCTAAATGAACTAGCTCAACAGGTTCGTTGTCGTGGTGAAAATGGTACAGTGGCTGATGAGGAATTGCATGTTATTAATCTGGGTACCGACGAAGAGCCGAAAGTGTTGGTGTTGGTGCCCTAGGCACGTTTGTTAAATGTTGTATAAGTTATCATTTTATTCATAATAATAAAGAGATAATAAGATTATTATTATGGCTCGTGTTTGCTTATAATAATCTCCATCCCTAGAGCTTGTTAAGCACTAATATAAAGGCTAAATGATCATGGGATGATCATGGTAGATTTATGGGTACTTGTTTGGAACAAGGTACTGGACATGACCCGTGGTATGAGATTTATGTCATGGTCGATGTCATATATAAATCTCATATTAGTTATGTCATTTGAATCCTTAGACATGAAGTTATTATAGTCTTCCACTTGATGAAGATTATGTTTGACATATTCAAACGCTGCCTTAACACGGTAGTTATAAAGTGTATGATTGGCATGATTGGATTCACGTAGGGAAGAATAATAAGCTAAATGGATTTGTCCCTCTTCGGAGAGATGTCAAGCTTGGGCCCCTCGAAGGAATGATGTTGGTGAAATGTTTGGCCAAACTCAAATGGATTGATTGGATCAATGTCATTTAGATTATCAACATATTTGGGATCGAGAAAAGTATTGAACAAAACAAGTTGACTTGTTGACCATGACTTGTGTTCAAAGACATCGTGGACAAAGGGATTATGACATGTTCTAAAAGGAATGTGAACTTGTATCTAGTTACACTATTTGGGTAGGTATGACAGTTTGCTAGAACCTAATAATATCTTATGGGTTCATGTTTGGGCTCATTGCCAACTTAGTGTAATCCTAGAGGGTCACACACGAATAGAACGAATCATGAAGGACCGAATTGGAATTATGGAAAAATGCCTAAAAGTTGAATTGGCACGGCCGTGCGCCTTAAAGGGCACGACCGTGCCATAATTCGAACAAAGGCAAAGTCTTGCGGGGTGACTGGCACGACCGTGCCTAGTTTAAAGCATGACCCTGCCAATATTGGACGGTTGGTGGTAACATGCGCACCAATTGGCACGACCGTGCGCCTTAAAGGGCACGACCGTGCCAGTGCAGTCGGGCCAAAAACTCTGCAGCTTAATTTTGTGATGGGATTTAGGTTTCCTAAGTCCTTAAGGGTTAAGGATTAGGACCTATTTAAGGATCCTTTCAGCAGTCATTAAGCATATGATTTTGAGTGCCTCTAAAGGGTTTTGGGAGGTTATTTTCTTGTTCTAAGATCCCAAAAGTGAAGAACAAGAATATTCATAATTCCATATAGTTCTTTCAATTGTGAAACGTGTTTCATAATTTGGTCTAGCAAACAAGATCAAGTGTTCTTGATATCCGTTCGTGGTGTGGATACCGCTAGAGGGTGAAACTTATCATCTTCAAGTTAAAATCACTTTGTGATGAACTATAACATGCTTGGAATGAACAAGAATCTCTCCGAGTTGCATGATATGCTGAAAAAACTATGGAGATGAAGATGGTGGAGAATGGATTCTCCAATGCTCATGGTTCATGATGGAAAAAGGAGGCCAAATGCCAAATTTGGTAAAATGGCAATTGGATTGACCATTTAGGATTGTAGTCAAAATTCTGGATGATCAATAAAAGAAATGGTAGTGGGACTACCGCTTGGAAATATTTATGTTATAAATTAATCTTTCTAAATTTAATTATTGGGTATTGGATATCGCAATAATTAGTAAATTGAAAGACTGCTTATAGTAAAGTTTGATCTATAAATGGTAATGATGCAATGGTTGCAACATTGTTCGTGGAACACTTGTAAAGTGACTTTACTTATGAAGCAGAAATTATTATTTTCTCATAAGATAATGAAGGATATTTATTTCTTATTTGGAATAAGAAAAGTGTTTTATTTATTATGATTTACTTAATTGTGTTATCATATAAATAAATCTTATATCCTAAATCTTGAAGAACGAAATAATAACTGAGGTTATGACATAAATAATCAAATTCTTTATGCATTATTGTTTTGATCAAATAAATAAGAAATGCATATCTAAAATTCCATGGGACGGAGTTTTAAGTCATATGATTTGGAATCACATGAATTATGCAAGTCTTATTTACTTGGACCAAGACATCTTTTACTATGAATAGTAAAAGGCTAATATCTTACTTGACCTAATACATTTCGATGTATATGGTGCATTAAGTAGCAATGCTAAAAGAGAATTTTGGTTGGATTTGGTAAAATTGTTCAAAGATTCTGATTCGATCAAGATGATGAACAATTAAACCAAGAATTTGACAGTCATCAAAAAGTTGTGAAATGGTTTCATAAATTAACTTCACTAAAAACATCATTCTAAATGATGTGTCTACGTGGAAGTGTAAGAACCTTATTGGATATGGTTCATTAGAAGATAAAGTCAAATTGATCTTCTATTATTAATTTTGGGGTTATGTATTACAAACCGCTATAACTACACTAATTCGAGTTCCATCAAAAGAGGTTAAATGGTGAAAGAAAAACTCGGTTTGTCTTTCGTAAAGATTTAAGATGCAACCTTTTGGAAAGGAGTTGTCTGGGACACACTCACATTTAAATCTAATAAATATATTTTCATGGGATATCCTAAGGAAACTTAAGGATAAAATTTTACTCATAAGAAACAAATGATTTGTTGCTTATGATGATACTTTTCAAGATAAAAGGATTATCTCTAAAAGAATCAGTGGGAGTAAAATATATCTCGAATGGTTCGAGGCCTAGAAAATTAGTATTTAATCTATGATGGAAGTTGAACAAGTTTTCACAAAGAGTTGTGAAAATCCGTTCAAGATATACAAGTACTTGCGCACATGATAAAATACAATCTATTAGAAGAAATATTGGATATTTCGAAATAGAAAGTATTGAGGTAAAGTTCATTTAGAATGAAGTATTTACCACCTATCAAAGATGCAATATCAACTCCACATTTAGATTAATGGCTTGGAGTCATAAAATCTAAAAGGCAATTCATGTATAATAATCAAGTTTGGAACTTAATCATTCTAACCTAAGATGTAAAAACTAAAGGAGATGAATGACTTTTCTTGGAGAAAAACTTACATGGGTAGCAAGAAACTTATTAGAATTTTCATAGTCTCATGTTCATATTTGGAATATGAAATTTGACAAAATGATGTCAAAACAAGTGTTCCTCAACGGGAACTCACTTAAGGATGTATTGGATACAACCTAATGGTTTTGATAGTCAAAGAAAATTCTAATAAAGTATGTATGTTGCGGAAATCCATTGGATGGATTGAAGCAAGTTTATGGGAGTTGGAATCTCCGTTTTGAAGATTCAAATAGTTTGGTTTCATCAAGAACGAAAAAGAACCTTGTATACACAATACGATTAGTGGGAGCATAGTGCTATTCCTTATTTTATATGTGGATGACATATTGCTCATTGGAAACGACATTCCTACACTTTAATCTGTAAAGATTTGGTTGAGAAAGTGTTTCGCAATGATGAATATGGATGAAGCCGCATATGTCATTGGCATTAAGATCTATAGAGATTGATCAAGGAAGCTAAATTGGTTTAAGCCAAAGTACACACATTGACAAAGTCATTAGAAGATTCCGTAAGGAAAATTCTAAGAGAGGACTGTTGCCAATAATACATGGAGTTTCTCTAAGCAAGACTCAATGTCCTAAGACAAATGATGAGCATGAGAAAATGAATGAGATGCCATTTGCTTCGACAATTGGATCCATCATACCATGATAAGCACTAAGCCGGATATATCTAATGCTTGGAGCATGACGAGTAGATATTAATCTGACAACCGGTGAGAGTCACTGAATGGCTGTGAAACAATTCTTAAAGCACTTTAGAAGGAATAAAGATTTGTTTTGATCTATGGAGGATGGAAGATGATCTCGTCGTATATGGGTACACGGATGCATACTTCCAAACTGACAAAGATAATAGAAAAATCGCAATCGAATTTTATAACTAATGGTGAAGCTGTAAGTTGGAATGGTTCCAAGCAGAGTACAGTCACTAATTCTACGACTAAAACTAAGTATATTGCTGTATAGGATGCTGCAAAGGAAGTTGTTTGGATTAAGAAGTTCATTGGTGAACTTATGATGGTTCCTAGTATTGCTAATCCAATAGACCATATTAGTGAAAATAGTGGTGCTATTGATCAAGCAAAGGAACCAAGGGCACATCCTGAATCCAAACACATACTTAGGCGTTCTCTTATCGTTTGAGAAATCGTTGATAAGGGAGACGTACATATATGCAAAGTACCTACTAATGATAACGTTACGGACACACTAAACAATGGGAATTCCACAAGCTAAGACATGATGGTCATGTTAGGTCCATGGGTATTGGATACCTAGGGAATTGGGCCTAGGGCAAGTGGGAGATTGTTGGTGTTCGTGCCCTAGGCACGTTTGTTAAACATTGTATAAGTTATCATTTTATTCATAATAATAAAGAGATAATAAGATTATTATTATGGCTCGTGTTTGCTTATAATAATCTCCGTCCCTAGAGCTTGTTAATCACTAGTATAAAGGCTAAATGATCATGGGATGATCATGGTAGATTTATGGGTACTTGTTTGGAACAAGGTACTGGACATGACCCGCGGTATGAGATTTATGTCATGGTCGATGTCATATATAAATCTCATATTAGTTATGTCATTTGAATCCTTAGACATGAAGTTATTATAGTCTTCCACTTGATGAAGATTATGTTTGACATATTCAAACGCTGCCTTAACACGGTAGTTATAAAGTGTATGATTGGCATGATTGGATTCACGTAGGGAAGAATAATAAGCTAAATGGATTTGTCCCTCTTCGGAGAGATGTCAAGCTTGGGCCCCTCGAAGGAATGATGTTGGTGAAATGTTTGGCCAAACTCAAATGGATTGATTGGATCAATGTCATTTGGATTATCAACATATTTGGGATCGAGAAAAGTATTGAACAAAACAAGTTGACTTGTTGACCATGACTTGTGTTCAAAGACATCGTGGACAAAGGGATTATGACATGTTCTAAAAGGAATGCGAGCTTGTATCTAGTTACACTATTTGGGTAGGTATGACGGTTTGCTAGAACCTAATCATATCTTATGGGTTCATGTTTGGGCTCATTGCCAACTTAGTGTAATCCTAGAGGGTCACACACGAATAGAACGAATCATGAAGGACTGAATTGGAATTATGGAAAAATGCCTAAAAGTTGAACTGGCACGGCCGTGCGCCTTAAAGGGAACGACCGTGCCATAAATCGAACAAAGGCAAAGTCTTGCGGGGTGACTGGCACGACCGTGCCAATATTGGACGGCTGGTGGCAACATGCGCACCTATTGGCACGACCGTGCGCCTTAAAGGGCACGACCGTGCCAGTGCAGTCGGGCCAGAAACTCTGCAACTTAATTTTGTGACGGGATTTAGGTTTCCTAAGTCCTTAAGGGTTAAGGATTAGGACCTATTTAAGGATCCTTTCAGCAGTTATTAAGCATATGATTTTGAGTGCCTCCAAAGGGTTTTGGGAGGTTATTTTCTTGTTCTAAGATCCCAAAAGTGAAGAACAAGAATATTCATAATTCCATATAGTTCTTACAATTGTGAAAGCGTGTTTCATAATTTGGTCTAGCAACCAAGATCAAGTGTTCTTGATATTCGTTCGTGGTGTGGATACCGCTAGAGGGTGAAACTTATCATCTTCATAGTTTGTGATTCTTGCTTTGTTTGTGATCAAGATTTCAAGCCTCCATCGAATTCAAGGTTTCAAAATCAAAGGCATCAAGGGTTAGTATTCTAGTATTCATTATGTTGTATTTGACTTAATCATATGAATGGATCTATGGGCTTTGGGTTTCATAAATTTTAAATGCTTCATTCCGCTGCGCATGTTACTACGAAACCCAACAGAAAGAAACGAAGATAGGCAGCTTCTTCAAGGGGGAAGACAGAGACAGATTGACTGCACTGCTCAAAGAATTTGTGGATGTATTCGCATGGTAGTACAAAGACATGCCGGGTTTGGACAGAAAGGTCGCAGAGCACAGAATTCCGATCAGAGAGGACGCCAAGCTAGTAAAGCATGAACTCAGAAAGATCAAGACAGAATGGTCCCTACAAGTCAAAGAAGAGATTGAAAAGCTCCTCAGTGTGGGTTTCATCAAAGTCATTGAGTATCCGACTTGGTTAGCCAACATTGTGACAGTCAGAAAGGAAAACATCAAGGTTTGAGTTTGTGTGGACTTCCGGGATTTGAACAAAGCTTCCCCGAAAGATGATTTTCCGCTACCAAACATCGACATGCTCGTCAATTCGACTGCCAACTATGAAGTCCGCTCGTTTGTGGACGGTTTTTCCAGTTACAATCAGATTCTCATGTCCGAGGAGGACCAACACAAGACAGCTTTCACAACACCATAGGGCACTTTCTGCTACACAGTCATGCCGTTCGGGCTAAGGAACGCTAGGGCTACGTACCAAAGGGCTGTTACAGATCTATTCCATGACATGATTCATAAAGAGATCGAGGTCTATGTAGACGACATGATCATCCATCGAAGGGAACCAACGGTCAACATTTGATCGATCTTCACAAGTTCTTTGAACGACTCCGACAACACAACATGAGACTCAACCCCGCAAAGTGCACTTTTGGGGTCATCAGAGGAAAGGTTCTCGGTTACATGGTCACTGAGAGGGGAATTGAAGCTGATCCCTCCAAGATCAAGGCAATCATTGACATGCCCCCTCCAAAGACGTAGAAAGCAATCAAAGGTTTCATGGGCAGACTTCAATACATCAGTCAGTTTGCACCAACTCACTTCCATGTGTGAACCGATCTTCAAGCTACTCAAGAAGAATGTGGTTCTCGAATGGACCGATGCTTGCCAAGAAGCCTTCGACCAAGTGAATCATTACTTGACATGCCCTCCAGTTTTGGTTCCACCGCACAAGGAGAAGCCTCTCTTGCTCTATCTCACTGTCAATGATGAAGCCCTAGGGGCTATGTTAGCACAAGAACAGCGAGACTCCACAAAAGAGAATGCTATCTGCTTTGTCAGCCGCCGGTTTCAAGGAGCTGAGAAGAACTACTCTGTCTTAGAAAAGTCTTGTTCGGCATTGGTTTGGGTTACTCAAAACCTCAAGCACTACATGGAGGCCTTCCCAATCAAGTTGGTAGCAAAAGTGGACCCGCTCCGCTACATCTTAGAGAAACCTTTCATGTCAACAAGAATATACAAATGGTATTTCATGCTCGCCGGCTACGATATCACTTACGTCACACTCAAATCCATCAGGGGGAAAGTGTTCAGTGATCAGCTTACTGAATTTCCGTGTGAAGAAGTGAAGGGGGAAGACGCACAGTTCCCCGACGAGCATTTAATCTGCGCTATAACAGAGGAAGATAAGTGGCAAATGTTTTTCGATGGCGCGGCCAATAAGCATGGATATGGCATAGGGATGTTACTTGTCGATCCAAAGGACATGTATACTCCAATCGCTATCCGCCTCGAATTTGAAGCCACCAACAATATCGCCGAGTACGAAGCATGCATAGCAGGGCTCGAAGCGGCCCTCGAGGGAAATGTCACGAGCTTAGAGGTATTTGGTGATTCCTTACTCATCATCAATCAGACATCTAGAAAGTGGAAGATTCAAGACTCGACTCTGCAATGGTATGGTCAACATCTCGAGGAGTTGGTTGAACAGTTTCAAGAAATCACCTTCAACTACCTGCCAAGGGACAAGAACCATTTTGCTGATGCACTAGCCACCATCGCTTCACTGGTCGAAATGCCCAGGGGTAAAATGGTGAAGCCCTTTAAAATTTCCCGAAGAAACAGTCCGGCATACTGCATGAGTATCGAGGTCAACGAGATCCAAGCAAACTCCCAATCGGAGACCGAGTCTACAAAAGGCACCACGAAGGGATCAATCTCCTATGCGCAAATGAGACCGAAGCTCAAGAAATAATGCATGAGATCCACGAAGGTGAATGTGGGCCCCACATGAACGGGTTTATTTTGACCAAGAAGATAATCCGCATGGGTTATTATTGGAGTACCATAGAAAGAGACTGCATCGAGAAAGTCAAAAGGTGCGCCAAATGCCAATTCCATGCCAACCTACAGCACGCTCCGCCCTCATAGCTTTACAACATGACCACGCCATGGCCTTTCTCTTGTTGGGGCATAGACATCATCGGCAAAGTTCACCCTACTGGCAGCAACAGGCAATCTTTCGTCCTAGTAGCCGTGGACTATTTTACAAAATGGGTCGAAGCACAGGCTTACCGAGTTCTCAACGCCAAGAAAGTGGCCGAATTCGTGAAGACCCACATCATGTGCCGGTACGGCGTTCCTCATGAAATCATCTTAGACAACGGTTCTCACTTTGAGAAAGAGATGGACGCGCTCCTGGTAGAATACAAGATTACCAAGCACAAGTCATCTCTATACCGCCCCTCAAGTAAACGGCACGGTCGAAGCAGCTAATAAGACAATCGAGACCATTGTGAAGAAAATGGCCTCCACCGGAAGGGATTGGCCCGAAAAGCTACCTCTAGCATTGTGGGGCTACCGCACGTCTATACGAACAGCAACGGGAGAAACTCCTTATGCATTGGTGTATGGTTTCGAAGCTGTACTCCCAATAGAGCTCGAAGTTCCATCCCTGCGGGTCCTCCTCGAGAATCAAGTCAATGAAATCGATTGGATGCAAAGTCGATATGAACAGCTAGCTCTACTCGACGAGAAAAGGCTAAGGGCACTCGAACGTACGAGAGCCTATCAACAAAGAATGTCAAGGGCTTTTAACAAAAAGGTGAAGTCTCGAAGCATCAATGTGGGAGATTTGGTCCTAAGACAACACCCTCCTAATGCCATGAACCCCCTTGGAAATTGGGTCCCCGATGGATCGGTCTGTACGTGGTCAAGAAGATACTAAGCGGCGGTGCATTCCGACTCGCGGATTTAGACGGAGACCAGCTGCCAAAAGAAGTCAACCTCGACAAGTTGAATAGATTCTACGCTTAATAAATGAAGACCATCTAAAAAAAAAAAAAAAAAAAAATCGCTAGGTTGAAAACCCGCAAGGGCGGCCTAGGCAAAAATTAGAGCACGTGCAAAAAAGAAGCCCGCTAGATTGAAAAACCCGAAAGGGCGGTCTAGGCAAAAAACAGGGTGCACAAAAAAAAAAATTGGTCTTCGTTTGTTTGAACTACGGAGACCTGAGCCTCTACACTGGAGGAACGTAGGCAACCTTCGGGTGCAGTCTAAAATATAAACAAATACCCAAATCATTCCAAATTAACGAGATGCAATTCTTATTCATTTCTTGAATTACTTTGATCATTACAAGAATTTGTTGAGCTACTAAAAGACATAAAACATTAAAATCCTAAAACAAGTCTATTTTACTTGCAATCTCTTGGGGGTACTAGGAAAAATCTAATTATCTTGGCCTTTGAAGGACCACCCGAACGACCATCAATCCTACTCTTCTTGGGAGGTCTAGGAACACTGATACGGACCGAAACCTTCTGCGCAACAGAGCGCCTCCGAGCATAAAAGCCATCCAAAGGGGTACCTAATGGGTCGGTCAGAATGTTGTTCACATCAGCAGCAGCCTCCTTGTACCTCAAAGCACTGCTAGGCTCAAAGTCCTTCCCTAGAAATTCAGCCCGAAGAGCATCTACCCAAGTAATTCCGCGGTAGACGGTACCAAGCAAGTGATCCAAGTAACTATTGGGAAGAAAGATACTACCCCGATGAAAAGGAGCGGAAGCCCACCGGTTACGATCATCTCCCCAAGCCGACTGAAGCTCACTCGAGAAGTCCGGACCCATGTAAGAAACTGGACGAAGCATCCCGTTCCTCGGAAAAGGAATTATTTGCTGACGACCGAACTGTCTCAAAACCCGTTCGGGTTGGTAAAACGAAGAATCTCTCAACCCAGGTAAAACCACATGCTGAAAACCGAAGGTCCATTCCACAAAAGGGCGAAGACCCCAAGGGCACCACTCAATCTCAGCTGTAAGACAAGAAGCGAAGAATCTCCTCCAACCCTCTTCAGTCAAATCTCTAATAAGCAACTGTCGCCTATGAACAACAAAAGGAGAGAGGTCGCCGTCTGACGCATAAAGCCTGAAATACTCCCGAAGCCATATGGTCAAAAGCAAGGGGCTTCCTCGTCGCATCTCGCCCGTGCGATGCAATTCGTCCAGACCATGCAAGGTCTTTCCTACAATGAGCGGAATTATGCTAAATCGTTGTCCTTTCACATGCAACACAATTTCAGCCAACTGCGCATCCGCAGTACCCAAGAGTCAACAACACCGCAGTGATACTTAGGGACGGCAATCCGACCGGCCAAAGGCATACCCAGAATGGCCCCAAAATCATCGACGGTTGGCACCATTTCATTAGCCGAAAAGTTGAAGGTATGGCTATCACAATCCCAAAAGGTTGCAGCAGCCTTCAACAAGTCCCAATCCGGCTTCAATGTCCGCAAAGTAAAAAAAAATTCGAAACCCAAAATCTTTGATGAAAGCATTTTTGGGATGGGTCTTGAAAGAATACACGAATGTCGACAAATCCTTCTCGTAACTCTTGACAACCTCGGCATCAAGACTAAAAAGTTTAGAGGCCATGGGGAAGAAGATCACAAGCAAAATTGAGCAATAAAATGGTGTTCAAAATATGGAAAAAGAGAGCTGTTAGAATCAGATTGTCGACCATAAGCTGATATTATAGCTGTTGGGGGGATCTTTTGGTCAGCAAATGTCAGGCCCGGAATTTCACCTACCAGAGACGCGCGCCTCCCGACACTAGTCTATAAGGCGCGCACGTCTCATCGCCAAGAGAGGAAGCGCCCGCGTCCCAGGTAAAAAATGCTTCAGAAATGGCCCTTGTCAAAGTTCAGAAAGCAACCCAGGCACTTCAAAAGCATTCAACCAGCAACAAGTTCAGGATCCCAGCAATGAGAAGGAGTTCAATGACAACAAACACTCAGCTGGGCACACATTAATTTGGTCCGCCCTTAAGGCATGTCTAAAAACTGAAATAAGATAGAAACTCCCACTCAAAGCAGGGTGTCTTTTATTTTCTCAAAAAATCAGTTTTTACAATTCATCCCCAGCAGAAACCACTCCGCAGTCAACTGTGCCCGCACCCCATCGAAAGTCAAAGTCAAACAGTCAACATCAAAGTGCGACTCACGGCAATAACTTGGTCCTGGGTGAGCCACAAAAATCACCACTTCCTCATCAAGCAAAATCTACATCCATTCAAGCAAACGGTCCTCCGGGTCCCGCATTCAAGCAAACGGTCCTCCGGGTCCCGCATTCAAGCAAACGGTCCTCCGGGTCCCGTATTCAAGCAAACGGTCCTCTGGGTCCCGCATTTTAGCAGATGGTCCTCCGGGTCCCGCACTTCAGCAGACGGTCCTCCGGGTCCCGCACTTTAGCAGACGATCCTCCGGGTCCCGCATCTAAGAAAACGGTCCTCCGGGTCCCGCATCCAAGCAAACGGTCCTCCAGGTCCCGCATCCAAGCAAACGGTCCTCCGAGTCCCGTATTTAAGCAAACGGTACTCCGGGTCTCGCAATCAAGCAAACGGTCCCTCGGTACTTGCTATTCAAGCAAACGGTCCTCCGGATCTCGCTTCCAGCAAACAGGTCTCGCTTCCAGCAAACGGATCTCGCTACCAGCAAATAGGTCTCGCTTCTAGCAAACGGATCTCTCTACCAGTAAACAGGTCTCGCTTCCAGCAAACGGATCTCGCTATCAGGAAGACAGGCTCTGCTGTCGGCCACGATGGGCTGCTTCATGCCACCGAACCTTTTATTATCAACCAAAGCCGCTCACACAGGGAGCGCACCTCCATCCCTCGCAATTTCAAATTTCTGCTTTTATCGAGTCTTTTCTTTTTTTCTTGGTGATGTCCTAGGCAGATGTCTGTCTTTCGTCGGCGCATTTGCTTCGCAATCCACACCGCCGAGGGGCTCTGTAGACACCTCGCCTTGGACCGCTCACCCCAATTGCACACTTGATTTTGTGTTTCTCCCTCTTTTAAGTGTTTTCTATTAGTTTCTGTTACTTTGGTTAAGTTCCAGACCGGCTCCGTTAAGTCCATGGACTAAACTGAATAACAGTTCTAACTTTCTAGTCCATTCTGTCAGATTTTTCCTTTCAGAGTCGCGCGTCTCCACCCCTTGAGGCCAGACGCGCGTGCCTTCCGCCGCCTAGGTGGGATGCGCGCGCTTCTGGGGTGCGTCAGTTACAGATTCTGCCCAAGAATCTCTCCCTTGCTCATTATACATGATTTTCCCCGAGAAAGATTTCTTGGAGACTCCGTTTGGCTCCAAAAACTCCCCTCTTTCAAATATAAAAACCCCTCCAATCCATCATTGAAGGGGACCTCTTTTTGACCTTAAGAATTTTCCACCTTGAACCTTACTCTAGGCAATTTACTAAAGATATTCTCTCCAAGTATTCAACCTCTTATTCAAGACTTTTCAAGAGGTTCTCTTTGAAGGATATTATAGGTAAAATGTCTTAACTTTATTCTTCTTCTTCTTCTTCTTCTTCTTCTTCTTCTTCTTCTTCTTCTTCTAATTCTTCTTCTTCTTCAATCAAATGTGCAATCACGCCAAAACCATTTGGGACATGACACCAATGGCCCTTTCATTACATTGAATTGGCCTAGGAGCTATCTCCCTACATTTTAAACAATAAAACCCCTTTTTATCATTATAGGAAGAACACATTTATCTTTAAAGTGAATTATGAACAAACAAGACCGACTTTGCTCGGGAGAAATGGGTGTTTAAGTACTTCCCATTTCGTAACCTAACCCCCGAACCCCTCATCCCAAAGAATCTATGTTTTAGTAAATCAAACATAGGCTCATAAACATTAGGTTTTCTTACGTTCCTCAAAAACGTGGGTGGCGACACTAAAATCAAGTAGACATCCTAAGGTAATTCGCGCGCTCTAGCCAAGCCGTGGTTCCCCGGGGTATCTCCAGGCACGTATTTGGGACGTGATGACGTGAGCTAGATCAAAAACCAATCAAGGTCACGTTATTTATGTGTCACGGACATGTGTGGTTGACTTGGCTCGGAAGGAGAGGTGGAATGGACCCGTGCGCGCGAGAAGGGCACAAGAGCACCAATCAAGCTGCATCGTGGCATCCATCCAGGGTTTAAATGGTTTTTGGAACGTGCACAAGGTCAAGTGCGCGTTGTGTGAAGCCTTCTATATTCCCTTTTGAGTCAAAATAGGAATTTTTAATGCGTTTTAACATCATGAACACGAATAGGCAATGTATGAACAAGTATGATGAACAAGCATTTTGCACGAATAATCAAGCTAAGATATGAACAAGCAAGAATCAAAATTTTGTGCATGGAAAGGTTATACACAACCAAAGGTTTTGAAACCAAAATTTTGCAACAAGAAAAAACAACCTTTTGAAAATCATTTGTACAAAAGATTGTGCACAACAAAAAGGATTTCAAGACCAAAATTTTATGAAAAGGGTTATGCGCAATGAGGATTTGAAAACCCAATTTTATGTCCAAAAATTTATGCATAAACAAGCTTTGAAAATCCATTTTTGGCTAAGAAAAAGAAGGTAGAAGTGCACAAGTAGAGGCTGTAAATTGAAACCTGGACAAGATGAGGCAAGGGGACCATCAAAATGTTTCTGCCCTTCACAAAATTGTTAATCTGAAACATTCTGTGGGCCCGGTGAAACAAGCCGTACGGCTAGAGCAGTCGGTCCATTCTTTTTTGCAAATTTTTAGCTTCTGATCATTAAGCCCTAGTTCAACGTTTTTCTAGAACAGTTTCATTCCTTTAAATCAAAACAGAAACATAAAACACACAAAAAATATGCAGAAAGTCAACAAACAGGGACGAGAGTTTGACCCACACAAAAGCATTCTGAAAGATTCTAAAGAGAAGTTTGGAAACACTTTAATCCCCAGCGGAGTCGCCACTGTAAGGATCCTCCCCCTCGGGGCTCAAATGAGGGTTCGCTCGAGGAAGAAGCGCCAAACACGTGAACTAAACACATTTAACGGAGTCGCCACATTTGTTAACTTTTAACCCAACAAATGAAAATGGTTAGAGATTTATGAGTTCGGAGGTCAGGTTACGACTTGGGAAGAGTTTCACGTCACCCAAATCGCCTCGGACAAAGCCGAGTCTCCCTAAAGTTTGTTAACGAAAAGTGCATGTGTGTGTGTGTGTGTTTAACAGAAAATTGCAGTTTTAACTGGTTATTGATTTTAACAGAGGAAAAAGGGTTTATTTGCATAAATATTAACAAAACAAGACAGAAAAGAAAAAAGGTCCCTCTGACCCAACTTAGCCGTACGGCTAGGAGGGGTCTTCCCGGGGATTTTACAGTTTGTTCAGAAACTGTCCAGTTTCAGGCAGAAACAGAGTATTCTGCTGAAACTGGACTGATCTGTTCTCTTTCAGTTTGAATGTTAACCAACAAACCTTGATTGAAATCATTCATATGCACAGTAATCACCAAATGGTCCTTCAAATACATGGATTTGAGTGTGATTAAGGCAATCATTGGAGAAATATTGAGAAAAGGTGGCAAACATGCCCTTTTGAACCAAAGTCACCATTTGACGAGTAAAGATTGGAACTTTACCATCAAAATGGCCCTTTTATGCAAGATTAATCCTTTAATGGCAAAAATATAACATAAAGATTGAATCTTTATGACCCAAACATGGGGATTTTGGGCTAAATCAAAATGGGGATGATAAAAATTAAGACTTTATCCCCAAACATGATCATCATGGCCAAGATCATACAATATAACCATAAATATATGTATAGTTTCACCATATAAATGGATCCTTAAGCTTTTTATAACAAGGAACTAACAAATCATGATCATCCTAGGTTTTAACCACTTCTCATACCAAGATGGAGGGCACCTTGAGTCATTTCATGATTTGGATCACAATATATATATATATATATATATATATATATATATATATATATATATATATATATATATATATATATATATATATATATATATATATATATGTAGTAATATAGGTGCTTGAATGGACAAGTCTTGCAAGAATGTAAAGGTGCTTGAATGGACAAGGCTTGCCAAGTAAATCAAAGAGCAATATAAGAACATAAACAAGATAATCAATAAATAAAAGAGTTTTGAGATGGAGAGAAGATGGGGAGAAGGAGGCTTCACCTATGGTGGGGTTCTTACCTATCTTCCTCTCTTTTCACTCAATTTATGTGGTGGTTTTCCCTCAGTTTTCGATTCTGCAGAGTTTCCACTATCTTATCACTATTCCCCCCCCCCCAGAATGATCAGCAAGGGGTTCAATTTATAAGGACTGAGGGTGCCTAAACCAGCCGTACGGCTAGGCCCCTCTAGTACCCAAACCATCCGTACGGCTCAGCCTGGCGAGCTTCTGGATTTTTCCAAATTTAATTCCAGAGTAGTCCTGGAGTTCTCAGTTTATCCTAGTGAGGTCCTAGCCTATCAGTTTATCCCTGAATGGTGCTAAGAATTCCTCTAAGTTGGTTGATTTCAGATTGGGGTACTTACACCTAGTGCGTTATCGTGATTGGCCTTCATCTCAAACTTGTCAAGACATCTTTGTACGAGTCATTTGCCAATGAATTAATCACCTCAAGATTGAACAACTTTTTTAAATTTGGAATCGCTTTGCGTTCTTTATCGAGTCTAGGGGATTCTTATCTTTCAGCGATACTCCCAGTTTCTTGCAATCAAATTGGGGATTTCCTTTTCTTCTCTCTTAATGACTTACTTGCCTTCGTGAGTCATTCAATAAATAAAAACACATGTCAATACTAGGGACCACTTCCCTAGTCAAGTCAATGTCACTCATCATTAGTGACAAAAGGGTCTCCACCGTAAAATCATATGTCTTTCATCCTCAGCTAGAGTCAATGCACACTTCCTCATTAATCAAATCAAAATGAAGACACAAAAGAGATGCCCGCTAGATTGAAAACCTGAAAGGGCGGTCTAGGCAAAAAACAGGGTGCGTCATAAAAGAAAATGAGAGAGAGAGAGAGAAGGGAAAGAGAAATAGAGATCCCCCGGCCTCTAAAGAAGACAAGTTCTACATTCAATCTCCTCAGCAAGTCAATTCCCCACCGAGTCAACTTGGGAATCGCCAAAGGCTCGACATGATATGGCACAAATCAAAGGTCATTTTGGGTTGTTGGCATAAGAGAGATTGTTCTTGCAATGTGCATTTTTGGGCTCATGTGAAAGAAGGCACGTCTGTAAGTACCCCAATCTGAAATTGACCTACTTTAAAGGAATTCTTGGTACCATTTAGGGATAAACCAATGGGCCAGGACCTCACTACGATAAACCTGATATTCCAGGACTAAACTGGAATTAAACTTGGAAAAATCCAGAAGCTTGCCAAGTCGAGTCGTACGGATGGTTTGGGCGCATGAGGTCCTTAGCCGTACGGCTATGTTGGGCACCCTCAGCCTCTATAAATTGAACCCCATGCTGATTATTTCAGAGGGGGGAGAAAATGTTTTGTGAGCTGAAACTCTGCCAGTTTGAGAGCAGAAAGTGAGTGACATATACATTTGAGTGAAAAGAGAGGAAGATAGGCCATAACCACAATAGGTGAAGCCTCCTTCTCCCCATCTTCTTCTTCATCTCAAACTCTCTTTTATCTTTGTTCATATTACTTGTTTATCTTGTATTATTTCTTCTTGTTCTTGCAAAGTCTTGTCTATTTCAAGCACTTTACATTTCTTGCAAGTCTTGTCCATTTTCAAGCACTATATCTATATATTATACAAGTCTTGGCCTTCCAAGCTATATATATTATGATTATATATGTATATAATCCAAATCATGAGGTGATTCAAGGTCCCCTTCACACCTAGTGTGTGATTTATGGGATAAAACCTAGGGTGATCATGATTTGTTAAATTTCATATTGATGTTGTTCTTGTTTGGCCATAAGAGTCATGATTGGGGGATAAAGTTTCAATCTTTATCATCCCAACCATGATCTAGCCATAAATCACCAAGTATGGTACATAAATATTTGATCTTTATGTTATATTTTTGTCCCTTAAGGTTTAATCTTGTATAATAAGTCCATTTTGGTGGTAAAGTTTCAATCTTTATCCACCAAAATGGTCATTTTGGTTTAAATGCCATGTTCATCAACTTTTCATAAATCTCTCCAATGATTGCCTTAGATCACACCCAAATCTCTATTTTTGGGGTTCCTTTGATGATCAAAGTGCATAGGAATGAACTTTTCAAAGTTTTTTTGTTAATCATAAACTGAAAATCAACACTCCAGTCTAGTTTCAGCAAAGATACTCTGTTTTGACTGAAACATGACTGTTTTGTGATAAACTGTAAAAATGCCCTGGAGAGCCCTCCCCATCCGTATGGCTACTTTGGCCGGGGAGGCCATTTTCCAGTTTCTTCCTTTTTTAACCAGAAAGTTTGCAAAATAAACATTTTCTGTTAAATAATTAACTGGTTTTGCCAAAACAGTCAGTTTCTCCCATTTTGAAAACACACACACACACATGCACTTTCGTTAACTAACGTTAGGGAGACTCGGTCCTATCCGAGGCGACTTGGGTGACGTGAAACTCTTCCCAAGGTGTAACCTGACCTCCGAACTAATAGAATCTCTAACCTTTTCTTTTGTTGGGTTAAATAATTAACAAAAGTGGCGACTCCATTATGTTTTGTTAGATAACCGTGTTCGGCTTTTTCCCCCCAAAACTCGTCGCGATCCTCCGCGCGGGGCGGGATCCTTACAGTGGCAACTCTGCTGGGGAGTAAAGTGTCCACAAACTTCTTTTTAGAAATTTTGGGGGTGCTTTTGTGTGGGTCAAACTCCCGTCCCCCGTTTTCGTTGACTTTTGTGTTTGTTTTGTGTGTGCTGAGTTTCTGTTTGAATTTTCTGGAGTGGAAACTATTCTGGATGTGCAATAAACTAGGGCTTGATGATCAGAAGCTAAAAAAACTGCAAAAAATAATTGCCAGCATGCTATAGCCGTACGGCTATGTTGGGTAGGGAACAGAATGTTCCAAAATTTAACAATTTTGTGCAGGGCAGGAACATTCTGTGTCCCTTTGGCTTCTGCTTGTCCAGGTTCCAAATTTATAGTTTTGTTTGAGCACATTACCTTCTTCTTTTCTAGCCAAATCTTGGTTTTTGAAGCTTGGTCATGCACAAACTTTTGGACATAAATTTGGGTTTTCAAAACCTCCTTATGCATAACCCATTTTGTAAAAGATTTTTGAATTCTTTGTTGTACACAACTTGTTTTGCAAATGATTTTCAAAAGAATTGTTCTTCTTGAAAAATCTTGATTTCAAAGGATTCTTTGGTTGTGCACAATTTGTTGTACATACAAGTTTTGGCTTTGTTTGTTCATATGATTCTTGCTTGATTGCTTGTGTACATAGTTTATTCATGCTTTTTTTTTTTGTGATTATGCCTATTCATGCTTGTTCATATGTTGATTATACATTGCTCATGATGATTAAAATGAATCGAAAATTTCTATTTTAACTCAAAAGAGAACATAGAATGGCTTCACACTACGCGCACTTGACCTTGCACGTTCCAAATACCCTTTAAACCCGGGATGGATGCCACGATGCAGCTTGATTGGTGCTCTTGTGCCCTTCTAGCGTGCACGGTTCCATTCCACCCCCCCCCCTTCCGAGCCGAGTCAACCACACTTGTCCGTGACACACAAATACCGAGACTTTGGTTGTTTTTGGTCTAGCTCACGTTACCACGTCCCTAATACGTGTCTAAGGTTAATTGTGGCCAAGTTAATGCCCGAGTCATGACTCCTTGTGAAAGCAAGTGTGACCATGGTCAACTTCGACCCGGTCCTTGACTTACACGTTAATGTTGACCGTAATTAACCTAAGTCATGTATTAAGGATAAAGGTGACACCGTGTTGTCAAGCCCTAATGAATGGTCCATACTAATCATCCTTAAGCCCAAGGATAAGATTCGATAGCCCTCATCAAAGATGAGGTTATGCAGGAAGTCCCTTGAGTCCCTAAGACGAATCTCGATCTTAACCGGGGCTTAATCATGATTGGAATGCCTCACGCATTCGAAATCTTGCGATGCACTAGACCCTAGGTTCATTTCTTTCGATCGGTGGAAGCCGCTTGCCCTATAGGACCCTCGCCCGGGACAGTCCATCCTTCGGAGTGTGCAAGGCAGGTGAAAAACGAGGGGTCTATAGGCGTAGTGATGGCCTCCACAGATCCAGGATGTAGAATAGTTGCGAAAAAGAAGAGAAATCTTTTCCAACCATGTAGGAATAAAAATGCTTTTTAAGTAAACTTGAATGAATGAATAATCACACATTACATGCGTTTGCTCCTTTCTTTCTTCTTGTCTTTGACGCATCGCATTCTTGCGTTAGCAAACATCATTTTGTTAAGTCTTTGGACGGATCCCCGTTATCCTCTAAGACCTACGTTAAGGCATTTCGTTAAGTCTTTGGACGGATCCCCGTTATCCTCCAAGACCTACGTTAAGGCATTTCGTTAAGTCTTTGGACGAATCCCCGTTATCCTCCAAGATCTACGTTAAAGCATTTCGTTAAGTATGAAAGGACACTCAATGAGCACCCCTTTTCATTGAATAGTAATGATTCTCATCCCCGCCGCGCTCCGACCAACAAGGTATTTTAGAGATTGGTTAAGAAAGGCCTCGCAAAACCTCTTGTCAACTTCCAAGCCAAAAACCCTGAGAAGTATCTCGATGTTAACAAGAAGTGTTCCTTCCACAGTTACCATGGACACAATACCGATGATTGCCCTACTGTGAAACATATCATTCTGGGTTTGATTGGGGAATGAAAGCTTGAACCCCCTCATGCCTCCGCCATAGCCAACAGCCCGAGTGTCAACGTGCTTGGGATGGAGAGATCTAATCCTATGACTTCTCCAAGGATCAACGAATGGAATGGTATCCGCCCCAAGAGAAAGGAGACCGTGGTTGACGGAGTCACCAACCCCAAACTAGGAGAGCCAGTTTCGGGAAGGTTGACAAATTCAGCAAAGCCAAAGGGTCAATGGCACGGAAAATGTCTGCAGGGCTAAATGCCCCGGGTTGGGAAATTGATGGTGTTGCGGTCACCGTAACAGAGAGCAAAATCTCAAAACCCCTTCCACCGACCTCCCCTCAGGAAAGGTCAAAGTCCACTGTTAGAATGTGTAATAAGCCTTTAGGGAAAGTCAGTTAAGATGTCTGTTAGGTCTAGTTAGAATCTTGACTCCTCGGTTAGTGCTATGTGGTGACCCTTTTGAATCCATTATCAATTTTCTTAATGAAATTATTATTATC
This sequence comes from Campanula takesimana, assembly GCA_026119855.1. Classification (NCBI taxonomy): domain Eukaryota; kingdom Viridiplantae; phylum Streptophyta; class Magnoliopsida; order Asterales; family Campanulaceae; genus Campanula; species Campanula takesimana. The sequence continues at coordinate 908,930 of JAOWBW010000187.1, read as the reverse complement.
ATTACTACATTGTCAAAAGTTTACATAAAAAATGTGTGTGAGTCTTTTACTCAAATAAAAAAAATGTGTGTGTGTCAATCCTTATAAAAAGAAAAAAAAATGTGTGAGTCTTTTGCTCAAATAAAAAAAAAAGTGTGTCAATCCTCATTAAAAAAAAATGGAGATCGAGTTTTCTTAAAATAAAAAGTCAGCTCTTTTCTAAAAGGCTAATCCGCTAATGAGGCATTCCTCTCAAATCGTGGTTATAATTTCACCTTGAGGTTTAAAATGCTAAACTCCTTTGTGGTCTTGTCCACCAGAAACATAGACCAAGGAGCCAACATCCGAATTGCCATGCATGAGGTTACGCACCTCGAAAGGAAGTCGCCAAAAGGAGATGGCCAAAGACGATCTCGGTAATTGCAATGCCAAGCCAAATGGAAGCCTCGCGACATCTTTTCCGATGACACGAAGCCCGAGTTCCCCATGGAAGACATGGAATGTGCCGCTGACAACCCCTCCAACAATTGAGGAAGAAAATGGACCATCGCACTTTATAGGAACCCATTCCTAAAAAAAAACAAGAAAAAAAAAAAAAAGAGTGATGAGTCTTCCAGCCTCGTAGGATCTAGACTTTCATCAAAGTCCGTCCCGGACTGTGTCTTTTTATTTTTGCATAGGTCCACACTTGGACATGTATGTACAAAGTTATCTCAATAAAAGAGTCATTTTCATTCTTTTCTTTCTAGACTTGAGACATTATTTGCAATATACATTTACTCTTGAAATTGCCTTGCTTGTTATGATCAATTGATTGCTACGTCCCTAAAATGATGAATTGACTTCTAAGCATACTAGTCAATGACGACTCATTAAGGACGAATGGACCTAACACGAATGAAAAATGCTAAATGCAAACAATTAATCCTGATGTGAATAAATGTTGTGATCAATTGGCATGAAGAAACCATTAATGGAAAGTCTTCCCTCATACACTTCCCTGATACACAACCCGATACACCTTTCTGAGACAAATTCCTGATGCACATCAAAGGCATCCCGAGACAGTGAAAAGGTGAGGACGTTGTTGCTCAACCACCAAGATTCAACCATGATCGCACGTGCGAAACCAAGCAAAGGGCTTCCCGGATCGTCAAAATCAAAGCTAGAATCGATAAAGGGCTGCAGGAAAGCCAATGCCCAGGATAGCAAGCTGGGGCTAATGTTTACCTCCCCCCCCCCCCCAAAAAAAAAAAAATAGAAGAGGGAAAGGAAATGAATGTATGGAAAGAAGGGAAGGAAATGGTGAAAATAAAGTTTGCCTCAAAAGGAGTTCACACCAAAGAGGGTTCACCCCAAGAGGTCCATCTCAAGGAGTTCACCCAAAGCAAAGTAAGCAACAATGTCCTCCGAGACAACAACAAAAGAAAGCCAACTTCAGCAAAAGACGGCCTCATGGCTGAACTACGGCGACCTGAGCTCCTCACATTGAGGGGAACGTAGGCAATCTTCGGGTCCGGTCATAGCATGAAATGAATCCATCAAACCTCGGTCCTCCCAAAATGACCCGGTTCTCTTCACTTGGTCCCATCAATGACCAATTTCCCAGATAATGACCAGTTCTCCTGAACGCATTTTGATCTTGCCATTGATCGAATCTTAATATCAATTGACCACAGCATTTGCACATGTTAAGGCTAATTGCTTGTTATAATCTTGACTTAATAATGAACATGGTCCATTCCAGCAATCATTTTGATGATATTAACTGTGGCCAATTTCAAATGTCTCAACGAGTCTTCTTCTCTACATCTTAGGAAAGAGCTAAACACTTGTATTCTGTCAAGTAAGGGCTTCCTCCGATTTCATGATACATTGTTCATCAACATAAAGGGACTCTCTCCCGCCTAAATAAAGGCCCTTGCATGTTTCCTCCAAAAAGATATATTGAGTCCCTGTCCCGTCGAGTCGGCTGGATCACTCATGAAAAAAAAAAGGAGAGAAAAATAGAAAGAAAGACACCAAAAAAGTAGCCCGCTAGGTTGAAAACCTGCAAGGGCGGCCTAGGCAAAAGAAAGGGTGCGTCACGAAAAAGGGATGGGTTCCTAACCTCACTCCAAAGGTCAGAAGATGATATTGGGGCTACTCCGCCATCGACGCCAACAAGGACATGGGGCTACCCCAACATTGATGACTACAAGGACATGGGGCTACCCCAACATCGACGACAAAAGGGTTCTCTACTCCCGATCGCTCCTAAGAAATGGACAAATCTCCAAAGGACTTTATGCATAACAAACCTCATGGTTAAGTTAAAATCAAAATTTGACTGACATGCTTCATTAAAAGATTCACCTTAAGGAATGAGCACTTTGGAAATTTGCCCTTTTGGCATCATGCTTTTGATAAAAGATGTGTTTTTCCCCTTTCAAGTCACGTCGGGCACTTGAGTGTGTGTTTTGTGAAAAAAGTGTGTTTTTTCCCTTTCAAATCGCGTTGGGCATTTGAGGGTGTATTTTGAATGTTGTGTCGTCCCCCTTTCAAGTCACGTCGGGAACTTGAGGGTGTGTTTTGTGAAAAAATTGTGTTTTTTCCCTTTCAAATCGCGTTGGGCATTTGAGGGTGTATTTTGATTGTTGTGTCGTTCCCCTTTCAAGTTGCGTCGGGCACTTGAGGGTGTGTTTTATGAAAAAAATGTGTTTTTTCCCTTTCAAATCGCGTTGGGCATTTGAGGGTGTATTTTGAATGTTGTGTCGTCCCCCTTTCAAGCCGCGTAGGACACTTGAGGGTGTGTTTTGTGAAAAAAATTTGTTTTTTCCCTTTCAAATCGCGTTGGGCATTTGAGGGTATATTTTGAATATTGCGTTGTCCCCCTTTCAAATCGCGTTGGGCATTTGAGGGTGTATCTTGAATTTTGTGTTGTCCCCTTTCAAATTGCATGGGCATTTGAGGGTGTGTAAAAAGAATGATTTTCCAAAACCTTGGACTTTTGCGCCCAACAATGTACCTTAAGGGTTGCCCCTAGGCTTTTCCTGGTATCAATAAAATGTGTCAACCGTGCCATAGAGTAGTGTTTACCGAATCCAAGCCTCGACACGAAGTGGTAACTTTTAGGCTAGTCCTTGTCCCAGTTTCTCCGTCAACCTCCCGTGAGTTAAAGTTGACCGAAGCGTTTAGGATGACCAAGTAAAAGTCAAACCATTGGGTTGCGCGGGCAGTCCAGCGTGACGTAAGCCCATTTGATTTGAAAGGAGTTGTCGGCAGTCCTTGGTAGGACGTAAGACCAGTATAGTCATGTTAGGTTAAGAAAACCTTTATCCCCGAGAGTGGTCAGGTTAGAGAAAACCTATCATTGTGACGGCAGTTCTTCGTAAGTCCAGATTAGGAGTTTGAAAATTACGAAAATCTTGGTCGTGCGCCCAGAACGAAATATGAAAATTGTGAAAGTCCTGGTCGTGCGCCCAGGATGAAATGCAAAAATTGCGAAAGTCCTGGTCGTGCGCCCAGGATGATGAAAATTGTGAAAGTCCTGGTCGTGCGCCCAGGATGAAAATTAAGGATTAAGTTCTATAGGTTTGAGTAGCCTTAAACCCTCTCACCCAAATCGGCCAAGCCGTCCTCCCATCGGATTGGGATGCTTATAGGTTTGAGTAGCCTTAAACCCTCTCACCCAAATCGGCCAAGCCGTCCTCCCATCGGATTGGGATGCCTATAGGTTTGAGTAGCCTTAAACCCTCTCACCCAAATCGGCCAAGCCGTCCTCCCATCAGATTGGGATGCTTATAAGTTTGAGTAGCCTTAAACCCTCTCACCCAAATTGGCCAAGCCGTCCTCCCATCAGATTGGGATGCTTATAGGTTTAAGTAGCCATAAACCCTCTCACCCAAATCGGCCAATCCGTCCTCCCATCGGATTGGGATGCTTATAGGTTTGAGTAGCCTTAAACCCTCCCACCCAAATCGGCCAAGCCATCCTCCCATCAGATTGGGATGCCTATAGGTTTGAGTAGCCTTAAACCCTCTCACCCAAATCGGTAAAGCCGTCCTCCCATCAGATTGGGATGCTTATAGGTTTGATTAACCTTAAACCCTCTCACCCAAATCGGCCAAGCCGTCCCCATCGGATTAGGATGCCTATAGGTTTGAGTAGCCTTAAACCCTCTCACCCAAATCGGTCAAGCCGTCCTCCCATCGGATTGGGATGCTTATAGGTTTTAGTAGCCTTACACTCTCTCACCCAAACTACGTTAGTCTTGATTCCCCACGAGGGGATACGTAGGAATCCTATACTTCTAGGTCCAGCCATAGAACAAATCGGCCAAGCAGTCCTCCCATCAGATTGGGATGCTTATTTTGTCGACAACCCTGCTTTCTTCAAAAGCGACGTTGCCGAGGGGCTCTGTAAGTACCCAATCTGAAATTGACCTACCTTAGAGGAATTCTTGGTACCATTTAGGGATAAAACAATGGGCCAGGACTTCACTAGAATAAACCTGATATTCCAGGACTGAACTGGAATTAAACTTAGAAAAATCCCGATGCTCGCCAAGTCGAGTCGTACGGATGGTTTGGGCGTATGAGGTCCCTAGCCGTACGGTTATGTTGGGCACCCTCAGCCTCTGTAAATTGAACCCCATGCTGATCATTTCAGAGGGGGGAGAAAACATTTTGTGAGCTGAAACTCTGCCAGTTTGAGAGCAGAAAGTGAGTGACATATACATTTGAGTGAAAAGAGAGGAAGATAGGCCATAACCACAATAGGTAAAGCCTCATTCTCCCCATCTTCTTCTTCATCTCAAACTCTCTTTTATCTTTGTTCATATTACTTGTTTATCTTGTATTATTTCTTCTTGTTCTTGCAAAGTCTTGTCCATTTCAAGCACTTTACATTTCTTGCAAGTCTTGTCTATTTTCAAGCACTATATCTATATATTATACAAGTCTTGGCCTTCCCAGCTATATATATTATGATTATATATGTATATGATCCAAATCATGAGGTGATTCAAGGTCCCCTTCACACCTAGTGTGTGATTTATGGGATAAAACCTAGGATGATCATGATTTGTTAAATTTGATGTTGATGTTGTTCTTGTTTGGCAATAAGAGTCATGATTGGGGGATAAAGTTTCAATCTTTATCATCCCAACCATGATATAGCCAGAAATGACCAAGTATGGGACATAAATATTTGATCTTTATGTTATATTTTTGTCCCTAAAGGTTTAATTTTGTATAATAAGTCCATTTTGGTGGTAAAGTTTCAATCTTTATCCACCAAAATGGTCATTTTGGTTTAAATGCCATGTTCATTAACTTTTCATAAATCTCTCCAATGATTGCCTTTGATCACACCCAAATATCTATTTTTGGGGTTCCTTTGATGATCAAAGTGCATAGGAATGAACTTTTCAAAGTTTTGTTGTTAATCATAAACTGGAAATCAACACTCCAATCCAGTTTCAGCAAAGATACTCTGTTTTGACTGAAACTGGACTGTTTTCTGATAAACTGTAAAAATGCCCTGGAGAGCCCTCCCCATCCGTACGGCTAGTTTGGCCTGGGAGGGCATTTTCCAGTTTCTTCCTTTTCTGACCAGAAAGTTTGCAAAATAAACCTTTTCTGTTAAATAATTAACTGGTTTTTCCAAAACAGTCAGTTTCTCCCATTTTGAAAACACACACACACACATGCATTTTCGTTAACTAACGTTAGGGAGACTCGTTCCTATCCGAGGCGACTTGGGTGACGTGAAACTCTTCCCAAGGCGTAACCTGACCTCCAAACTAATAGAATCTCTAACCTTTTCTTTTGTTGGGTTAAATAATTAACAAAAGTGGCGACTCCGTTATGTTTTGTGAGATAACCGTGTTCGGCTTTTTCGCCCCAAAACTCGTCGCTAATAGCAACAACATGTAATTCAGTTTTCAAGCTTCTTCAAGCATGTGCCCCTACAGTATGTTAGAAAGGCTCCCGAGAAATGGAGTAGCTCTTGCCATGTCCTCTTTTTTTTGTTCCCCCACACGAGGAAGAGTCTCTTTCTCAACAAATGATGACGCCCTAGGGGCTATGTGACTCAAGAACAAGAGCTTCTTTTGCTTCATTTGACAGCTAATGAACCCTAGGGGCTACACCCAAGAAAGATGTGTGAGACTATCCTCAAAGTCTCTCAAAGGAAATGTCGAAAAGCCTTCATGTCATGTATGCTCGTGCTTGTTCCTCCAATCAAAGATATGTCTTTCTCGTTCTACTTACAATCAATGGTGGCACACTTGGGGCTACAATCCAGTTTGAAAGGCTCCCTCAGCAAGAAGCAGTTCACTTCATCTCCTGACAATGGCCCTAGCAAAGTCATATGCGACATTGGAAGCTTCCTTAATTAGTTTGGCACCGAAGGTCTCAAGGGGCTTCACAATCTACTATCTTTTAGGCTACGACATTACAGTAATCCGAGCAAAGGGCAATATTGGGGCTTCACAATTGACAATCTTTTGGGCAGTGACACCCGAGCAATTCAATATGGGGAATAATCTTCATGAAAGCGATCAAGCTTCAAGGGTCTCTTAGTACTTCACATCAAAGGTATTCTGGTTTGAAAGGAGGGCTCCGATGTTATGAATGAATTTGATGATTCTTATGTTGTGACTTACGACAAGGTTATGAAGAAAGTCCTAGAGAAAAGGAAAAAGATTCAATATGCTAAACTCTATCAAAAAAGGGTTATAGCGGGAAATGCCTCGGCCAGTCCCAATATGTCTGGAATTCAGCACCCCCTTCTCCAAGATCAAAAGCAAAAAGTGTGGCTCTTACGCCTCGAGAACTAGTTCCATCCGAAGATCCATCTTTAGTTCAACTCAAGAAGAGTCAAGCAAGCATACCCATTTGGGGACCTTATCACACCAAGACCTTATCATCTGCGACCTCGACAACACCACAAGACATTACTTCATTTGGGTGCCGACCACAACGAGGCCGTTCATCTCCCCAGAAAGAGTAAGAAGGAGATATCTATCAAGAATTCCACCCGACGGTGCATCCACTCTCAATGCCGAGCCAATTCCAAGATAATTTGGGGGCTTTACAGCGAAAGGTCTTGAAACTCGCAAACAACCAAGTACATGACATTTGGGGCTTAGCAATATCTCGAAGCTTGGTGTCAATAATCTTCTCTTGGGGCTTGCTCACATCAACAATAAAAGGCGATTTATTTGAGTGGGCCAAGAGCTAATTTATCTTGGGGCAATACAAGTCACTCAAAGTTTAGAATCAAAGGCGTTCTAGGGGATTTACAATCAGCAACCCCTTGGTATCTCGGCATCTAAAGCCTTTTTAGAGTCCCATAATCGACAAATCTCTTGGGGCTAGACATCAATCTTCGTTGGGCACACCGGCGACGACAGAATTCAAGCGAGGCAATCCGGACTTCGACCGAACATGACTTGATCTTGGGTTGGCTTTACAAACACACAATGGTTAAAATGGTTCACCCATGAACTAAAAAAAAAAAAAAAAACAAGACAAAAAGATTTTTATTTTTCTTTTTCTTGCAAATAAACTTTCTTTGTCTCCTTACTTGCGAAAAGTATGTGCTCCATTTTGCTTTGCTCCTAGCTTCTTCTCCAGCGTTCTCCATCATCCTTGAACTATGCTGGTCTGATTCCTTTCAAGGGATACGTAGGCAGCCCTCGGGCACGACCAACCCATTATCCAGAATGTCATCTCACCGACACTCCATCAAAGTACAAGCGACTCATCTTCATCAAAAGTGTCGACATCCTTCATTAAAGCCACGGCATCATAAATCCATCCCAAATCAAGCGGCCATGGTAAGTAAAGGTATGAACATCATTCATCAAAGCTCCTTTCAAATCACATCACACACATCACACCACAATCACAATTTCTCTCGCAATTTCTATTTCACATCTCACACAAGCACGTATATCTGCAAAGCATGCGCGTAACAGGTACAAGCACACAGCTCCACCTCCAGTCCCATATACGGACTCTAAATATTAGCCACGGTGGGCCGATTTCTATCAAGGCATCAGCAGGCAGACTCTTGAGTCCCTCCAGTCCCCTATACGGACTCTAAATATTGGCCACGGTGGGCCGATTTCTATCACCGCATCAGCAGGCAGACTCTCGAGTCCCTCCAGTCCCCTATACGGACTTTAAATATTGGCCACGGTGGGCCGATCTCTATCACCGCATCAGCAGGCAGACTCTCGAGTCCCTCCAGTCCCCTATACGGACTCTAAACATTGGCCACGGTGGGCCGATATCTATCACCGTACTTTTTGTACCAGCAGGCAGACTCTCGAGTCCCTCCAGTCCCCTATACGGACTTTAAATATTGGCCATGTTGGGCCGATTTCATGCCACCGCACCCTCTTCTATCAGTAAAAGTCGCCGCACCCCTTCTATCAGCAAAAGTCGCTCACACAGGGAGCGCATTCCTATCCCTTGCAATTTCAATAATTCATGCTTTTTATTTAGTCTTTATTTTCCCTTGTCGATGTCCTCGGTGGATGTTTTGTTCTTTCGTCGATGCGTTTTGCTTTGCAATCCACATCACCGAGGGGCTCTGTAGACACCCCGCCTTGGACCTCTCATGTCCCGATTGCATACACATTCTCTGTCTTCCTCTTTTCTGTTAAGTTTTGTTACTTTTCGTTAAATTTCGTTACTTTCCTATAACTTCATGACTTATTCCATTAGTCTTGGATTTGACTAAGTGACCAAGTCAATCTTGAGCCTTTGTTTACTTTGTTTTTGTTGACTTTCGTGGTGTTCGTTAAGTTTCTAACTGATTTCGTTAGTTTCGGGACTTAACTGCATAACTGGGTTAACTTTTGGGCTAAAATATGGATTTTCTGAAGGCGGGACGTGCGCGCCTTTGCCCTCCTTTGTGAGAGGTGTGCGCTTCCCATAGGGGGTGGGATGTGCGCGCATCCCACCTCCAGAATCCCAGATTTTACCAAATCTCCCTCCTTTTCTGATTTGTAACCCCCAAGGCCATTATGCCTTGGCTTGATCCGGGGAAGGGCCATCTTTGTGACCACAAACACTTCCCTAACACCTATATAAACCTCTTCATTCCACCATGGAATGGAGGAAGGATTCTTGACTCAAAAACTCTCTTAAAACTCAAAAGTCCATTTTCAAAGGTGGTTACTATAGACAACTTTAGCTCTTCCACCATTCAAGCACAAGGTACAATGCTCACTTTCTTCTTCTAAAGTCTTAATTTTATAACTTCTCTTTATCAAGACTCTCTATTTTACTTTCTTCATCTCTCATCTCTTTTAATGAGTATGCAATCTCCATAAAACGAAATTCAACCAAAAGGCCACTTCATTATTGAAGTTTGGTTTACATTCCAACATTCTAAACACCATTTTAATTCACCATTCATTTGTTTATGTAATTGTTTGATATGTAATCTTTAGCATAAATTAATCAATAAAACAATTCTCTTTTATTTTCCTATTATTTCCCCTTTCTTTACATTATAATTGTTAGCACTTTTCTCATATTAAAATAAGGACATTTAGCATTAGAACACCAATAGTAGCTAGACCCGCGTAAGCTGGGCGGAGTGGGTGGTTAACTACTTCTCACTCCGTCACCTAACCCCCGAACTCTTCTCTTCCCGAATCTCTGGTTTTGTACATAAATTAGGCTATTTCATTAGGTTTTTCTTATGTTCCCTTAATAACATAGGTGGCGACTCTAAACAATCTAAAACAAGTTAGACATTCTAGGATAATTCACTGCTCTAGCCAAGCCGTGGTTTCCCGGGGTATCTACAATTGTCTTCGGCTTGTACCCTTCCAAAGGCTTAACCTTTCCCTTTACTACCAAGGCTTCAAATGCTTCGTCTCGGGTTACTCCTAGGAGAGGAGTGAAAATTTGGTTGTTGGCGGCACCTTTTTGACTTTTGAGGGACGAACAACTTGAGCATGTTTTACTGTTGACCTTTGTCTTGTTGTCGGTGAATTCTTGCAAACAGGCCTTGAGTTTGGACACTTCTTCCTCGTGAATTATTCTTTCGTAATCAAGACGGGCCTTGAGTTCGGAAACCTCTTCTTTGTGAATCTTCTTGTCGATATCGAAACGGGCTTGCCACAAATTGTCTTTACGGCGGGCATCCTCGACAATTCTATCCATTTGTTCCCCCATTGATTTCATTATGTTGAGTAACCCATCGTTGGACACGAAATCACTTCCACCATTGTTGTTGTTGATGTTCGAAGCCATTGAACCTATTGAAAGAGCACGATTGATCTTAGATTGGCCCATAAACACCTTTTGACTAAAATAATTTCACCCACAAACAAGGAAAGGACTCAACCACACAAAGAAAAGACTTTTATTATTATTATTATTATTTACAAAATTCGGAAGGACGTAGTCCTTTTTGGGGTTTCTAGAAAATAGTGGAATCGTCACACTAGTATATAGACCTTCCCGCGGTCCCATATACTCATCGGATTCCACCACGCTTGTGATACATACATGTGACGGGATTAAACTAAATTAATGTCATAAAGCATACATGCGGGGGCGGAGTTTTATTTTGTCCATAATAACCACTTGGGGACAGAGTTTTATTTCGTCCATAATAACCACTTGTTTCTCTTGGAAACAGCATGTGTAATTTGATGACATTAGTTTAGGGAAATCTCGACACACGTAAACCGACTTAGTCACAGAGTGTTAGAACCTAAACTAAGAATTGTGTTTGCTTGTGCTCGGTTAAAAAGAGGCTTAAGGTCACCCTCGGCATGTATTCATGAACTACACCACGGGTTGAGGTTTACCGCTTCGAGAGAGTCAAGGTCGGGTGGAGCTTGAAACTCTCTAGGATGGGCCTCGACGGGTTTGGGGTTATGGACTTGTGCGACTCGATAGTGAGCAATTCATAGGAATATGTGTATGTAGTGTGAGGTCAAGCCAAGTGACAAATTTTTTTTTTTTAAAGAAATAAAAAGCAAATAAACACATATTTACAACTTTCGAATCACCCTTTGACCGATAAAATAAACAGAAAGTAAAAGAAGTTATGTACAGGCCCGGTGCCCACACACTGTCAAAACTGTTCTGTTTCTGTGCACTGTTCTGTTCTGGAAATGCGCCCAAAAGCGCGCGCATTGGGCTACCTACTCGGGAGGCGCGCGCGTTAGAGGAAGAGGGGCAGAGGCGCCCGCTTCTGGGTAAAAACCTGCAAATCAGTGGGTTCAAGGGACTGCCTTGACCCTAAAAATAAAACTTTCCCCTGCAGTAATTGTTAGCACAAAAACATGGAATTGAAGGACGAGATGAGAGGCGGGCGATTATGGTAATTAGGGTCGGACGCGTGTGCTTTAGGCCAAGAAGGTCAGAGGCGCGTGCTTCCAACCCTTTTTACCAGAATGCCCAAAAAACAGAATAAAAGAACACCAAAAGCAGAAACGCATGTTTAACCCTCTAAATTATCCCCAGCAGAGTCGCCACTGTAGATACCCCGGAAAAATCCACTACTTGGCTAGAGCGGTGAATTATCCTAGGATGTCTAACTTGTTTTAATTGTTAGAGTCGCCACCTATGTTTTTAAAGGAACATAAGAAAACCCTAATGAATAGCCTAATTTATGTACAAAACCAGAGATTCGGGAGAGAAGGGTTCGAGGGTTAGATGACGGAGTGGGAAGTAGTTAAACACCCACTCCGTCCCGCTTACGCGGGTCTTGCTACTATTGGTGTTCTAATGCTAAATGTCCTTATTTTAATATGAGAAAAGTGCTAACAATTATAATGTAAAGAAAAAGGGAATTGCAAAGGGAAATAAAAAGAGACTTATTTTATTAATTTAATGCCAACAATTACATGTCAAACGATTACATTAAGAAGTAAATGATAAATTAAAATGGAGTTTGGAATGTTGGAATGCAACCTTGACCAAACTTCAATAGTGAAGTGGCGTTTTGGTTTTATCCCTTTTTATGGAGATTGCATACACATTAGAAGAGATGATAGATGAAGAAAACAACTAAAGAGTTTTGATAAAGAGAAGTAAAAGAGTTTAGAAGGAGAAAGTGGGAGTTGTACCTTGTGCTTCAATGGGAAGAACTAATTTGTCTATAGTAACCACTCTTTGAAAATGAACTTTTGAGTTTTAGAGAGTTTTTGAGTCAAGAATCCTTCCTCCCCTTCCATGGTGGAATGAAGAGGTATTTATAGGTGTTAGGGAAGTGTTTGTGGTCACAAAGATAGCTCTTCCCCGGATCAAGCCCAGGCATAATGACCTTGGGGGTTACAAATCAGAAAAGGAGGGAAATTTGGCAAAATTTGAGACTCTGGAGGTGGGATACGCGCACATCCCACCCCCTTATAGGAAGCGCATGCCTCCCACAAAGGAGGGCAAAGGCGCGCACGTCCCACCTTCAGAAAATCCATATTTTAGCCCAAAAGTTGGTCCCGTTATGCAGTTAAGCCCCGAAACTAACGAAATCAGTCAGAAACTTAACGAACATCACGAAAGTCAACAAACACAAAGTAAACAAAGACTCAAGGTTGACTTTTTCACTTAGTCAAATCCAAGACTAATGGATTAAGTCAAGAACTTAACAGAAAGTAACGAAAGTTAACGAAAAGTAACAAAACTTAACGAAAAAGAGGAAGACAGAGAATGTGTATGCAATCGGGACATGAGAGGTCCAAGGTGGGGTGTCTACAACTTGTGACTCATTTTTCGAGCTTCTTCAAGCATGCTCCCCTAAAGTATGTCAGAAGGCTTCCCGAGAATGGAGTAGCTCTTGCCATGTCGTCTTATGATTGTTCCCTCACACGAGGACGAGTCTCTTGCTTTGCTCAACAAATGATGATGCCCTAGGGGCTATGTGACTCAAGAACAAGAGCTTTATTTACTTCATTTAACATTTAATGAGCCCTAGGGGCTATGCTCAAGAAAGATGTGTGAGACTATCCTCAAAGTCTGTCTAAAGGAATGTTGAAAAACCTTCTTGTCATTTGTGCTCGTGCCTGTTCCCCCAATCAAGGATATGCCTTTCTCGCTCTACTTGTAATAAATGGTGGCACACTAGGGGCTACAATCAAGTTTCAAAAGGCTCCCTCAGCAAGAACCAATTCACTTCACCTCCCAACGATGGCCCCAGCAAAGTCATATGCAACATTGGAAGCTTCCTCAATAAGTTTGGCACCAAAGGTCTCAAGGGGATTCGCAATCTACAATCTTTTGGGCTATGGCATTACAGTAATCCAAGCAAAGGGAAATATTAGGGCTTCGCAATTGATAATATTTTTGGGGGATGATATCCGAGCAATTCAATGTGGGGAATAGGTACAAAGAGAGCCAAATAAATAATTTTTTATTTATTTGGAATGTTGGATCATGTCCTTCGAGACCATCTCTATGGATTGGAGAGGTTCTAGGCTGATCTTTTTGATGGGATTACACTACTTCAAAGCAAAGAATGAGATGATAAGAGAGAAGACAAAGGAGTTACCTAAGCATTCTTCAAGAATCCTATGGATGGCCTTAACAAAAGGCCTTGAGGATCTAAAAGCTTTGACTTGAATTGTGTTATGGCTTGATGAATTTTGTGGGTTGCCCTTGTAAGACTGATATGTATTTGCGCGCGGGTTTTGGAGCGGTTTCGTCCTTCGCTTTACCTTTTGATTTGGAGAGTCGCCACCATGTTGTTGTCAGAACACAGACCGTGATATCTGGATTCGGGGGTTAAGTGATGAATTGGGAAGGTCAGGGAGCACCCAATTCACCCAATCTATGATTGGTCTTGCTAAGAAATCATCATCATTGTTTCAAAATCATGTAAAACGTATGCAAAAAGAACCAAATAAATAATTTCTTATTTATTTGGAATGTCGGATCATGTGCTTCGAGACCATCTCTATGAATTAGAGAGGCTCTAGGTTGATCCTTTAATATAATCACACTACTTCAAAGACAAAGAAGGAGATGAGGATATAGAAAACAAAAAGTTTTACCTAAGCGTTCTTCAAGAATCCTATGGATGGCCTTGACTAAAGGCCATGATAATCTGATGAATTTGGCTTGAATGGTGTTGTGAAGGGTTGAATTTCGTGGGTGAGGGAGAGAGGCTGATTATGGAGACCTCTTTAATCAGACTTGGAGTGGTTTTGGGTGAATGACCATTCTAGAGGTTTTTCGGTTCAAGAACCTCTTTATTTATAGGAGATCTTGACCTAGGGTTTTAGCCAAGAAGGTAAGTTGTGATGGGAATCCAAGACTTGATTTCCACAGAGGTATTTTTGGACTCTAGGATCGTTCATTAGGTTTTCCCGGATTGCCTAAGTGTTTGCCAAGAAAAGGGGTTGAGATCAACAAGGAAACTGACCAAAACCCGACTGTCAAGGGGGGATGTCTCGTACGAGACATCAATGTCTCGTATGAGATATCTCAGTGCTGGAATTCACTTTTTGCCCTCTGCAGTAGTTTTAATGTTCATTTTGGCCCCTGACTAACGGAGTTAGTCAAAAACTTAACGAAACATGTCCAACTTAATGAGTTTCGACCCAAATCAAAGGCGAGACACAGAAGTAGTGTGATTATGAATGAATGTCCAAAATGGGGTGTCTACAGAGCCCCACGGCGATGATACTTATGGATGAAGTAACGTCGTCGATAGAAAAGACACCATTTTGAACTAAGGGTATGGTCGTGCGAAAAGCTGCCTACGTATTCCTCGGAAGGAAATCAGACCAAACGTAGTTCGACTATGAAAATACGCGAAAACGGGAGGTTTAAGGTATTTTGAAAACAATACTTGCGGTAAGTAAAGTTTAAAGTTTAGAGAGTAACCCATACTGAGGAATCAATGGCCTTGACCCAATTCTGAATATAGTCCTTTTTGTTGATGACGAACCGTCTCTAGTTGCAATCCATACTGAGGAACCAATCTCTTTGACTCTAATTCTGAATATACCCTATTGTTGATGACGAACCGTCTTCAGCTCTGGTGAATATCCTGTGTTATTCACTTACGTCTTGATAACAGTCGTGGGATCACTGGTTGCGGAGATGCCAATTACTTGGATCCTTTCCAACGAGATTGCCTCTTCGTCAGAAAATATGAATCCTATGCCATTAACATACATCTCGATCACAATTATGGGACTCTGAGAGGTGTGAATCCTTTGTTATTAACATACGTCTTGATAACAGTCGTGGGATCACTAGTTGCAAAGATGCCAATTACTTGGATCCTTGCTTCTCATTCCAATGAGATTGCCTCTCCGTCGGAAAATATGAATCCTATGCTATTAGCTTACACCTTGATGGCAATTATGGGACTCTAAATGGTGGGATCCTGTGTTATTAACTTACGTCTCGATAATAGTCATGGGATACCCAGTTGTAAATCCTGTGCCATTAACATACGTCTCGATGACAGTCGTTGGATTTAGGGTTTGTTGAGGTAGATTTTGTTGCTCATCCATGATCTTGGATGTGCGGTGAGAATAAATTCATACTAAGAAACAACTTTGCTTGTTCCAATTCTGAAAATATCCATTTCTTGATGATTCAATGTTCCATCTTGAACCGGGTTCAGATTTGACCTTTCCGTCTAAAGCAGGGCTTTTTCTGACCTTTCTGTTAAAAAGCAGGGCTTTTCTAGAATTTCTTGTTTAAAAGAAGGGATTTTCTGGAATTTCCTAAGAAAACAGGGTTTTCTATGGATTTGCTGGGGATATCTCGTACGAGGGAGGGATACCTCGTACGATCCATCTTTGTTTTTGCGCAGAACAGAGTTATTTCAGGCGCTGAAAGTGATTTTGAAATCACTTTTCACATTTGCTTTCGAGAGCTTATCAACCCTAGGCGATTTTCTTCCCAAAAATCTCCATTTTCACCAAGTTCTAGTGATTCCCAACCCTTTCAAATGGCCGGTGTACATCATTCACATAAGGAACACCTCTTCGGTAGGCATATGAAGGATAAAGTGTGGGCGACGGATGATTTGTGCCCGTTCCCCGAGGATCATGCTTCTCATGCCGTTCGGATGAGGTGGGTAAGGATCTCTTCCTTTTACTGAGTTTTCATGTCAATTTGTCATTGCATGTCTCAATCTGCTGCCTTCGCAGTTTGACTTTTGTCAATTATCGCTGCTAGGGTTTACTATGCATGGCTAATCTTTCAATGGAATTTCATCCTTGTTGATGTTGAAAATCATTGTAGTATAGTAGTACATGATTTCGAATGTTGCTTTAGGCAATTCTGCTACTTTTCGGGTAAAATGCTTAAATGAGGATTTTACCAATTTTTTGACACATGTCTCTTATGCCTTTGTTGTTTACAGTCATCCAGGGTGATCAACAACTGTAGAGGCAGCGTGCGAGCGGTTTCCGAGAGGTGGGAAACTCTTAATGGCGAGATGAAGGAAGAGATCGAGAATATCGGGCTGAAACCCTTCTTTGACGGCTTAGTCAGTGAGAGGAGGAACGTTCACTTGCTCTAGGCTATTCAGGAGCGCTGGTGGGATAGTACTCACACCATGCACATGTGGTGGGGGGAGGACACTATGACTCCTATTGACTTTCATGCCATTACTGGGCTTGCTATCGCCGGTGAGCCGCTTGAGGTGGATGTCGATTTCTCTCCCAGTAGGGATGATATGATGCATTTTCTGGGCTTCTCTGTGCGTACCCTAGGCAAGGGTATCCCTTTGAAAGCTTTGAGAGACAAGATGGATGCCTATGTTGCCATTAATGTAGGCCAGATGCATCTTACTGCTACCCGCGTCGTAGCCGTTCGCGGCTTTCTGTGGTGGGCCTTTTCTGAGACGCTGTTTGCCAATCATGCGTCGACTTCCCTTTTCACTCTGCTTAGCTGCCTGAGGGATATGCAGCATGTCACTGATGCTAGCTGGGGTTCGGCTGGCCTGGCCCACTGCTATGTGGCGATGGATGAGAGTTCGTGGGATCGGGAGAACGCTGGCTTAGGCGGCTACAGTCATGCCTAGGAGGTATAATACTCATTTCCTTCTGTATTCCTCCTTTATTTCAGCCCATGTTTACTTTCTGTCTCGGTAACTCATTCAGTCCTGACACATTTTTCTATATTTCTCCCATTTTGTAGGCCTGGGTTACGCCATGTTTGGTCTCTTCACTTTCAACCTTTGAGACAACACTGTTATGTTCCTAGACACTTTGAGATGGCACTGGGATAACAGGGATACCCGTGATGAGCATGCAGAGGGGGATGTGTTGGTAGTGGTGCCCTAGGCACGTTTAATAAACGTTGTAATTGTTATCATTTATTTCATATCAATAAAAAGATGTTTTGATTATTATTGTTGTTCATGTTTACTTATAATAATCTCCGTCCCTAGTCCTTCTTAAGCACTAGTATAAAGGCTAAATGATCATGAGATGATCATGTTAGATTTATGGGTACTTATTTGGAACAAGGTACTGGACATGACCCGCTGTATGAGATTTATGTCATGGTCTATGTCGTACATATATCTCATATTAGTTATGTCATTCTAATCCTTAGACATGAATTTATTATAGTCTTCCACTTGATGAACATTATGTTTGACATATTCAAACGCTACTTTTAACCGGGTAGTTATAAAGTGTATGATTGGCATAATCGGATTCACGTAGGGAAGAATAATAAGCTAAATGGATTTGTCCCTCTTCGGAGAGATCTCAAGCTTAGGCCTCTCGTAGGAATGATGTTGATGAAAATGTTCGGCCGGACTCAAATGAATTGATTAGATTAATGTCATTTGGATTATCAACATATTCGGAATCGAGAAAGTATTGAACAAAGACAAGTTGACCATTTGACCATGACTTGTGTTCAATGAGATCGTGGACAAAGGGATTATGACATATTCTAAAGGAATGCGAACTTGTATCTAGTTATACTATTTGGGTAGGTATGACGGTTTGATAGAATCTAATCATATCTTATGGTTTCATGTTTGAACCCATTGCTAACTTAGTGTAATCCTAGAGGGTCACACACAATAGAACGAATCTTAAATAAGGACTATATTGGAATATTGAGTCGAAGGACTTTGGAGGAATTTGGAAATTAGGGAAATCTGGGGAAGGTGTGCGACCGCACAAAAGGGATTGGGCGGCCGCACAACTTGGCTCAAAAAGTACCAGAAACCTTCCAGATAGATGTGCGACCGCACAAGTGGTTTTGGGCGGCCGCACACCATGACGGGACTGGTTTCCTAATTTGATTTGGAAAAGAATTTTGGACGGGTTTTGACACAAGTTTCCTATTTGGAATAGGTCTAACTTGTATATAAACAGCCAAATTCGGGCCAGAACAAAAAAAATAGCTTTTGTGCAAGTCTCAAAGAGTTTAAGAGAGGTTTTGTTTTGTTCTAAGATATCCTAGATTGAAGAACAAAATAATACACAAATAAAATTCCATATAGTTCATATTGATTGTGAAAACGTGTTTCACAATTTTGGTCTAGCAACCAAGATCAAGTGTTCTTGATATTCGTTTAAGGTGTGGATACCGCTAGAGGGTGAAGCTTATCATCTTCAAAGTTCGTGTTCTAACTTGTCCGTGATTAAAGCTTCAATTTCTCCACCAAGATCAAAGACCAAATTCAAAGTCATCAAGGGTTAGTTTGTCTAGTATTCATATTGCAAGTATTTGATTCAATCATATGAATGGATCTATGGGCTTTGGGTTTCATAAAATTTTAAATGCTATTTTCCGCTGCGCATGTTACTCCAAAACCCAACAGTGGTATCAGAGCCCCGTTCATGTTGATTATTTCAATACTTAGATCATGTTGTGAGTATATAAATTGTTTATGTGCCTAATATGATATGAATATTGGATATATGATGTCTATGTGTTATATGATTTTATGTGGTTTATTGTTTTACAACTTTAATCGCACTATTGAATCGCACTAAAAATTATGTTGGATTCTGAATTGTTTGATTATTAATTTTTGATTGGATCAAAGTTTTAATAATCGAGGAAAACAATTTTGAGACAAATATTCGAACTTTAAAAATTCTGTCTGATGCTACTGTGCGACCGCACAGAAATTATTGGGCGACCGCACAGATTTTCTTGGGCGGCCGCACAGTTAGTTAGAATCAGAATCAAATTCTGGAATTTTGATGGGGTCCAACCGAATCAGTGACAATACCGGCCAGACCTGCTGATCTGGAGCGGGTTTTGGGCAGTTGGTTTTGGTGTGGATCTTGGGGTTTGATTTGCCTATTTGTTTTGATCTTGTGACTCTAAGATTGGTTCAAGGTTTGGATGATTAATCTACGTTCATCGAGATTGTGTTTCCCAAACTTGATTGCAATCAAAGTTTCAAAGATAAAACGAAGTTAGAATTATGAAGAGTTCATAATTGCTAAAATTGAGAAACAAAGTTCTTGATTCAATGATTGGAGATCCATGTGGAATTGTGGATGCAGTTGGCCTACGTTTATCGAGACCATCTATTGCTTAGTTTCGGCCACATGGACTACTTTCTTGGTTTCTTGAATTAGTGCGGAATTGTGGTTGCCTTATGGCTTAGTTTCGGCCGCACTTTTTGTTGTCTTGATTTGGAGATAATAACCAAAGTTGAAATAATCTCATCCTCATAATTATAGAGAAACTAATGACACATAAATATTATGCTTAAATTAATGGAGATTAATTTAGTGGCTAAACTTGATGCGTAACATGTTTATATTATATGCTCATAAATGTGTTGTATGCTATATGTGATGAATCTTCAAAGAAAGTTTTAAGTTCTTTTTGCCATGCCATGATTAAAACACTTGTTTATACATGGGTGATTTTGATGTGGGTTCGCCTCCGCGAGGTGAATTAATTTTATTCATGTATGAGCAAGATGAGGTTCATTAATTCAATGTGGGCTTGCCTCCGCAAGGTGCATTAAATTGAATGGTTCCTATACGTTTAAAATGGTTGGACTTAATTAGGCGTCAAAACAGTTTTGGGCCTAGGCAAAAGATGAGATTAAACATGCTTTTTGAAATTGGATTTCTCAAAGAATCTCATAAAAGAATCTAAGAATCATATGGGATATGATTGACATGATTGTCTACCTAATTAATTTAGTTTTGAGCGGTCCGCCTCCGTGGACTCAAAAGTTAAATTAAAGTTGGATCTTAGCCCAATTAAAATATTATACATTGGATGTATATGAAGGTTATATAATTTACTGGGAGTATTTTGTTTGAAAAATACATTATTTATTTTTTTAATGAAACCGGTACTTATTAAATTTTAGAAATTTTGCATATTTGTAGACAATGACTACTAACACTCAATCAGTTTTGTTGCGATCGATCCTTGAGAAGGATAAGCTCCAAAAGAATGGTACTAACTTTATGGATTGGATCCGTAGCCTAAGAATTGTTCTAAGGCAAGAAGATAAGTTGTACATTCTCGATGGGCCTCTTCCTGTGAACCAGAACCTACTGCCCCTAGGGCAGAAAGAGACAGTTACAAGAAACATCGTAATGATTCTAGAGATGTAAGCTGTCTCATGCTTGATACCATGTGCTCAAAACTCCAACAAAGTTTGGAACATTTGGAAGCCTATGAGATAGGCGTGGAGTTAAGAGCCATGTTTCAAGAGCAATCTAGGCAAGAGAGGTACAAGACCATTGTTGAATTCACTTCTTGCAAAATAAATGAAGGGCAACAAGTGAGTCCTCACATGCTGAAAATGAAAGGCTATGTAGAGCACCTTGAGAAACTTGGCTATCCAATCCCATTGGAGTTAGCCACGGATCTCATTCTTAATTCATTGCCTAAAAGTTATAATCAGTTTGTGATGAATTATAATATGCATGGAATGGATAAGAATCTCTCCGAGTTGCATGGGATGCTTAA
Organism: Campanula takesimana; assembly: GCA_026119855.1. Lineage (NCBI taxonomy): Eukaryota > Viridiplantae > Streptophyta > Magnoliopsida > Asterales > Campanulaceae > Campanula > Campanula takesimana. The sequence goes on along the minus strand of JAOWBW010000187.1, from coordinate 888,048 downwards.
AACTGCGGAGATGAAGATTGTGGAGAAAGGTTCTCCCGTGCTCTTGGTTCATGATGGGAAGAAGGCTAATGCCAAAGGAAAGGGTACGAAAGTTGTCAAACCCAAGATAAGCAAGGCAAAGGTTGCTAAGGATTCTGAGGCAAAACCCGATTCACAAAAGGATGTAATCTGTTTCCATTGTCAAGAAATTGGTCATTGAAAACGTAATTTCAAGGCTTTCTTGGAAGAGTAAAAGAAGAAGAAGGGAAGGAAGGCTGCGTCGACTTCAGGTATCTATATAATAGATATTCTCCTTTCTACCACTGATTCTTGGGTATTGGATACCGGATGTGGTTCTCACATTTGTTTAAATGTGCAGGGACTAAAGAATAGGAGACTACTTAAAGAGGGTGAAGTACACCTACGCGTGGGGAATAGAGCAAGAGTTGCTGTATTAGCTGTAGGGACTTATGAAGTCACTTTACCTTCCGGATTAATTCTTGTTTTGAACAATTGTTATTATGTTCCGGATTTAAGTAGAAATATCATTTCAATTTCTTGTTTGGATAATGAAGGTTTTAAGTTTCTTATTGAGAATAAGAAATTTTCTATTTATTTAAATGATGTGCTTTATGGTATTGCTAATTCATTTAATGTCCTTTACGTCTTGAATGTCAAGAATGAAAATAATGACAATGTCTATCATATAAATAAGAAATCTAAATCTAATGATGTAAATCATACTTATTTGTGGCATTGCCGTCTTGGTCATATTAATGAGAAGCGTATCTCAAAACTCCATAGGGACGGACTTTTGGGTTCATGTGACTTTGAGTCATATGACACTTGTGAGTCGTGTCTTCTTGGAAAAATGACTAAGACACCTTTTACCATGTTAGGTGAAAAGGCAAGCGACTTATTGGGGTTAATACATTCCGATGTATGCGGACCATTATGTAGCAATGCTAGGGGAGGATTTCAATACTTCATAACCTTCACTGATGATTATAGTAGATTTGGGTATGTTTACCTAATGAAACATAAAAGTGAAGCATTTGAGATATTTAAAATATTTCAAAATGAAGTAGAAAAATAACTTGGCAAAAGTATTAAGGCACTTCGATCAGATCGAGGTGGAGAATACTTGAGTCATGAATTTGATGATCATCTAAAGAATTGTGGAATAGTTTCACAATTGACTCTACCCGGAACACCACAATGGAATGGTGTGTCTGAGAGGAGAAATCGGACCTTGTTAGACATGGTTCGATCAATGATGAGTCAAGTTGATCTTCCAATATCCTTTTGGGGTTACGCTCTAGAAACCGCTGCATTCACACTAAATCGTGTTCCAACTAAATCGGTTCAAAAGACTCCATATGAGATGTGGAGCGGAAAGAAAACTTGTTTATCTTTCATGAATATTTGGGGTTGCGAAGCCTTTGTCAAAAGACTTGTCTCTAACAAACTTGCACACAAATCTGACAAATGTATTTTCGTGGGATATCCAAAGGAAACTAGAGGATATTACTTTTACAACCGTGAGGACAACAAAGTTTTTGTTGCCCGAACTGGTGTCTTTCTAGAGAAAGAGTTTCTCTCCAAAGAAATCAGTGGGAGTAAAATAAATCTTGAAGAGATTCGAGACCCAGAAAATGACGTTGAACCAATAGTGGAACAAGAACAAGAACCACAAGGAGTTGTGGAACCTGTTCAAAATACACAAGCAACTCGCAGATCTAGTAGGTTACGATCCGAGCCCGAGAGATATGGATTTCTCGTAACGGATAGTAATGAGGTGAAAATCATTGAGAATGATGAACCGTCAACCTACCAAGAGGCGATGTCATCTCCTGATTTGGATAAGTGGCTTGGAGCCATGGAATCCGAATTGCAATCCATGCAAGACAATCAAGTTTGGAACTTGATTGATGCGCCCGAAGGTATAAAAACCATAGGATGCAAATGGGTCTTCAAGAAGAAGACTGACATGGATGGGAAGGTGCATATTTACAAAGCTAGGCTTGTAGCGAAAGGTTATAGGCAAGTTCATGGTATTGACTATGATGAAACCTTTTCACCCGTAGCAATGATCAAGTCTATAAGAATTCTGCTTGCCATTGCCGTATATCATGACTATGAAATATGGCAAATGGATGTCAAAACCACTTTCCTAAATGGAAAACTACAAGAGGATGTGTATATGACACAACCGGAAGGTTTTGAACATAATTCTAAGGTATGCAATTGCAGAGATCTATCTATGGATTGAAGCAAGCTTCAAGGAGTTGGAATCTCCGTTTTGATAAATCGGTCAAAGAGTTTGGTTTCATCAAGAACGAAGATGAGCCTTGTGTATACAAGAAGATTAGTGGGAGCATAGTGCTATTCCTGATTTTATATGTGGATGACATATTACTCATTGGAAACGACATTCCTACACTTCAGTCCGTAAAGACTTGGTTGGGAAAGTGTTTCGCAATGAAAGATATGGGTGAAGCCGCATATATACTTGGCATTAAGATCTATAGAGATAGATCAAGGAGGCAACTTGGTTTAAGCAAAAGTACATACATTGACAAGGTCATTAGAAGATTCCGTATGGAAAATTCTAAAAGAGGAACCTTACCAGTGTTACATGAAGTTTCTCTAAGCAAGACTCAATGTCCTAAGACAAAAGATGAGTGTGATAAAATGAATGATGTTCCATATGCTTCGGCAATTGGGTCCATCATGTATGCCATGATTTGTACTAGGCCGGATGTATCTTATGCTTTAAACATGACAAGTAGATACCAATCCGACCCCGGTGAAAATCACTGGATGGCTGTAAAAGCGATTCTTAAGTACTTGAGAAGAACTAAAGATTCGTTTTTGGTCTATGGAGGAATGGAAGATGATCTCGTGGTAAATGCTTACACGGATGCAAGCTTCCAAACCGATAAAGATGATAGCCGATCGCAATCAGGTTTTGTGTTTGTGTTAAATGGTGGAGCTGGAAGAGTTCCAAGCAAAGTACAACCGCTGATTCTACAATGGAAGCTGAGTATATTGCTGCATCAGATGCTGCAAAGGAAGCTGTTTGGATTAAGAAGTTCATTACTGAACTTGAAGTGGTTCGTAGTATTGCTTATCCAATAGACCTTTATTGTGATAATAATGGTGCTATTGCTCAAGCAAAGGAACCGAGAGCACATCAGAAATCCAAACACATACTTAGGCATTTTCATATCATTCGAGAAATCGTTAATAGGGGAGACGTAAATATATGCAGAGTACCTACTGATGATAATATTGAGTCGAAGGACTTTGGAGGAATTTGGAAATTAGGGAAATCTGGGGAAGGTATGCGACCGCACAAAAGGGATTGGGCGGCCGCACAGCTTGGCTCAAAAAGTACCAGAAACCTTCCAGATAGATGTGAGACCGTACAAGTGGTTTTGGGCGGCCGCACACCATGACAGGACTAGTTTCCTAATTTGATTTGGAAAAGAATTTTGGACGGGTTTTGACACAAGTTTCCTATTTGGAATAGGTCTAACTTGTATATAAACAACTAAATTCGGGCCAGAACAAAAAAAAATAGCTTTTGTGCAAGTCTCAAAGAGTTTGAGAGAGGTTTTGTTTTGTTCTAAGATATCCTAGATTGAAGAACAAAATAATACATAAATAAAATTCCATATAGTTCATATTGATTGTGAAAACGTGTTTCACAATTTTGGTCTAGCAACCAAGATCAAGTGTTCTTGATATTTGTTCAAGGTGTGCATACCGTAAGAGGGTGAAGCTTATCATCTTCAAAGTTCGTGTTCTAACTTGTCCGTGATTAAAGCTTCAATTTCTCCACCAAGATCAAAGACCAAATTATCTTCCCTATTACTTTCTATTACGAGGAATCAATATTTCTTGTTATAGATAGTATCCTATCAGTTATGCAAATTTCTTGTGTATAATTGAACGAATTTCCACAACTCCTTGTGAATATTTGTTCAACTTCCATCTTAGGTTCCATGTCATTTTTGGGTCTCGAACTCTTCGAGATACATTTTACTCCCACTAGTTCTTTAGAGATAAACGATTTATCTAGAAAGTGCTATTTAGAGTGACAAACGATTTGTACTCTAAAGGGTGTAAAATTAATATCATTAAGATATTCCATAAAATACATTTATTAGATTTAGGTGTGATTTTGTCCAAGACAAAACTTTTCTCAAAAGTATCATATCACAAATCTTTATGAAAGACAAACCAAGTTTTCTTTCATTCCATATCTTATATGGTATAACGAACCTACTTAGACGAATCTCAATTTAGTGTAATCGCAGCTGTTTCCATCACTAAATCCAGAAGGATAATTAAAGATCAGTTTGACTTATTATGAGACAAAAAACTGTGTTTTACAGACAATTTGTAAACTTCTGGAACATCATCCGTACGACTGCTGTTTCCAGATTCTGTTTTTCTTAAATTGCAGACTTTCTGCAGAATTCTCATCGAGTCCAAGGCTCAAATATTCATTACTTTGATCTAATCAGAGTACATCAATACTTTTTCCATGAGGTGTTGAAATCCTTTCTAGCATTGTTACTATAATAAACTACATACATCAAAATGTATAAGTTCAAAAGAGTACTTCCTCTTACTACTATTAGTAAAAGATGTCTTGATCAATTTCTAAGATTCACATCTATCACATGATTCGAAATCATATGAATTTAAAAGTCCGTCCCATGGAATTTTAGATATGTGTTTCTTATCATTTGATATAGACATTAATGCTTTAAGAATGTAACGCTTACATCTTTAGATTCGGATTTCCTTTATTTATGTTTATACTCATTATTTTGTTCTTCCAAGATAAGGATGTTAAGTCCCATTATATGATTAGCAATACAATAAGGCAAATCATATTTAATGGAACACTTTCTTATTCGAAATAGGAAATATCCATAATCTTGTAATGAAGAAACCAAAATAATATTTCTACTTAAAATAAGAACATAGCACCATTTGTTCAAAACAAATATGAACTTATTAGGTAAAGACACTTCGCAAGTTCCTATGAATAATGTTGCAACCATTGTATCATTATTGCCACATAGGTTAATCTTTACCTTCCTTAAGTAGAATTTTAATATAAATACTTGAAGTGGTAGTCCAACTACCCTTCCTTTTGATCTTTTAATTCAAATCGTAATTTCTCCAGCGGTCAATCCTATTGCCAAAGTAGAAATTACTTTCTTTGGATTCTAGGTTTTAGCCACAAATATTTCCTTTAGGCTCGACAACTCTTGTCTTTCCTTTATCTTAAATCCTTGTCCTTATTTACCTTTAGAGTTTGAGAAGGTTTCCATTTGATATTAAGACATAGCATTTTAAACATCAAATGTCGCTTATGAATTAATGTCAAATCCGTTTGTTAGTTCCAAACTAACTTGATTATCAAGCCATATCAAGGTAATTAATAGGTCTCTCCATGTTCGAAACATGATAACTTATTGACATACCTTTCATTCATCAAATGAATGTTAGACTCTAATCAATCTCAAACTTGTCTTGCCTTGCTTGTGGGAACGCTTCCTACAAGCATCCATGTGTTTCAGATACTTCTAAAGTTCTAAACATATGGTAGCAAGTCATAAGATAATTGACATATATAGAATCATCCACATGTTTCTAATCAATGTCTTTGTCCATCCTTAAGGCATTAGGTTTCTTAGGAATATGATTTATTAAGAATTCATAACTTCCGATCTTGCTTTAGAACAATTCTTAAGCTCATGACTAGGTCATGGAAGTTAATCTTATTCTTCTTAAAGTGGGGTCAATCGCAGTAATTATACATGATTATAGTTTAAGACATTCTACGAAATATGCAAATAAATATACACATATATTTCATACCATTATCATTTAGAGACATTTAATGTATTTCATAAATACTCCCACTAAATTATACACCTTCAAATACAACAATTGTATAATATAATTTAAGTGGGTTAAGATTCATATTTCACCTAACTTTGAGTCGGCTAGGGCACGACTGCTCAAAAACAAGTTATTTAGGTAGATAACTCTTTATCAATCACATCATATGTGACTCTTAGATCTTTTATGAAATTTTTAGACATCTTATGTCAAACATGTTTTAATCTCATATGTGCCTTAGGCCCAAATCTGTTTTGATAGCCCAATTAAGTCAAACCATTTTAAACGTATAGGAAACTTTGATTCACTCATCTTGCTCATAGATGAATAGAATTAATGCGCCTATGCTAGGGCATAACCCACATAAAACTACCCATGTACTCACAAGTGTTTTAATCATGGATTGGCACTTGACTTAAGTTTTAAGAAGGTTTATTTGCTTAGAGATATGCATCATATATTTAATTATGTCAAACATAATATAATATAGTCTTTGCATAATGATGTTAACTAATCCAATTAATTAACAGAAGCAAAATCTTGTGATTTAATTATGAAGCAACATAATGGGGCTGGAATCTAAATTATCTGTAAACAATTTACAGATTGGATATTTCATTTGCATTCCCAGAAACAAGGCGTGAGCCTGCCATTGGTCCATGCAATGAATTAATCCAAATTTAGTTTCCTTCTCTTGCAAACGATTTGCAATTTGTATAGGGGTAATTCTGAAACTTTGAGATTACGCCAATTTTAAACTCCTTTAAGATTCTGATCTCATTAACAGTTTAGACTTCTGAACTTAAATCTGTTTTAGGAAACACGGTTTCCAAAACCTGTCATCTGAAACAAATCAGAATCAGTAATGCCTAAACCATCCGTACGGATGTTTCTGGAAGCATCTAGATTTATCCGTACATCTCTTTCATACAGGTCACATATACTCTGAACTCTTCAGAATTCTGAAACTGTATCCGCAGAGTATCTTGAAATTGAAAGCACAAACCGGACGGCCGAAACTAAGCCAAAAGGCATCCATATTTCCGTGCTAAGATCAAGAAACCAAGCAACTTCTCTATACGGTTGAAACTAAGCCAAAAGGCATCCATATTCCCATATAGATAGGATACTTGTTTCAAGATCTTTCATTGTCTCTTAATCTCACAGATTACAGAAGTTCTAAACTCTTTGGAATTCTGATTTCTGCAATTCCTTTTGAATTCTTCGGCCGAAAACTGTTTCAGGAAACACGGTTTCGGAAACCAGCCGTCTGAAAGCAGTTTCCAGTTTCCAGATTCGAATTCTGTAAACAATTTACAGAATAATCTGAACACCAGAAAACAAAATCAAATCTGAGAATTTCCAAACTATTGGTACGGATCAGTTTGGAATCATCTAAACCAGCCGTACAGATCCATTGGTAGGATCCCAGATTTCCAGGTTTTTCAGAATTTCAGAAATTCGACCAAATCCAATATCATGTTTGTACATAATCATATTACAGAAACATGAATTTACAGATTAGGAATTTAATTAGATCTAATCAATATCATGAATAAACAATTTATTATATATATAAATTAGATCTAAATTATCAATACACATAATCCAATTATTTATCGATAATCCCAACATGCAATTATCATATAGATCAAATCAATATAATAATCACATAATCCGCATGTCATGCTCATAAACCTTTATATCTCATATATAAAACTCAAATCACGCATTCATTTTATTATCATGTAGATATCATATAATCGAATTAAACAATTTCAACATGATATACTAAAATAATCAACAACGAACGGGGCTCTGATACCACTGTTGGGTTTTGATGCATCATGCGCAGCGGAATAAACAGATAAAATCAAACACCCAAGAGCCCGGAACCGTGCATGTTGATTAAATTAAATACAAGATGAAAGAAACATACCCTTGAAGATCGAATCCATGAACACGGACTTTGAGGTGCTAAAGGAAACACCCTCTATCGGTATCCACACGTCGAACGGACTCAAGAACGCTTCTTGATTTGACTGCTAGATCCTTAGGCTTGAAAAACATGATTGAAGAACCATTCTTCAATCTCCCTTTGATTATTATGGTTTGATGATGAACAAAAATCAAACCCTAATAACCTAAGTATAATATGTGTTTTTCTCTCTCCAAGAAACTCTTGTTGATTTCCAAAATCAATGCCTAAGGCTTAGTTTCCGGCTGAAGAGAACACAGAATATATAAACTGGGAGAAACCTAATTCCATTAGGTTAAAGGATTCCTTTCCCAGAAAGAAATCTGACAAACTATCCGTACGGCTAGTCCAAACTATCCGTATGGCTAGTCCAAACTATCCGTACGGCTGGTTTTTCCACTTCCCAGTTTTTCTCCTTTTTCGTGCCAAGTAAAATCCGTTCTGCGTGTGTGACCCAATAGGATTTGTCACGACCTGAATTATAGGCTCTATTTTATTAGTAATTAAATGATTTTTATTTAATTATTTGCTTATTTATTTATTTAAATTATTATTTACTTAAATAATTATGTGTACATTTTATGTGTTATAATAATTGTGCCTAGCATTTTATTCGAGTTATTTGGGCTAGTGTGGAAGTGTCGAGTCTTAATTGTTAGTCGGGAGTGTAAGTAATTGTGTTAGATTGGGGAGGGGGTCTAGTTGTAACATTTCAAAATGATTTTCCCCTACTCCCTTACCTCCCTCACCTTCTCCCTCACTCATCCCATCTTCCCAGCCAACTCTCTCTCTCTCTCTAGCCATTGGTGAGTTTTTCTTTCTCTCCCTTCTCTCTTCATTTTCTCCATTTTCTTCTTGTTATCTCTCATTTCTTAAAACTTGAACATTGTTTAGATCGTCGTTAGGATCGCGTAGAATCAAAAATATTCAAATTCCGTCAACTTTGAGAATTTGCAAGTAAGTTACTTTTCCCCCGTTTTTATGCTAAAATGTTCATATCATGTTTATATGATGTTTGATGTGTTACATTTGAAGTTTGGTTGAGTTTAGAATTAATTTGGAATTTTATTTGAGTTTTGGGTAAAAATGGTGAAACTTGAATGTTGGTGTTGATTCTTGGTTTTGGTTTGTAAATGGTGTATTTGGATTCCCATTATAGTGATGAATGATGTTTGGGTACCTTAGAAATCTTGTAGGGAGTGTTGATTTTGAGTGTTTATGGTGTTGGTATGAAATGGTAAGGAAATTAGGAAGAACCCAGCTGCTGAATTTCTCCCACCCGTAGACCAGGCGCCCGCCTGGGTTGGACCAGCCGCCCGCCTACATGCCCCTTTCTGAAGACCTGACTTACTGGACAAACAAGCGCCCGCCTGCCCCCTTTCCAGGCGCCCGCCCGCCCCTGTTCCAGGAATTTGACCTTTTTGCTTGGTTTAAGACTTAAGGCTTAACTAGTTTAGGTTTAATCCTTCTAATTAACTTAAGATAACACCGTGGGACACTTTAATGTGTGGATTTGATTCTTTTATGAATAAATATGATGTGTAATTTATTTAAATACCGTTTTGGTAATGTTGGGCATTTTTGTTGTGCGGTTTGGATTGGTTTACCTTTGTGGTAACTTAATTTGATTGGTTCCCTACTTTGGAACCTTAAGTTGTGCATTCATGCTAAACTATTATTACTTAGCATTTATTTGAAAGTCCAGCTGGTATTTTGTGTGTGTTTGGGCGATGGGAAAGATTATAATGGCAAAGCCAAGTCCATTATAATGTTGACCATTGTTTTGCCCCCTTCTTTACCCCTTCTCCAGATTGGCCTTGGAAAGGATAAGTCAGCGTTCCTCTGTGAATGTATCTGGCTAGCGGGCATGACTTTGTGTCATGGTCCTTGTCCCTTGTGACACTTTTATGTTATTGGTTCCGGTACCGGGGTTTTCTCTTCGGCTTTCATGCTATTATGAAGATGATGATTTGTTGATTATTGAAGCTGCGCAGCGATCCTTTATTTGGATGTTCCGGTTTGGAAAACCTTGGCTATATCCTTTGTTATGTGTTTATTTCCGCTGCTATCTGATATATGATAATGGTTATGTGCTATGTGATAATTATTATTGTTTATTGCTTCTTGCATCATAGCATGTCATGTAGTTGCATTAGTAACTTATTGAGATTTATCTCACCCCTTTTCTTTTATCTTTGTTTTTCCTTAACCCCCCCCCAGGTGCTAAGGATTAGTCTCGCTGATCACAAGATAGAGGACGTCGAGTGTGGATCCGTTCTTTTGGGGAAGGTTGATATAGGTTGGTTTCCATTATGTAAATGTGTAACCATTTTGGGGTAGTTGTACCAAACAATGACGTCTCTAAGGATTGTATATTTTTATTTGTTGGGCATAAACTTGTGGAAGTTTATGATCGTTGTATTTAGTCTTTTTCAAACTTTGATTTGTAAAACTTTGGATTACCCTTTTGGTATCAAATGAAATTTTTAACTTCGGTATTTTGGAGTTTATTGTTAGAGTCGACGTCCAGATCGCGGTCCCGGGGCCCGCGGGGTCCGGGGTCGCGACAGTTGGTATCAGAGCTATGGCATTAGCTCTATGTATAAGTCTAGGTGGATTAGTATGACCTAGGTGGGTAGTAGTGTGCGGAGTGATTAACGGTTGATGTTTTATGTAGGTACTTGTTACAATGGTTCGTAGAAGGAGTGGTGAAGGTAGTACCGGTAATGCAAATCAGAATGATACAAGGGAAGAAGCCCGTGCCATGTTTCAAGGCATGTTTGAGGCGGCCATGAAGGCGATACATGATCAAGGTCCGAGGGTAGAACAAGCACCACCCCGTTATGGTTTGGAGCAATTTTTGAAGTTGAAACCGGTTGAATTCAATGGGGAACCCGATGTTCGGAAAGCTGAGTTGTGGATTGAGTCCATGGAAAAGATTTATGATGTGTTTGGGTGTTCGGATGAGGATAAGGTCCGGTTCGCGGCTTACAAGCTTGTGGGAGCCGCCGAGCATTGGTGGAAAGGTATTAAAGCTACTTGGGATGATACTCGCATGGTTTATGCGTGGGAGTTGTTCGTGCGTAAGTTTAGAGAGCATTTTATTCCGGTTGTTGATCAGAATCGCAAGGAGATCGAGCTACTCAACTTGGAGCAAGGTGTGTTGTCTATAGCACAATACTCGGCTAAGTTCATAGAATTAGCCCGGTATTGCGACTATTTGGTGAGGACCGAGGAACAAAAGGCTATGAGGTTTATTCGGGGATTGAAGACCTCCATTCGTACTCAACTAATTGCTCAACGAATCGTGACTTTCCAAGATGCGGTGGACCGAGCCTACTTAATAGAGCAAGACATTGGGGAGCATAAAAGGAAGACCGAGGTAGCTAACCCGAGTAAGCAAGGAGCGCAGAGCAAGTCACAACCCCGTTCCGATAATCGAGGTAACTTTGGGGGACAATCTCAGTCCCGAGGGCAACCGATTCCAAGGAACCCGGGTACTACTTCCGGGAACCAAGGGAGCCAAATTAGGAAGCCTTGTACCTTTTGTCAGAAGGTAGGCCATTCGGAGGATAGGTGTTGGAAAAAGCAAGGCAAGTGCATCAATTGTGGTGAAATGGGGCACTTTGCGAGAGATTGCCCGAGGCACCGAGGACAGTCATCCGGGTCAGGGGTTAGTATTAATCAGGGTCAGAAAAGGGATGCCGCCGGGAAGCCCAAGGTCTAAGGGAAAGTGTTTGCAATGAATCAGCAACAAGCGACCGATGATCCATCCGTTATTGGAGGTATTATTTCTGTGTCTAATGTGAGCGCGCGAGCGTTAGTAGATCCAGGATCATCTCATTCATACATTTCTGTGCAATTTGCTTCCATGTTAAATGCTGCATTCGAGTCTTTACCGTACGTGCTAGAGGTGTCGACCCCTATAGGAGATTGCTTGATTTCTGATCGAGTCTTTCGTGCTTGTGATGTGGTTATTTGTGGTCGAGTCCTTTGTGCGGATTTAGTGGTTCTTCCTATCCAAGACTTTGATGTCATTTTGGGTATGGATTGGTTGAGCAAGTTTCACGCTTTTGTTGATTGCCGTAAGAAAACTGTTACTTTTTCTATTCCTGATGTGCCTAAGTTTGTGTTTGAGGCTTGTCCTCTGAGTAGGAAGGTTCGCTTAATTTCTTTTATGAAAGCGAGGCGATTATTGCATAGTGGTTGTGAGGGGTATTTGGCTAGTGTTCTTGATACTAGGAAAGAATCCCCTGGTTTGGATAGTGTTCGGGTAGTTCGGGAGTTTCCCGATGTTTTCTCTACCGAGTATGAGATGCCTCCCGATCGTGAGATAGAATTTTGTGTAGATCTTTTGCCGGGTACGGCTCCAATTTCGAAAGCGCCTTATAGGTTAGCTCCTGCCGAGTTGAAAGAATTGAAGGTTCAGTTGCAAGAGTTGCTTGATCGAGGGTTTATCCGCCCTAGTGTTTCCCCGTGGGGAGCGCCGGTTTTGTTCGTGCGGAAGAAAGATGGTTCGTTGAGATTGTGTATAGATTACGGGAAGTTGAATCAGGTTACGGTGAAGAATAAGTATCCTCTACCACATATTGATGATTTATTTGATCAGCTTCAAGGGTCCGTGGTTTTCTCTAAGCTTGATTTGAGGAGTGGGTACCATCAGTTGAAGGTTCGATCGGAGGATATTCCGAAGACTGCTTTTCGCACTCGTTATGGTCATTACGAGTTCTTGGTTATGCCGTTTGGGTTGACGAACGCGCCGGCCGTGTTTATGGATTTGATGAACCGAATTTTCCATCCCTATCTTGATTCGTTCGTGGTGGTCTTCATCGACGACATTCTTGTTTATTCGAAATCTCGAGAGGAGCACGAGCAGCACTTGAGGACAGTTTTATCCGTTCTTGCGAGGGAGCAACTATTTGCAAAGTTCAGTAAATGCGAATTTTGGCTCGAGAAGGTGTCATTTCTGGTTCATGTGATTTCGAAAGATGGGATTTCTGTGGATCCGTCTAAGATTGAGGCCATAGTGGATTGGAAGAGACCCGAGCCAGTGACCGAGATTCGTAGTTTTCTGGGTTTAGCCGGTTATTACCGAAGGTTTATTGAAGGGTTTTCGAGGATTGCTACTCCGATGACTCAGTTGACCCGAAAGAACGTTCCGTTTGTGTGGACCGAGAAATGTGGCAAGAGTTTTGAGGAATTGAAGAAGAGGTTGACTACCGCACCGATTTTGACTTTGCCTATTGGGAGCGATGGCCTAGTGATTTATAGTGATGCTTCGAAAGAGGGTTTGGGTTGTGTGTTGATGCAGAATGGGAAAGTAATTGCTTATGCTTCGAGGAAGTTGACCCCTTGTGAGCAGAATTACCCGACTCATGATATGGAGTTGGCGGCCATAGTCTTTGCGTTGCACAAGTGGAAGCACTATCTTTACGGGGCGAAGTTTGAGATTTTTACGGATCACAAGAGTTTGAAGTACCTTTTCTCCCAGAAAGAGTTGAACAACCGTCAGCGCCGATGGATGGAATTGTTGAAGGATTACGATTGTACGATTTCTTATCACCCGGGAAAGGCGAATGTGGTACCCGATGCGATTAGTAGAAAGTCTTATGTGGCTTCGATGATGGTTCGAGAGTGGAAAATGCTTGAGGATGTTCGAGATTGGTCTCCTCGTGAATCGAGACATGGGGCTATTTTTGCGAATATTAGGGTGTCTCCGACCCTAATTCAGAGAATAAAGGAAGCTCAGAAAGAAGATCCCGAGTTGGTGAAGATAATGGGTAAACTGAAGGAAAAGAACTTCGAGGATTTTTCTGTTAGCCCGATTGGAGTGTTGACTTTCCGTGGTCGTTTGTGTGTTCCGGATGTTGATGGAATTAAACAGAGAGTTCTTGATGAGGGTCACAAATCGAGGTATACTATTCATCCGGGTAGTACGAAGATGTATCAGGATTTGAAGCAGCAATTTTGGTGGATTAATATGAAGAGGGAAATAGCCGAGTATGTATCGAAGTGTTTAACGTGTCAGCAGGTCAAAGCCGAGCATCAAAGACCCGCGGGACTACTTCAGCCGTTGAAGAACCATTCTTCAATCTCCCTTTGATTATTATGGTTTGATGATGAACAAAAATCAAACCCTAATAACCTAAGTATAATATGTGTTTTTCTCTCTCCAAGAAACTCTTGTTGATTTCCAAAATCAATGCCTAAGGCTTAGTTTCCGGCTGAAGAGAACACAGAATATATAAACTGGGAGAAACCTAATTCCATTAGGTTAAAGGATTCCTTTCCCAGAAAGAAATCTGACAAACTATCCGTACGGCTAGTCCAAACTATCCGTATGGCTAGTCCAAACTATCCGTACGGCTGGTTTTTCCACTTCCCAGTTTTTCTCCTTTTTCGTGCCAAGTAAAATCCGTTCTGCGTGTGTGACCCAATAGGATTTGTCACGACCCGAATTATAGGCTCTATTTTATTAGTAATTAAATGATTTTTATTTAATTATTTGCTTATTTATTTATTTAAATTATTATTTACTTAAATAATTATGTGTACATTTTATGTGTTATAATAATTGTGCCTAGCATTTTATTCGAGTTATTTGGGCTAGTGTGGAAGTGTCGAGTCTTAATTGTTAGTCGGGAGTGTAAGTAATTGTGTTAGATTGGGGAGGGGGTCTAGTTGTAACATTTCAAAATGATTTTCCCCTACTCCCTTACCTCCCTCACCTTCTCCCTCACTCATCCCATCTTGCCAGCCAACTCTCTCTCTCTCTCTAGCCATTGGTGAGTTTTTCTTTCTCTCCCTTCTCTCTTCATTTTCTCCATTTTCTTCTTGTTATCTCTCATTTCTTAAAACTTGAACATTGTTTAGATCGTCGTTAGGATCGCGTAGAATCAAAATATTCAAATTCCGTCAACTTTGAGAATTTGCAAGTAAGTTACTTTTCCCCCATTTTTATGCTAAAATGTTCATATCATGTTTATATGATGTTTGATGTGTTACATTTGAAGTTTGGTTGAGTTTAGAATTAATTTGGAATTTTATTTGAGTTTTGGGTAAAAATGGTGAAACTTGAATGTTGGTGTTGATTCTTGGTTTTGGTTTGTAAATGGTGTATTTGGATTCCCATTATAGTGATGAATGATGTTTGGGTACCTTAGAAATCTTGTAGGGAGTGTTGATTTTGAGTGTTTATGGTTTTGGTATGAAATGGTAAGGAAATTAGGAAGAACCCAGCTGCTGAATTTCTCCCACCCGTAGACCAGGCGCCCGCCTGGGTTGGACCAGCCGCCCGCCTACATGCCCCTTTCTGAAGACCTGACTTACTGGACAAACAAGCGCCCGCCTGCCCCCTTTCCAGGCGCCCGCCCGCCCCTGTTCCAAGAATTTGACCTTTTTGCTTGGTTTAAGACTTAAGGCTTAACTAGTTTAGGTTTAATCCTTCTAATTAACTTAAGATAACACCGTGGGACACTTTAATGTGTGGATTTGATTCTTTTATGAATAAATATGATGTGTAATTTATTTAAATACCGTTTTGGTAATGTTGGGCATTTTTGTTGTGCGGTTTGGATTGGTTTACCTTTGTGGTAACTTAATTTGATTGGTTCCCTACTTTGGAACCTTAAGTTGTGCATTCATGCTAAACTATTATTACTTAGCATTTATTTGAAAGTCCAGCTGGTATTTTGTGTGTGTTTGGGCGATGGGAAAGATTATAATGGCAAAGCCAAGTCCATTATAATGTTGACCATTGTTTTGCCCCCTTCTTTACCCCTTCTCCAGATTGGCCTTGGAAAGGATAAGTCAGCGTTCATCTGTGAATGTATCTGGCTAGCGGGCATGACTTTGTGTCATGGTCCTTGTCCCTTGTGACACTTTTATGTTATTGGTTCCGGTACCGGGGTTTTCTCTTCGGCTTTCATGCTATTATGAAGATGATGATTTGTTGATTATTGAAGCTGCGCAGCGATCCTTTATTTGGATGTTCCGGTTTGGAAAACCTTGGCTATATCCTTTGTTATGTGTTTATTTCCGCTGCTATCTGATATATGATAATGGTTATGTGCTATGTGATAATTATTATTGTTTATTGCTTCTTGCATCATAGCATGTCATGTAGTTGCATTAGTAACTTAATGAGATTTATCTCACCCCTTTTGTTTTATCTTTGTTTTTCCTTAACCCCCCCCCCCAGGTGCTAAGGATTAGTCTCGCTGATCACGAGATAGAGGACGTCGAGTGTGGATCCGTTCTTTTGGGGAAGGTTGATATAGGTTGGTTTCCATTATGTAAATGTGTAACCATTTTGGGGTAGTTGTACCAAACAATGACGTCTCTAAGGATTGTATATTTTTATTTGTTGGGCATAAACTTGTGGAAGTTTATGATCGTTGTATTTAGTCTTTTTCAAACTTTGATTTGTAAAACTTTGGATTACCCTTTTGGTATCAAATGAAATTTTTAACTTCGGTATTTTGGAGTTTATTGTTAGAGTCGACGTCCAGATCGCGGTCCCGGGGCCCGCGGGGTCCGGGGTCGCGACAGGATTATACTATGTTGGCAACGAGTCCGAAGACCTCATAAATCATAAGCGGACTCTAGCAAGCCATTATGACTACCCAAATAGTATAACTTTGAAAGTCTAAAGTTACCTTATAGAATATATCATAATCCCTTTATCACGCGATATCATATTGGAATCATGGTCCACGTCAACTTATGTTGTCCAATGCTTTCTCGATCCCGAGTAGATTGATATGAGCAAATAACATTGAACGCTTCTATTCATTTGGGTATGGCCGTACACTTTTATCTATCTCACTCATCGAGTGGCCAAGCAGATATCTCTCTTGAGAGAGGGACAAATCCCATCTTGACTTATCATTCTTCCCTACAGGAATCCGATTATGCCAATCGTAGCCTTTATAACCACCTGGTTAGGGGTACCATTTGAGTACGTCAAACATAATGTTCATCATGTGGAAGACTATGATAATCTCAGGTCTAAGGATAAATGATATAACTATTATGAGATTTAATTATGACATTTGACCATGACATAAATCTCATAACGGGTCTATCCAGTACTTGTTCTCCAACATGTACCCACAAGTTTAATCCGCATCCTATGCGCTATAATCATCATATGATTATCCATCAAACTCATGCTAGCCCTTCATAAGTGCTAGGGACAATAATCATTATAATAAACATGCAAAACATATAATAATCAGGTTTGTTATCTCTATAACAATGAAGCTATGATATAACGCATAGGCCTTTCTCAAGGGCCTAGGGCATAATATCCAACAATGCCATTGCGGAGGAGGAGAGATGGGACCTCATTATTGGTCAGGATGCCTTTGACCATATATCTCCGGAGGCCGATTATCAGGACTTTCTTTCTCATCTCATGCTGTTAGTACCCAACCTGAAAATGAGTTATTAGGCATTCTAAAACTCACAGGGACCTCCCAAGTATTTACAAGATGCGCAGGACTTGTCCAGGATTTCCCGAAAAATCAGATAAGAATATATTGACAACCTGATCGGATGAAGCTGCAAAGATAGATGTTATCTAATCCTTCTCCAGAGTCCAGATAGATGAGCATCGAAAACAGTGTCAATCCCTTGGACCGGCCGAACGGCCACTCTTCCGGCCGGGCGGCCACTTCTTCCATCCTTTCTAGCAATCCCGAAGGTTCGGCGAATCCGCGCAAGAGATTCGACTTCGTTCTTGTCAAGATTGGTGAGAATTCTACATGTTTTCTTAGTTTAGATCTGATTTATGCTAGTTTCATTATGTTTATACATCTATATTCATATGATTCATAACGTGTTCTTCATGTTCTTACTAGAATTCATAATATGCTCTATGACTAGGGTAGCGATCTTCATCTTTATGTGTTCATTCATACATGTTTATGATGTTCTTATTATTATGCTAGATCTACGGCTTATCCCATGCGTAATATGTTAGATCTAATGTATTAATCCTTGTTCATATTGTATAACCGATGATGATCAACGAGATCTAGGAACTACTTCTAAACCCTAAACTTTAGGTAATTATTCCCATGATCAGTAACTCTCCAAGGATGAATATGAGGACTACACATTGATCTTATCAATGGTATAATCATTATTCTAGGATGTGATCATCTTGCATGTTTCTTTCTCCTCCCCCTTCATTATGCATGATCCCGCTTCTTCTCTCTATTCCGATTATGTGCGAACTACGCTGACCTGAGCTTCTAAAATGAGAGGAACGTAGGCAATCTTCGTATCCGGTCTCAATCACTAACACACTACCAACACCTCAATCATGCTAGAAAGTCAGACTGCTCGGGCGATAGGAGTGATAACTTGATATTCTTCTCTTGTCGTAACTTAACCCCCGAACCCTCTCTGTTAGATGTTTCTCAATGTTTTTGCTCGATGAAAAACAACATGGCGACTCTTAATAAGTTAAATTCCTAGAGATAAATAAAGATAAATAAAGAAAGACTTCTCGTGCATCGCCCGCTGAGTGTCAAACTTTCTGTTTGAAACCATGCACTCACAGTGTCTAAGACTTCTTCATAAAGATAGACTTCTTAATGTTTGAACGTCTTCAAACATAGAGGGTCAAACTTTTGTCAATATCATGATTGTACTTACTTGCTTTCTTCCCCTTGTACTTTATCTCTTGTACATATTTGCTTCCCTTGTACTTTAGTGCGTTAATATCTTAACTGTTTCTTTTGTACCCTCTTTTAACTGTTTTGCATTGCATACATGTAAAAAAAAAAAAAAACTCTCTGTTTTCTCCCACAAAAATAACTAGTTGTTGTCCGCACACTACCACTAGGTCCGTGTCACACTGCACACCCTATTGGATACTCCGCTGAGTGCACAGATTTTGGTGATCCTGTCGCCTCTATCTTCGTGGCACCTGGGCTATCTAACTCATTGTTTTCACTTGTGAAGCAGTCGAGGTTAATCCTTATTCATTTCGAAACCATGCACTCACAGAGTCTAGGACACTCCAAAGTTGACCGGTTGGTTTGACTAGCATTTCTTTATAGACAATTAACGTGTCGTTCATGCTGTCATCCGTTAAGTCTTAAATGAGTCAAGATCTTCGAGAGAAAAAGCAAAAAAAATGAAATTCCCTACAAGGGTGTGCATATAGTAAGCCGAGTGATACTTTGTACAAGGGTCTCAACTCGTTAAAAACTTAACGGAAGTAACATAAACATTACGTTAAATGCCTTTAAACAAGGGTTAGTCGCTAGGATCCGTTAGGTCGGTGGAAGTCGCTTGCCCTATAGGACCCTCACCCAAATTGTCTGTTTGGGAGGTGCAATACAGGTGAAAAATGAGGGGTCTATAGACGTAGTGATGACCTCCTGTAGATACCCCGGGGGAGCCCACGGCTTGGCTAGAGCGCGCGAGTTATCCTAGGATGTCTAACTTGTTTTTAGAGTCGCCACCTATGTTTTGAGGAACATAAGAAAAACCTATTGATAATAGCCTAAGTTTGATTACGAAAACAGAGATTCTTTGTTTTGAGGTTCGGGGGTTAGATTACGAGATGGGAAGTACCGAAACACCCATCTCGCCCAACTAAAGTTGGTCTTGCTTGATCAAAATCTACATGAATAATAAACGTTCTTCTTCTTCTTCTTTAAATCATAAAAAGGGGTTTTAAAATAGAGTTTGGAATGTAGGAGATAACTCTTTAACCGACCTCAATGAGATGAGGTGATCATTAGAGTCATGTCCCAAAATGATTTGGGTGATTGCACTTTGATAAAACAAAAAGAAGGAGAAAAGAGATGAAGTTAAGAAGAGGAAAGAAATAACTTTACCTAGACTTTAAGAGACTTCAAACACTTCTTGTTGAATTACTTGGAGAAATCCTTTGGAAAATGCTTTGAAAGTAGGAAATTTGGTTTCTTATTGAAATGTGAGATTGAGAGCCAAAGGTCCAAGGTAAAGGTCCTTGAAAATGGAGGTAAAGGGGGGTTTTTATAGGTGAAAGAGAGATGTTTTTGGTGCCAAAACTCAGTCACCAAGAAATCTTTCCCGGGCAAAATCCTGTAAATTGAGCAAGGGAGAGAATCCTGGCCAGAAATCTGTAACCGACGCCCAGAGGCGCGCGCTTCCTGCTTTGGGGGTCTGGATCCTCCTGTCGGAGGCGCGCGACTCAGAGAAGGCGATTTTGACAGAATGGACTAGAAAGTCAGCCCTGTTATTCGGTTTAGTCCCTGGACTTAACGAAGTCAGTCAAGAACTTAACAGAAGTGACAGAAACTAACGAGAAACACTTAAAATGGGGAGAAACACAAGATCAAATGTGCAATCGAGGTGATCGGTCCAAGGCGGGGTGTCTACAGAGCCCCTCGGCGACGTGGATTGCAAAGCAAAACGCGTCGACGAAAGTTAAAAACACCCGCCGAGGACATCACCAAGAAAAAGTAAAGACTCGATGAAAGCAGGAATTTGAAATTGCGAGAGATAGTGGTGCGCTCCCTGTGTGAGCGGCTTTTGTTGATAGAGGGGGTGGCATGATCTGTTAGGTGAACCTGCCGGCTGAATATGTTGAATGAGGCCGTTAGTGAACCTTTGAACGAGGCCGTTAGTGAACCTTTGGAGAGGCCGTTAGTGAACCTTTGAGGACGAATCCGTTAGTGAAATCCGTTGATGAGGCCGTTGGTGAACCTTTGAAAAGGCCGTTAGTGAACCTTTGAGGAGACCGTTAGTGAACCTTTGAGGACGAATCCGTTAGTGAAATCCGTTGATGAAATATTGCTTTGAAGTCGCGTGCCACTTGGAGTCACACTTGACTTTTTGACTTGTGGGGTGCAGGCACAGTTGACCGCGACCAGAAGAATGTTCCTGCTGGGTATGAAATGTTTAGATTGACTCTTGAGGGGGTATGGCACCCGTGACAGAACTTAGGGAGTTCGGAATCTGGAGAAGGACAGCCTACTTTTGAGTGGGAGTTTCTATCCTACTTTCAATCTTTGACATGCCTTAAGGGCGGACCAGAAGAAGGTGTGCCCAACTGGGTGTCCAAGGACCGGGGCTGTGTCTTGATTTAGGCTGGATATTTCTGACAAGGCCTTTTCTGAAGTGATCTAGACTTGGGAGGCGCGCGCTTTCCCCTGTAGGCTTGGGACGCGCGCGCATTTCAGACCGTTGGCGGGTGGCGCGCGCGTCTGGGAGGCGGAATTCCGGGCTTGACATTTGCTGGCCAAAAGACCCCCCAACAGCTATAATATCAGCTTCTGTTCGACCACTTGATTCTCACAGCTCCTTTCTGCCATTTTTGAACATCATATTATTGCTCAACTTTGCTTGTGATCAACATTTTCCATGGCTTCCAATTCTTTTGTTCTTGATGCCAAGGTTGTTGGTGGGTATGAAAAGGTCTTGGACACTTTTGTGTATTCTTTCAAGACCCATCCCAAGAAGGCCTTCGTTAAAGACTTCTGGTTCCGAATTCTTTTCACTTTGCGGACGTTGAAGCCGGATTGGGATTTGTTGAGAGCTGCCGCGGCTTTCTGGGATTGCGATAGCCATACCTTCAACTTTTTAGCTAATGAAATGGTGCCGACTGTTGATGATTTCGGGGCCATCCTTGGCATGCCTTTGGCCGGTCGGATTGCCGTCCCTAAATATCACCGTGGTGCTATTGACTCTTGGGTTGAGTTGCTGAATCTCCCTGTTGAGGATTTGAGCAAGGTGTTTCACGGTACTGTGATTGACATAACTTAGTTGCCGATGTTCTTTAGTTTACACTCGGAGGATCCGGTGGTTCAATCTTTCAAGAGGAATGCCATGGCCGCTTGTCTCTTTAGTGAAGTACTGTTTGTCACACCCTTCGGGACTGCGGATGTGCAGTTGGCTGAGATTATTTTGCAAGCCAAGGAGCAACAATTTAGTATAATCCCTCTTATTGTAGGGGAGACGTTGCACGACCTTGATGAGTTACATAGGACGGACAAGATGTGTCGGGGAAGCCCTTTGCTCTTGACCATATGGCTCCGAAAACACTTCAAGATTTATTCCCCGGATGGTGATTTGTCTCCTTTTGCTGTTCATAGGAGGAAGCTGTTAGTCCGGGATTTATCTGAAGATGGTTGGAAGAAATTCTTTGCCTCTCGGGTAACCGTCGATATTGAGTGGTGCCCTCCTTCTTGGGGTCTTCGTCCTTTTGTGGAATGGACTCTTGGTTTTCAGCACGTGGTTGTACCCGGCTTGAGAGATTCTTCATTTTACCAGCCAGAGCGGGTTCTGCGGCAGTTTGGTCGCCAACAGATAATTCCTTTTCCGGGGGACGGCATGCTTCGTCCAGTTGCTTACATGGGTCCGGACTTCTCGAGTGAGCTTCAGTTGGCTTGGGGAGACGATCGCAACCGTTGGGCTTTTGCTCCTCTGCATCGGGGGAGTGTCTTCCTTCCCGAGAGCTACTTGGATTATTTGTTTGGCACCCTTTACCGTGGTATCACTTGGATTGATGTGCTTCGTGCCGAGTTGTTGGGAAAGGGTTTTGAGCCTAGCAGCGCTTTGAGATATAGGGAGGCTACTGCTGATTCGAGTAACATTCTTGCTGACCCTTTCGGTACTCCTTTGGATGACTTTTATGCTAGGAGACGTGCCGTAACACAGAAGGTTTCGGTGCGTATCAGTGCTCCTCCGTTATCCAAGAAGAAAAGGATTGAGAGACGATCGGGTGGTCCTTTGAAGGCTAAGAGAAAATTGGACTTTTCTTAGTACCCTAAGAGATTGCAATTAAATTAGACCACTTTGTTTTAGGATTTAATGTTTTGATGTCTTTTGTTGCTCAATAAATCCGTTGTAATGGCTTGAATAATTCATTGAATGAATAAAAATTGCATCTTGTTATTTGAAGTGAATTGGGTATTTTTGATATGTTTTAGACCGCACCCGAAGGTTGCCTACGTTCCTCCAGTTGGGAGGCTCAGGTCTCCGTAGTTCAAACAAACAAAGACCATTTTTTTTTTGTGTGCACCCTGTTTTTTGCCTAGACCGCCCTTTCGGGTTTTCAATCTAGCGGGCTTCTTTTTTTGCACGTGCTCTAATTTTTGCCTAGGCCGCCCTTCCGGGTTTTCAACCTAGTGAGCGATTTTTTTTTTTTTTTTTTTTTTATGGTCTTTATTTATTAAGCATAGAACCTCTTGAGCTTGTCGAGGTTGACCTCCTTTGGCAGCTGGTCTCCATCTAAATCCACGAGTCGGACTGCACCGCCGCTTAGTATCTTTTTGACCACGTACGGACCGATCCATCGGGGTCCCCATTTCCCCAGGGGATTCATGGCATTAGGAGGATGTTGTCTTAAGACCAAATCTCCCACATTGATGTTTCGAAGCTTCACCTTTTTGTTGAAAGCTCTTGCCATCCTTTGCTGAAACGCCCTTGTGCGTTCGAGTGCTCTTAGCCTTTTCTCGTCGAGTAAGGCTAGCTGTTCATATCGACTTTGCATCCAGTCGACCTCGTTGACTTGATTATCGAGGAGGACCCGTAGAGATGGGACTTCAAGTTCGATTGGGAGTACGGCTTCAGAACCATAGACTAATGCATAAGGAGTTTCTCCTGTTGCTGACCGTACTGATGTGCGGTAGCCCCACAATGCTAATGGTAGCTTCTCAGGCCAATCCCTTCCTGTTGAGGCCATTTTCTTGACGATGGTCTCGATGGTCTTATTTGCTGCTTCAACCGCGCCATTTGCTTGGGGACGGTAAGGAGATGACTTGTGCTTGGTGATCTTGTATTCTACCAAAAGTGCATCAATTTCCTTCTCGAAATGAGAGCCGTTGTCGGAAATGATTTCATGAGGCACGCCGTATCGGCACATGATATTAATCTTTACAAATTCGGCCACTTTTTGGCATTGAGGGTTCGATAGGCTTGTGCTTCGACCCACTTTGTGAAGTAGTCAACGGCCACTAGGACGAATGACTGCCCATTGCTTCCGGCAGGATGGACTTTACCGATGATGTCTATCCCCCAACAAGAGAAAGGCCAAGGTGTGACCATGTTGTAAAGTTGCGAGGGTGGAGCATGTTGCAGATTAGCATGGAATTGGCACTTGGCACACCTTTTGACTTTCTCAATACAGTCTCGTTCCATAGTGCTCCAATAGTAACCAATGCGGAGTATCTTTTTGACTAGCATAAACCCATTCATGTGGGGTCCACACTCTCCTTCGTGCACTTTACACATTATCTCTTGAGCTTCAGCCTCATTGGCGCATAAGAGATTGATCCCGTCGTGGTACCTTTTATACACTCGGTCCCCAATCAGTGCGTACCGAGAGGCTAGCCTTTGCAGAGCTGCTTGAGACTTCTTATTGCTATTCTCGGGATAAGTGCCATCTTTGAGGAAATTCATGATATCCGAATACTACGGAGAGTTTGTTTGAACCTCGTTGATCTCGATACTCATGCAGTACGCCGGACTGTTCCTTCGGGCAATTTTGAAAGGCTTCACCATTTTCCCTTTGGGCATTTCGACTAATGAAGCTATGGTGGCCAGTGCATCGGCGAAGCAATTTTTATCCCTTGGCAGGAAGTTGAAAGTGATCTCTTGGAATTGTTCAACCAATTCTTCAAGGTGCTGACCATACTGTTCGAGGGTCGGGTCTTGGATTCACCATTTACCCGATTACTGATTGATAAGGAGCAAGGAGTCGCCGAATACTTCTAGTTCCGTGACGTTTCTTTCGAGAGCTGCTTCGAGCCCTGCTATGCATGCTTCGTACTCGGCAATGTTGTTGGTAGCTTCGAATTCCAGACGGATGGCAATGGGAGTGTAGATGTCTTTTGGATCGACAAGCAATACTCCTATACCAAAACCGTGTTTATTGGTGGCGCCATCGAAAAAAAGTTGCCACTTATTTTCCTCAGTTGCAGTACAAATTAAATGCTCGTCGGGGAACTGTACGTCTTCCCCCTTCACTTCGTCAAACGGGAATTCGGCAAGCTGGTCACTGAACACTTTCCTCCTGACGGATTTTAGTGTGACGTAAGTGATATCATTGCCGGCGAGCATGAAGTACCATTTGGCTATTCTTGTTGACATGAAAGGCTTCTCGAAGATGTAGTGGAGTGGGTCCACCTTTGCTATTAGCTTGATCGGAAAAGCTTCCATATAGTGTTTGAGCTTTTGAGTAACCCAAACCAATGCTGCACATGACTTCTCTAAGACAGAGTAGTTCTTTTCGCCTCATAGGAATTGGCGACTGACAAAATAAATGGCATTCTCCTTTGTGGACTCTCGTTGCTCTTGTGCTAACATAGCCCCTAGGGCTTCATCATTGACAGTGAGATAGAGCAAAAGAGGCTTCTCCTTGTGCGGCAGAACTAGAACAAGAGGGCACGTCAAGTAATGCTTCACTTGGTCGAAGGCTTCTTGGCACGCGTCGGTCCATTCTAGAGCCACATTCTTCTTGAGTAGCTTGAAGATTGGCTCGCACATGGAAGTGAGTTGGTGCACAAACCGACTGATGTATTGCAGTCTGCCCATGAAACCTTTGATCAACCTTTGATCTCTTTCTGCGTCTTTGGAGGAGGCATGTCAATGATTGCCTTGATTTTGGAGGGATCTACTTCAATTCCCCTTTCAGTGACCATATAACCAAGGACTTTGCCTCGGATAACCCCGAACGTGTACTTTACAGGGTTGAGCCTCATCTTGTGTTGACGAAGCCTTTCGAAGAACTTGCGGAGATCGATTAAATGTTGACCATCGGTCCCTTGGGAGTGAATGATCATGTCGTGCACATAGACCTCGATTTCTTTGTGAATCATATCGTGGAACAAGTCTGTCACGGCTCTTTGGTAGGAAGCCCCAGCGTTTCTTAACCCAAATGGCATGACTGTGTACCAAAAGGTACCCCACGGTGTTGTGAAGGCTGTCTTATGTTGATCTTCCTCGGCCATGAGAATCTGATTGTACCCAGCGAACCCATCCACGAATGAGCGAACCTCGTAGGCAGCAATGGAGTCGACCAGCATGTTGATGTTAGGGAGTGGAAAATCTTCTTTTGGGAAGCTTTCTTCAAATCCCGGAAGTCCACACAAACTCGAACCTTGCCGTTTGCCTTTCTGACTGTCACGATGTTGGCTAACCATGTCGGATACTCGATAACCTTGATGAAACCCACACTAAGGAGCTTCTCGATCTCTTCTTTGACTTGCAGAGACCATTCTGGGTTGATCTTTCTGAGCTTCTGCTTTACTGGCTTGGCATCATCACTGATCGGAATTCTGTGCTCCGCTACCTTTCTATCCAAACCCGGCATGTCTTTGTATGACCATGCGAACACATCCACGAACTCCCGTAGTAGTGCAGTCAATCTGTCTCTGTCGTCCCCCTTGAAGAAGCTTCCGATCTTAGTTTCCCTTGGCTCTTCGTCGGTACCCAGATTAACAACATGCAATTCTTCGTCAGCCCTTAGACAATTTTCACCACGACTACGGACCTGTTGAGCAAGTTCATTTAAGTATGTTGTGTTTTCGTGGTCTATTTCATCATAATTTGAATCGTTATTAACTTGTTCATTAAGTTCATTATTAGTTAATTCATTATTTATGATATTTGCAATCTCAGGGTACTCAGAAATATCAAATTTTTCATTAGCAAAGAAAGGAAACACACGCTCGGCTATGGCCTCCATATCCTCTTGGGTGAGGGTATTAGAGACACTCTCGGACTCGAAAGTAAGTGTGTGCCGCTCTTCCTTTGTTGCTGTGCGGGGTATGCAACCCATTTCTTGGACTAAGAATTCCTCGGATACCATGGGCCCTTTCGTAGAATACCAATTGTTGATCGGCTCGGAGCTTGGCGGGATCTCACTGATAGTCTCATTCATGATGACGGTGTCAAGGATGGCGTTGACTTGGCATTCATTCATTATGGCAAGCTCTTCGAACATGGAGGCTAAATCTGTCGGTTCTTCCCCCACGATGGTTTCTGTCTCGGACTCTATAGTCACCTTCCTTCCCCACCATTCATGGGGCGACATGGGAGTTAGTTCCCTTCCGGATTTCTGGATCTCACAATCGGAGAAGATTTCGAGACCGGGATTTTTGACACCCTTATTGTTAACCCATGGTTCGGGAAAGATCATGTATGGAATGTCTTCCCCTTGGCGGACAAAATAGCCATTCAACGTCTTGCGGTAAGGCCTTAGATTAGGGACCTCATAACGACGGCCTTCTTTACGAGCTCGGGCCTTTTCATCCTTGATCGCTTGCTCTTGTTTCAAGTCTTCTCTGGAAGGCTCGTACCCCAAACCGAATGTGTTCTTGACAAATGGGAGTTGCACAGGATGTAGGATTCCTTGTTGATATTTCCCTAGGCCTAAACCAGGGAAGTAGTCCATATTACTCATCATGCGGAGGACTTTGTGATTGCTGGGGGTCCATGATCCGTTTCCCCCTTCTTTGTCAATGGCGTTGATTGAGACGCCGGAGAGAGTGGTGTCTGGTAAACCATGCTGAACTTGGTGGACGGGCTCACCTTTTCTGTGGATAGTGACTTTTTCAGCCATGACGGTTACTATTTCATCACCATTTCGGATCTTGACACATTGATGGAGAGTTGACGGGACGGCATTAGAACTGCGAATCCATGGTCGGCCCAAAAGCAAGTTGAATGAGGCCGGGATGTCAAGCACTTGGAATGGAACGGACATGACCAGGCTCCCAAACTCAATGTCTATTTCGATCATGCCCATGACTGTACGGGCGGTGCTGTCATAACCTCGGATTACTTGAGTAGAAGGCTTCAAATCGGAATCCTTAAGCCCCAGTATGCCCATGATTCTGCCAGGCATGAGGTTGAGTGCGGAACCACCGTCCACTAAGACTCTTGAGATGGGCCTCCCCCTTGCTCGTACCTTGAGGTAAATAGCCTCGTTGTGGTCGGAACCAAATGGTGGAAGGTCCATATCGGTAAAGGTGATGACGTTGCCAAAATGAATGTGACCGATCATTGCCGTGAGGTCCTCGGGAGTAGTATCGGGAGAAATTGATGTATCATCGAGATTGCGGATGACAAGATCTCGGTGTTTCTTTGAGGATGCGATGAGGTCCCAAATAGAGATGTTGGCTTGAGTTTTCTTGAGTTGGATAAGTAGAGGATCTTCGGGAGTGTCGCGAGCTTGCGGCCTTTGAGAAGAGGAGCTTGGTGCGGAAGTGGAAGGGTTGCTTGCTATGACTCGACCGGATCGAGTTAGCATGTTGACGTTCCCATCTTCCTTCTTTTTCCTATTCTCTAGTACTTCCCTCATTACCTCATCGTAATTACAACATAACAAGAATTGTCAAGTTTATTCATAACATTGGGGACCCCATTCACAATTGGGATTAAATGGGTGGTCCCCTCGAGTTCTCCTATTTCTATTACATTGACATGTTCGCCATTAGTCACTACAAATTCTTTCTGGTCTATGAGATCTTGAATGACATTGCGGAGAACGAAGCATTCCTCGGTGGTGTGGCCACTATATTGGTGGTAGCCACAATATTTATGGTGAGCATGATTGGGGTTGACCGTCTTGGGTTGGTACCCTTATACAGGTGTGACTTGACCCTTTGCTTTGAGGACTTCGAAAACTTCGGTTTGAGTCATGCCTTGGAGAGGCATGTAGACACGGTCATTTCGAGACTTCTTCCCTTGGGGTGGAGGAACCTTTTTGTAATTCCCCTTATCGATAGTGACGGCGTTGACCGAGGCCTCTTTTGTGGAGTTGGAAGCGGCCTTGTAGCGGTAGCTAGGAGCACTTTTCTTGACTTCCTTGAGCAACTCGTACATTCGGACCCCCGCCACATACATTTGGGAGAAATCCGCATAGCAAGCCCCACTTAGGTGGGTGCGGAGATCAATTATGAGACATTTGAGAAAGATGTCCATTTGCTTCTTGGTATTTGGCCTTTCCACAATCTCGGAGAGTTTATCATTCCATCTCTTTGTGAAGTCGATGAAGGACTCGTGGTCTCGTTGAGTAGTGTTCTCTAGCCCTTTCCTTGTGGGCCGGTGAGTGGTGTTGCCTTGGTATTGGTTCTTAAAGGCAAGCAAGGCGGAGTCCTAATCAAGACGGACAGTGAGCGGGAGAGTAGCATGCCAATCTTTTGCCGCCCCCTCGAGAGTGAGAGGAAAGCATTGAGCCATCACCTTGGAGGAGACCTTCTTCGGAACCATTGCCCAAATATAAGTCTCAATGTGAGCCATAGGACAAGAGTTGCCCTTGAATTTGCTTATGTCGGGCATCTTGAACTTATCAGGAAGAGCGGCCATAGTACTCATGAGGATGGATGATTGATAAAGGCTTGTGTCGGAGCCTTTCCCCATGTTGAGCCTATTGAATTTTTGGTCGATGTAGGCCATGATAGAATCCACCATTTTGGGCTCATTGTTCTCGGAACTTGGCTCTCCCACTTTCTTGGTGCGGGTGTTGACATAAGGACTTTTGAACAAACCTTCGGTCCATTCGGATTCGTCATCGTCATTTTTGCTCTTCCCCTTGGCAAGATTAGTGAGCTTTTCTTTCATTAGCTCCATCTCGACCTCGTGGGCCTCCCTTTGGCTGTCGAGGTGGGATTGCCAAATGTCGTCTTTGCTTTGTGCCTCCTTATTAAGGGTGGAGACTTGCTCTTGGAAGAGTTGGACCATGGTTGCGAGTTGCTCGAGAGTCATGGTATTGTTGGTGTTGGAGCCGCCAGCCATTGTTGATGTAGGAGCTGTTGGAGTGATCTCTTCACGGACTAACCGATTTGCCGAATCCCGGTAGACTCTGTAAGTACCAATTGAACCTATATTGCAGAAGAGGCCCTTGTCAGTCTTGAGTAACACTTGCGGTCCATGAAGAGGCTTAGAACACACAGTTGGGCACACGACTCGAACCACATAAGAAAAGACTTTTTTTTTTTTTTTTTTTTTTTTTTTTATAAGTTGGAGGGAATGGATCCCTTTTTGGGGTTTCTAAGAAAATAATGGAATCGTCACACTAGTATATAGACCATCTTGCGGTCCCATATACTCATCGGATTCCATCGCGTTTGTGAATCCTACATGTATCGGGATTAAACTAAATTAATGTAGTAAAGCATACATGAGGGGACGGATTTTTATTTTCGTCCAAAATAACCACTTTTGGGGACGGATTTTTATTGCGTCCGTTTTAACAAGTTGGCATGTATGATTTGAAGACATTAGTTTAGGGAAATCTCGGTACATGGAAACCGACTTGAGTCACGGAGTGTTAGACCCTAACTAGAATTGTGTGGCTTGTGCTCGGCTTGAATATGAGGCTCAAAGGTCACCCCCGGTATGTAGTCATGAACTACGCCACGGGCTGAGGTTTACCGCTTCGAATGAGTCAAGGTCGAGTGGAGCTTGAAACTTTCTAGGACGGGCCTCGACGGGTTTGGGGTTGGACTTGTGCGACTCGATAGTGAGCAATTCATAGGAATATGTGCATGTAGTGTGAGGTCTTAACAGGTGACAAAATATTTTTTATATTTTTTTTTCAAAAGAAATAAAAAAAAAACAAATAAGCACATAATTACAACTTTCGAATCACCCGTGTGACCGATAAAATGGAACATAAAATTAAAACAGTCTGAAGTTCAGAATAACCACTGATGCAGGCAACTGTGCCCACACCCCCATCATACTGCTCTGTTCTGAGACCTGTTTCTATTCTGGGAACCAACCCAGAAGCGTGCGCCTCTGAGTGTTGATACGAGACGCGCGCGCATGGCGCGATGCTATTGGGAGGCGCGCGCTTCTGGGCACACCTGTCAGATTGTCAGATTTTGAACTCAGGGGATTGCCCTGGTCCTATGTACATATTGTAACCCCTGCAGAAATGATTAGTGGAGAATAGCAGAAGAAGAAAATGAAGAACATGAAGAAGCGGGCGATTCTGGTCCTTGATGCGGGATGCGCGCGCCTTAGGCTGAAGAGGCCAAAAGCGCGCGCCTCCCCCATCAGGAGTCAGAATGCCCAGAAAAGATGTAGATTTTGATCAAAATGCAAGTTTAACCCTCAAACGTCCCCAACGGAGTCGCCACTGTAGATACCCCGGGGGAGCCCACGGCTTGGCTAGAGCGCGCGAGTTATCCTAGGATGTCTAACTTGTTTTTAGAGTCTCCACCTATGTTTTGAGGAACATAAGGAAAACCTATTGATAATAGCCTAAGTTTGATTACGAAAACAGAGATTCTTTGTTTTGAGGTTCGGGGGTTAGATTACGAGATGGGAAGTACCGAAATACCCATCTCACCCAACTAAAGTTGGTCTTGCTTGATCAAAATCTACATTAATAATAAACGTTCTTCTTCTTCTTCTTTAAATCATAAAAAGGGGTTTTAAAATAGAGTTTGGAATGTAGGAGATAACTCTTTAACCGACCTCAATGAGATGAGGTGATCATTAGAGTCATGTCCCAAAATGATTTGGGTGATTGCACTTTGATAAAACAAAAAGAAGGAGAAAAGAGATGAAGTTAAGAAGAGGAAAGAAATAACTTTACCTAGACATTAAGAGACTTCAAACACTTCTTGTTGAATTACTTGGAGAAATCCTTTGGAAAATGCTTTGAAAGTAGGAAATTTGGTTTCTTATTGAAATGTGAGATTGAGAGCCAAAGGTCCAAGGTCAAGGTCCTTGAAAATGGAGGTAAAGGGGGGGGGGTTTATAGGTGAAAGAGAGATGTTTTTGGTGCCAAAACTCTGTCACCAAGAAATCTTTCCCAGGCAAAATCCTTTAAATTGAGCAAGGGAGAGAATCCTGGCCAGAAATCTGTAACCGACGCCCAGAGGCACGCGCTTCCTGCTTTGGGGGCGGGGCGCGCGCGCGTCTGGATCCTCCTGTCGGAGGCGCGCGACTCAGAGAAGGCGATTTTGACAAAATGGACTAGAAAGTCAGCCCTGTTATTCGGTTTAGTCCCTGGACTTAACGAAGTCAGTCAGGAACTTAACGGAAGTGACAGAAACTAACGAGAAACACTTAAAATGGGGAGAAACACAAGACCAAATGTGCAATCGGGGTGAGCAGTCCAAGGTGGGGTGTCTACACCTCCACTGATACAGGTTTTGTAGATAGTAACCTAAAAAGGGGTACCCCTTCCAACCATTAGGACTAATAATACATTGTTTTGGAAATAACAAAATACATTGCATGAGTCTTGTCCCGTCCTAAACCGCTCATCGCCTACCTCTACAGAGAAGCAAGGTTGGATCCGTTCCCGCGGTCGTCTTCAATGGTCAAGCCTTTCACAAGCTCAGTCTTCAGTCTCTACACCGACAATGTCTCCATCATCAGAGCCTACTACTCCTGGTGTCTCCACTCTGCCAGTCTCCGCTTCCGCCGATCCAGAAATCACCGCCAGCATCAAGCCCTCGGACATTCCGCCGCCTCTCCATGATTTCTTCACCAACCTCATGTTACAGATCTCCAAGCTTGAGGATCGAAGCAAGTCTCTAGAAAGGGTCAATCAAGAGCTCAAAGATCATCTTCATACTGAGATGAAGAAGAAAGGTGTGGCAGCCAGTTTCCACAATGGAGAGGCTATCTTGATCGAAAACGAAACGGTGCTTGTGACCTACCCCACTAATGATGATGCTATCCCTCTCAAAGTGCCCAACTACCAAAGGGTCCCTCCTCCTGATTTCGGTACTAAGGAAATCTCCAGCAAGGGTCAATATGAGCTGTCGCAAGAAATGATGGGTAGTTACTTGTCCTCCACCAAGTTGCCGCCTCCCTCACTACCATTGAGCATCGGTGCCACCGTACCTACAGTCTCCACTGCTCCTCCCGCTACTCAAGCCTATGGTAGCGCAGATTTCTCCAACCATCCCCTAGTGGTTGCCATACAAGAACAAATCCGCAAGCTATCCGACACGGTCTCCAAGCAATCCGTTCCGATAGTCAAAACCATTGACCCAAGCAATGTGGGTGCTCTACCTAGTGTAACGACCCCAAAAACCCGTCCCAATTTATTTTATATTTTTGGGGATTTTAATTTGACATTATGTGTGCATTTTCTGTGTTGCATCATATTTTATGACTTGCACATCTTATTTGATTAATTGTGTTATTTACTTAGTTAGTAGTAATAATGGTTAAAAGAGTTAAATGATTAAGTTGAATCTGTAGGGTCCTTTGTGAAATTATAAGTTCAGGGGTCTAAGTGTCGAAAATGGAAGTCGAGTGACCAAAACATAATTTTGGGTAAAAATCTTTATAAGTTTATCACTTCTTTCTCCCTCTTTGTGTTTTTATTTTTCTCTGCAACTTTTCCTCGTTCTTCCTAGGGTTAGGAGAAAAAGGTAAGTTCAACCTATTTCGATTTAATTCTTTTTATTTACTTATCCGTTTTAAAATCTAATTATATAAAAATGATCAGGGCGTTGAATAGGTCATTTCTACCCGAACAAAACATATTTCTGCGATACTTTTTCTGGAAATAGGTAAGTTACTAATTCCCCTTAAATGTTAAAATGGTCACATATATGTTATATGTGGTGAAATTATTGAGAAAAGAATTTATTTGTGATACTTGTAATTTTGGGACAAAGTGAGTATTTGGTGGATTTGGTTTGGTTGGGTTCAAAGTAGTGTTAGAGTTGTTTGGGACTGATTTTTGGTAGCCTTAGTAAGGCTATAAATGTTAAGTGTGTAAGTGTTGTACTTTTGGGAGGGTGAAATGAAAGGAGTAAAAAGTGTGCAGTTTTTGGCCTGGCAGGGCTTATGGGCGGTCGCCCAATATGGGACCGGGCGGGCGCCCAGAACTACTGAAAGGTGAACTTTTTAAAACAGGGCTCTTGGGCGGTCGCCCAAGATGAGGGCGGGCGGGCGCCCACTGTTGCTGAAGAAAATAAATTGTTTCATTGACTTGGTTTAGGACCCAATCTTGGGCTAGATTTTGTGTCCTAGTCTAGGGTGCCTAGATAAGTATTTTGGGAAGCTAAAATGGTAGATGATGATTTGTTTTCATATGTGTACAAGGTTGTGTTTATGACTTAAATGTCAATATTATTGGGAACTCTTATGAGTGATTCTTTTGTGTGCTTCTTGTGATGTGTTTGGCTTGGTTCCCTACTTTGGAATCATTGCCCCGGTTGTTGTTTAAGCAAGTATTTATTACAGTGCTTTGTTTGAAAGTCCAGCTGGTTTTGTGTTATAGAGTGGAGGTGGAAAGGATTATAGTGGCACACAGCCAAGTTCACTATAAGGCTTTTCCACTGGACCTTTTTCTTAATCGAGTGGAGGTGGAAAGAATTATAGTGGCACACAGCCAAGTTCACTATAAGTCTTGTCCACTGGTCCTATTTCCCCAGTCCAGATTGGCCTTGGATGGGATGAGTTAGCTCCCTCGAGTGAGAATTTGGGTTATGACTTTGTGTCATATTTCTCCCGTTGTTACTTTGGTTCTTATGGTTATGGTTTGGTTTTCGGGATCCCGGCTTCAGCTATTTATGCTGCTCAGATGATTTTCTCTGATGGTTTTCTTAAATGGTATTCCCAGACGGTTATGTTCTTTCGGTAAACCTTGGCTAAGTATCGACAGTTATGTTCTTTCGGTAAACCTTGGCTAAGTATCCTTGTGAGTGTTACATCATTGTATTTGTGGTATAATGAGTTGGATTTTCCTCTCATGCTATGTGCTACGTGATGCTTATGATATTGTTTGTTATACTTATCATTTTAGAATGAAACATAGTTGCATTTTAGTAGCTTACTGAGATTCATTCTCACCCCTTATTTGTTTACTGTTTTAGATAAAGGCGAGTCCAGGGGATAGGACACTTTGGCACCGGAGGACGTTACAGTGGTAAGAGTTGGGATTTGTTTTGTAAAGGCTACATTACTTAGATGTAATACCTTTTGGGTAGAGTTTCCGTGACTTCATTATTTTGTAACACCATTTTTTTGGATAATGTTGGTGTATGTACATTTGTATAAAAGTTTGTAAGCCTTTGGGCTAAATACTTTCGTTTGTGAAAGAGTTTGTTTGAAAGTTAAATGAAGTCTTTGAACTTCGAGTTTGGATTTTGTTAAACTTTATAAAAGTATATTTCGAAAATTTTTCTAAAAGTGTTTTATAACGTCTTCCAATCGTGTCCCGAGTATGGGGCCAAGTAGGACCACGGGTATGGGGCGTGACAGTTGGTATCAGAGCTAGGTTGTAGATGGTCTAGAATGACTATGTGACCTAAGAGGGTAGTTGTGTAGAGAATGAGTAACGTTGAGCGTTTTATGCAGGTGCTTATTGAAATGGTTGGGACAGAAGGAGATCAGTCTGGGCCGTCAGGGCAGGGTAATGTTAGAGAAGAGGTTCGAATGATGTTCCAAGGTATGTTTGAAACTGCAATGAAAGCAATTAACGACATAGTTGAGCGTAAAAGCAAGGTTGAAGCTTCAGATGTGACAAGACAAGGAGGACAGCCAAAACCACAACATCAGTATGGCGATAATAGAGGATCTCAGGGTACATCTTCGCAACTTAGAGGATCTTCTCAAGGACCACAGAAAATCAGAAGTCAAGTTAAACGAGTATGTAGTTATTGTTGGAGGGAAGGACACTTAGAGGAGAAATGTTGGAAGAAGCAAGGTAAATGTATGAGATGTGGTCAGTTGGGTCATTTTCAGAAGGATTGTCCAAGAATGAAGAATAAGGCATTGGGAAATGTTGTTAGGTCTTCTCAGGGCCAGAAGAGGGATTCTTCAGGGAAGCTTAAGGTGCAGGATCGTGATATTGCCATCAATCAACAACATATCTCCGATTCTGCTAATGTGATTGGAGGTATGATTTCTGTGTCTAGTTTGAGAGCACGAGCACTTATAGACCCTGGTTTTTCGCATTCTTATGTGTCTGTGCATTTTACTTCTCGGTTGCATTTGTCTTCTGAGTCTCTTCCTTATGTGTTAGAGGTGTCTTTACTAAGGGGGAGTGTTTGGTGATTGATAGAGTGTTGCGCACTTGTGATGTGCATATACGTGAGCATGTTTTACTTGCTGGTTTAGTTATTTTGCCATAACAAGATTTTGATATTATTGTGGTGGAGTTTTATATGTTAGTATGCTTTAATTAAGCATGGTAGATATATGTGTTGGGCATTCATGTTATTTATGTATTAAAGTCTGAAAATTGTTATCAGAAGGTTGTGCCGGGTATTTAGTTTACGTGGTTGGTAGTAGAACGTCTACATCTAAATTGGAGGATTGATCCTTTCTTTGTGAAATCTCAGATATATTCTTTATTGAGTAGTACATTTTACTTGAGGAGAAAATTGGGTTATATTGAGTTGTTACAGTACAATGTTACAGTGCTAATATCTAGTTTAATATACCTATAACATTGGTTGGTAGTAGAACGTCTACATAAAAGAGCACAACAACGATAATTATTAGAGTACCGTAATTTCATAAAGAGAAACCATACCAGATACATTCCAAAGATGATACCCACGAGTTAATCATAAAGATCACAACCCAAACGGTCGCTCACAAATAGTACAACGACTATAACCCAAAATTATCCTAAACATTTACTCATAAAGATGTACTAGGACTATGAACTCAACCATCTCATCACACCTGAAATTCCAAAGTAGGAATCAGAATGAATACACTTTGGTGTTCAACCACAACCCTCTAGGTACTATGGGACATCGCCTAAAACCTAGACCAAGTCTTACTCGAAAGTCAATTCGATTGGAACAACCACGAACACATCATACGATGCCCAAACACCTAATAAAATCCCGAAGTATAAAACTTATCACTTAACCGAACAACCTATACTATCTTGTAGTACTCTAATAGAGCTTCGAAACGATAGTTTACACGCCTAAAACGGAGTCCGGACGAAGAAGTTATGGGGGAAACAGTTTTGGAAGAAAAGGGAAGAATATACCAGAATTCTTGCTTGGCACGACCGTGCCTAAGAAAGTGGCACGACCGTGCCAGACATTTCGAGAGGAAAGGCAATTTTGGCATATTGGCACGACCGTGCCTAAGAAAACGGCACGACCGTGCCAACCAAGATGGGAGAAAAGGGAATTGTGGCACGACCGTGCCAAATAAAAGAGCACGACCGTGCCAGACCTTACGAGAGGGAAAGTGAATTGTGGCACGACCGTGCCAAATAAAGGAGCACGACCGTGCCAGATGAACAAAGCCCAGATTCATCCAAGGTTCACCATTTTCGGGCCAAAACTCACCCAAAACACCAAATACTCAAAATCAACACTCCCAACAAGGTTTCTAAGGTACCCAAACATCTTTTAACTAGAAAGGGGATCTAAATACACCATTTATAAACTAAAACCAAGAATCAAAACCAACATTTCAAAATCACCATTTTTGACCAAAAACCCAAATAAATTCCAA
Source organism: Campanula takesimana (assembly GCA_026119855.1). Classification (NCBI taxonomy): domain Eukaryota; kingdom Viridiplantae; phylum Streptophyta; class Magnoliopsida; order Asterales; family Campanulaceae; genus Campanula; species Campanula takesimana. Next base: position 850,742 of record JAOWBW010000187.1, on the reverse strand, counting down.
ATAAATTGCAAACTCATCCAAACTTCCAATATAACAACAAAAGCATTATATGAACATGATATGAACATTTTAGCATTAAAATGGGGGAAAAGTAACTTACTTGCAAATTCTCAAAGTTGACGGAACTCGAAATTTCTTGGCTTCCTACGATCCTATCGACGATCTAAACAAGATTCATGTTTTAAGAAATGAGAAATAACAAGAGGAAGATGGAGAAAATGAAGAGAGAAGTAAGGGAAAGAAAACTTACCCAAATGTTAGAGAGAGGGAGAGAGATGGCTGGGAAAGATGAGTGAAAGAGTGAGGGAGGTGAGGGAGGAGGGGGAAGATGATTAAAACCAAACTTACACTTAGACCCCTCCCTTACTACTACTCTCTACAAACAAACTCCCCACTAACAAATAAGACTCAACACTTCTACACTAGCACAAAGGACCCACATAAAATGCTATGCATAATTATTACGACACATAAAATGCACCCATACATTTAAATAAATAATAATTTAGATAAATAATAAGCAAATAAATAAATAATAATTATTTATTACTAATAAAATAGAGCCTAGTTTTCGGGTCGTGACACATGCAATCCGGGAAAACCTAATGGCCGATCCTAGAGTCCAAAAATACCTCTGTGGAGATCAACTCATTGATTCCCACTTCAACTAACCTTCTTGGCCAAAACCCTAGGTCAAAATCTCTTATAAATATAAGGTTCTTAAACCAGAAAAAGGGTAGATTCTATATTCACCCAGCAACCACTCAAAATCTTACCAAAGAAGTTCTTCTAATCAGCCCCTCTCTGATACCCACGAAATTTGGAGGATCAAGGCCTTTAGTCAAGGCCATCCATAGGATTCTTGAAGAAAACGCTTAGGTAAATCTTTGCTTTTCTATCTTCTCATCTCCTTCTTTGTGTTTGAAGTAATGTGATTCCATTAAAGGATCAGCCTAGAGCCTCTCCAACCCATGGAGATGGTCTCGAAGCATATAATCCGACATCCCAAATAAATAAGTCATTATTTATTTGTTTGTTTTTATATTTTGGTACACGAATGCATGATTCTGAAATGATGATGATGATTTCTTAGCAAGACCAATCATAGATTGGGTGAATTGGGTGCTCCTTAACCTTCCCAATTCATAACTTAACCCCCCGAATCCAGACATCTCGGTCCGTGTTCCAACAATAACATGGTGGCGACTCTCAAATCAACAAGAAGGTGAATCGAAGGTCAAAAGTGTGACATCGAAGCAAAAAACCCTCGCGCGCAAACAGTGGCGACTCCGCTGGGGATGAATCACAGTAAGTGGGTTAGACTTGCGTCGAAAGAAATCATCTTTGTTTCAAAATTCTGCATTCTGTACGTTAGTCTGTTCCCAGACTGGGATGCCTCGTACGAGGTATCACTTGTCTCGTACGAGACATCTCAGTTCTGCCTGGCAGATCTAACTCTCTGGTTTGAAAAGGGAATTTTATTCGGTTCAAACACGCACACAGAGTTCCAGATCTGCCCTCCCCCCTGTTTTTGAGTCTTGGGACCTTCCTAACGACGAAGAAACTCCCCATATATTATAAGGCTAACCTTTGTTTTGCAGGAGTACTTGCTAAATGTTTATCCCCTGTTTTACATGCGTTAGCCTTATGTGTGAACTACGACGGCCTGAGTTCCTCCACAAGAGGGAAACGTAGGCAGCCACTTGGCCCGGCCATTGCATGTTTTTGTTTTTTAATTTCAAAAAAAAAAAACTTTCTATTTTAACCTTGACACCTAGATCTTGACTCTCACACACGTACACACATGTAGATTAATTGCACTACATACCCTATAAACCCGGGTCCCAATCGAAGGACGGATGTCGGTCAGCACCCCCATTCTAACGAATGGCCCTCGCCGGTCTCTCCAAAGATGGTGTACCCACTCCGTGACACGCTCCTAGACTGTGTTCATGGGGAACCTTAGCCGTAAGCCTTGCATCAACCTCATGCATACATACTAGTTAATAAGACACCCCTCGAGACTGGTCGGTTTGATTCTTAGGGTTGTTTTAATCTTTGCCCAAGATAACGCATCTTTACAATCTATAATCCTCCCTTGTGAATATGACGAATGTCCCTTCGGTAAAATGTTGAATAAAGGATTTTAAAAGAATGGAGAACCTCTCTACAGAAATCCGAGTTTGTGTTTTCCTACTTTCACTATTCTGTGCGGGATTGTGGATGCCATTTTGGCTTAGTTTCGACCGCACCGTTCAACATGTCCCTTTCGGTTGTCCCTTAAAATTCACAAGGTTTGATTGCATTAATACGTTGTTTAACAAAGTGCAAAACAACTACGGGTCACTTAGGTTTGGTTAATTGAATGGTGGATTCCGATAAGAATATGGGACCTTTGCCCGAATTGTCCGTTTGGGAGAGTGCAATACAGGTAAAAAACAAGGGGCTCATATTCTAGGGTGACAGAATCCACTGTTCTAGGATGAACTAGAGTAGTAACCTCTTAAAATGGATTGAATTCCATCCGGCTAATAGGATTAAAATCTGCAATCTGACTGTTAGGCTGGATGTGTAACGACCCGAAAACTAGGCTCTATTTTATTAGTAATAAATAATAATTATTTATTTATTTGCTTATTTATCTATTTAAATTATTATTTAATTAATAATTTATGTGTGCATTTTATGTGTTATAATAAATTATGACTAGCATTTTATTTGGGTCATTTGTGCTAGTGTAGAAGTGTTGAGTCTTAAAGGTTAGTGGGGAATATAAGATGATTGAGTTAGTGTGTAGGGGAAGGGGTCTATGTATAAATTCCTAAATCATCCTACTTACTCCCTCCATCACCCCTCTCCTCCCTCACTCCCTCATTTTCTCCCAGCAACTCTCCCTCTCTCTCTCTCCATTTTTGGGTAAGTTTTCTCCCCTTCCTTCTCTCTACATTCTACCTATCTTCCCCTCATTATCTCTCATTTCTCATAACTTGAAACTTGTTTAGATCGTCGATAGGATCGCGTAGAACCAAAAATATTCGAGTTCCGTCATCTTTGATAAATTCGAGGTAAGTTGCTTTTCCCCCATTAATATGCTAAATTGTTCATATCATGCTTATATAATGCTTTAGTTGTTATATTTGAAGTTTGATTGAGTTTGGAATTTATTTGGATTTTTGGTTAAAAATGGTGATTATATGAAGGTTGGGATTTAAACCTTGATTTGGGTTTCTAGATGTGTTATTTTGGTCCTATTCAAGTTTATAAGTTATTTTGGTTTATTGTTATGCTTATTGGAGGTCTTGATTTTGAGTATTAGAGAAATGGTAAGAATTTTGGGTTGTTTGGGTGCCATTTTCGGGTATGTATGAACCCAGGAAGAAATCTGGGCATTGTTCTTCTGGCACGGTCGTGCCCCTTTATTTGGCATGGTCGTGCCAATATTCACTTGCCTCTCGTCATGTTTGGCACGGTCGTGCCATTTTCTTAGGCACGGTCGTGCCAAGCTGAGACTCTGATATATTCTTCCCTTTTCTTCTAAAACTGTTTCCCCCATAAATTTTTCGTCCGGACTCCGTTTTAGGCGTGTAAACTATCGTTTCGAAGCTCTGTTCGAGTACTAAAAGATGGGATGGGTCGTTCAGTTAAGTTCTAAGTTTTATACTCCGGGATTTTATTGGGTGTTTGAGGGTAAGAGGAGTTGCATCAATCCTTTGTGATCAAGTTTTGCAAATCTATTTGAGTGACCGTGTTGAGTTGTTGTGATCATCTTTGTGATATAAGTGAGGATTTCATACCTTGAGACCATTTAATTGAAAGTTATTTTACTGATCGGATTGATTTTTGAATAAGACATGGTCTAGGTTTTAGGTGATATCCTATAGTACCTAGAGGGTTGTTTTGGAACACTAAAGTGTATGGTTTAGTCCAGTCGTGATCATGTTCTAATAAGGGTAACCTTTTGGATTCGTTTGGGGTGTTTAGAATTGGTTCGTTATGGGCGGAGGTAAAGCGTGAATTGGCGATTGAGTACTTACGGTTTGATTAACCTTAAGGTGTATTCATTCTGATTTCCTACTTTGGAATTCCAGGTGTGATGAGATGGTTGAGTTCATAATCCTAGTATATCTTTATGAGTAAATGTTTAGGGTCATTTTGGTAATAGTCATTGTGCCATTTGTGAGCGACCGTTTGGGTTGTGCTCTTTATGATTTACTTGTGGGTATCATATTTAGGATGTATTTGATACGTGCCTTGTCTTGGAATCATCTTGTTTTAATGATCAATGTTGTTGTGCTCTTTATGAGAAATTCCGTTATCGTTGTTATGCTCTTCATGAGAAACTCTTGTTATCGTTGTTGTTAAACTCTTCATGAGTACCCGTTGCATCTTTATGGTGATTATTTGGTATGGTTCCCTACTTTGGAATCCTTAGTTGTTTACCGTGCTAGTATTTTATTTCTTAGCATGATTGAAAGTCCAGCTGGTTAAATTGTGTATCGAGTCAGGCAATGGATAATGCTATAATGGCACGAGCCAAGTCCAGTATAGCATCGCCCATTGGTCCTTCTGTCCTCATCCAGATTGGCCTTGGTTGGGATGAGCTAGCTCCGTTGTGGGTATTCTAGCTAATCGTTTTGGAGCATGACCGTGTTGAGTTGTTGTGATCATCTTTGTGATATAAGTGAGGATTTCATACCTTGAGACCATTTAATTGAAAGTTATTTTACTGATCGGATTGATTTTTGAATAAGACTTGGTCTAGGTTTTAGGTGATATCCTATAGTACCTAGAGGGTTGTTTTGGAACACTAAAGTGTAGGGTTTAGTCCAGTCGTGATCATGTTCTAATAAGGGTAACCTTTTGGATTCGTTTGGGGTGTTTAGAATTGGTTCGTTATGGGCGGAGGTAAAGCGTGAATTGGCGATTGGGTACTTACGGTTTGATTAACCTTAAGGTGTATTCATTCTGATTTCCTACTTTGGAATTCCAGGTGTGATGAGATGGTTGAGTTCATAATCCTAGTATATCTTTATGAGTAAATGCTTAGGGTCATTTTGGTAATAGTCATTGTGCCATTTGTGAGCGACCGTTTGGGTTGTGCTCTTTATGATTTACTTGTGGGTATCATATTTAGGATGTATTTGATACGTGCCTTGTCTTGGAATCATCTTGTTTTAATGATCAATGTTGTTGTGCTCTTTATGAGAAATTCCGTTATCGTTGTTATGCTCTTCATGAGAAACTCTTGTTATCGTTGTTGTTAAACTCTTCATGAGTACCCGTTGCATCTTTATGGTGATTATTTGGTATGGTTCCCTACTTTGGAATCCTTAGTTGTTTACCGTGCTAGTATTTTATTTCTTAGCATGATTGAAAGTCCAGCTGGTTAAATTGTGTATCGAGTCAGGCAATGGATAATGCTATAATGGCACGAGCCAAGTCCAGTATAGCATCGCCCATTGGTCCTTCTGTCCTCATCCAGATTGGCCTTGGTTGGGATGAGCTAGCTCCGTTGTGGGTATTCTAGCTAATCGTTTTGGAGCATGACTTTGTGGCATGGCTCCCGCCCCTTGTGGCACTTTACATTGTTATTGGTTCCGGTACCGGGTTTCTCTTCAGCTTTTATGCTACTATGGAGAGGGTTTGAGTTGTTGATTGGTCGCTTCTAACCGGGGTTTTCTCTTCAGCTATTATGCTACTATGAAGATGGGTTGATTGGTTTCCTTCAGCTCTTATGCTGCTACGTTGATTGGATGTCTTCAGCTGTTTATGCCTACACGAAGATTGGTTGATTGGAATTGGTTCAAGCTGCGCAACAATTGTTATATACTTTGGTTTAAACCTTGGCTCAGTATCCTTTGTAACGTGTTTATTTCAGTCTTATGTGCTGCATGATGAGTTAGTCGTTATTTCCAACTGGTATGGGACGGTTGGCGATAGGGAGCTTTCTCATTTGTTGTTATATGATTTACTTGCTCAGCTATATAATTGATTTGCATGATATTATGCCATGTAGATGCATTTAGTAACTTACTGAGATTTTATCTCACCCCGTTTCTTGTTTCAAATTGTTTTTCCTTAACCCCCCCCCCAAGGAAAGCAAGTGGTAGCGTTGTGAGGTCCGTTGTAGCGGGAATCTTCTGAGCATGTTGATCGCATTTGGGATAGTTGCCCTTCGGAGCCTTTACGCATATTATTTTGGGTTCGTAGTCGTTCAGTGTTTTGTATATACGGTTACACTTTGGGTATTTTTGTTAATAGTTGTTCTTGCTTCCGCGTTTGTTTCTAGTCTCCGAGTTATAATCTCGTTGAGGTATTGTTTGTTGGTATTGGTTTATAGTAGAATTCACGCGCCCGGTTTGGTATTTAGCATTTTTGGAGATGTTAATTATGTAAATTTTATATTTATGGATTTTTAGAATTTCTGGGGCGTGACAGTTGGTATCAGAGCAATGGTTTTAGATCTTGAAGGAGAATAAGAACTCTGATATTGAATAGGTTTCAATACTTGGGTGTTATGATTTTGAGTGGTTTAGAAACTAAGTCTTCTTGAAAGAATGAGGTTAAGGTAGAAGTTGGTTGAGTTATAAGTCGTGATATTGATGTCGAGTGTTCCTTCTCTTGTGGCATATCAAGTATAGGATTGGTGTCAATAGTGTTGGTTCCATTGGGGTTAGTTGGTTTGAGAATAGAGAGTGCGAGTCTTTGAGGACTTAAGGGTTTATATTTTGTAGAGTGTATAATGTTTCGTGCGATGTACGCATGTTGGTCCTCATTCCGTGAATTATGTTGAGGAATATTCTCGGATATGAGACTTCGGGATTGTTACTGGTATACATAAGAAACCCGGGAGAATTATGAGCGATAGCACTCTATAAGCTATAAGTTGATTTAGTTGTGTCACCTATTCGGGTTATTGATGTGATAAGTGGTGTGGTTTAGCTTTCTATGTGTCTCGTATCTTTGGGTTGCCACTGATTGGTGGTGAGTATTTCTGGATATTTTCGGAGAGTTCAAATAGGCCATTATGATAAATTAGTACTTGTTATCTTATATTGGTGAATTAGTAAATTCCTGAAGTGGATCAGTGGTTTAATCAGAGTTGATTGATAAGTGGCTATTGTTAGTCAAAGGTCGAATATGAGGAAATAGCGAAGGCAAATTCTATTATTGGGTTTGTTTATTATGAATTCTTGGTTATATCATTTAGATGGATAAATGGCATAGTGCTATCAAAGATTATTATTTTTAAAATCATAATTTGATTGTGGGAGTGAATGACTTAATGTTATATTGATACACACCAAGTTGTGGGCTGAGAATTAATACCCATTTGGGATTTTATTTAAAATTTCTTGGAAGAAGCAAGGGTTCACAAGTTTTAGCATGAGTTAGAGGATTTATTGTTTTGTAATGGAGTTCTTCAGGTTTTAATTGATCTCTGCAAGTGTAGAAAAATATGTAAAATGAGATGCACGTATTTTGGGATTTCTTGGCTTTAGTAAGAACCGATAAGTGTGAAATCAGCTTTCGATTGTTAATATAAAGATTGATGATAATTTCAGTATTTATATTGTTTCGTGGATTTAGCTAGTATCACTGTTATCTTGCAAGGTATAACCAGTGTTATGTTTTCTTGGAGATAAGTCAGGTTTTTCATTTTTGTGAAAAGTGATCAACCCGTTATCGATAATGATGTTTCCAAAGGTAGATGGAGGTATGTAACGATTTTGAGTGATAAAGTATTTGTATATGTTTCGAGGGTTAGCACCTAATAAATAGAACTATCTATTACTTGGAATTGATGGTGATTTTATTGATATTGCCTCAGCGGACTATATATTTTATTCTATTTTGGGACCAAGTTGAAACGTTATGATAGCAGACTACCAAGAGTTAATGGATATAAGTCCTTAGAAAACTAAGTATGAGGTAATGTAAGTAGTTTGAGAAATTCAAGATTTTGGCTGTATTATGTTTTATCTCATTAGGAAAGTGAGTGTGGTAGTGGAATCCCATTCGATCGGATAGTTGATAACAGTAGATTTTTGATTATATCATTGAGTTATTGGGTGACAGTAATCGTCAGCCCCAATCCTTCTCTTATTTATTCGGGTAGTAGTATGATTACGTGGGTTGATGTATAGATCGTCAATGCGTGTAGATGAACCGGAAAAGTAAAACTTATGGATGTTGATGATTTAAAGGTTGATGGAGAGCGTGATGCTAATTAGGATCAAATCAGCTATGTCTCAGAATTGGTGAACAAGTGATAGTCTTGAGAATGTGAAATTCGGGATGAAAGATGAAGTTAACTTTAGGATGTTGATATGAATATGCTTGAGATATGTACGTGTTCAATATGTGTGGGTTTATTTGAGTCATGGAATTGATGTCTGAAATCTTTAATAGGTACTTGATTTGGGGTTACGAGTGCTTTATGCGAATTGATATTTTGTCGCCTCATTATGACCGCGCATTGTGATTTTGATGAGTGAATTCGCGGGCGAATTCTTTTTAAGGAGGGTAGATTGTAACGACCCGAAAACTAGGCTCTATTTTATTAGTAATAAATAATAATTATTTATTTATTTGCTTATTTATCTATTTAAATTATTATTTAATTAATAATTTATGTGTGCATTTTATGTGTTATAATAAATTATGACTAGCATTTTATTTGGGTCATTTGTGCTAGTGTAGAAGTGTTGAGTCTTAAAGGTTAGTGGGGAATATAAGATGATTGAGTTAGTGTGTAGGGGAAGGGGTCTATGTATAAATTCCTAAATCATCCTACTTACTCCCTCCATCACCCCTCTCCTCCCTCACTCCCTCATTTTCTCCCAGCAACTCTCCCTCTCTCTCTCTCCATTTTTGGGTAAGTTTTCTCCCCTTCCTTCTCTCTACATTCTACCTATCTTCCCCTCATTATCTATCATTTCTCATAACTTGAAACTTGTTTAGATCGTCGATAGGATCGCGTAGAACCAAAAATATTCGAGTTCCATCATCTTTGATAAATTCGAGGTAAGTTGCTTTCCCCCCATTAATATGCTAAATTGTTCATATCATGCTTATATAATGCTTTAGTTGTTATATTTGAAGTTTGATTGAGTTTGGAATTTATTTGGAATTTATTTGGATTTTTGGTTAAAAATGGTGATTATATGAAGGTTGGGATTTAAACCTTGATTTGGGTTTCTAGATGTGTTATTTTGGTCCTATTCAAGTTTATAAGTTGTTTTGGTTCATTGTTATGCTTATTGGAGGTCTTGATTTTGAGTATTAGAGAAATGGTAAGAATTTTGGGTTGTTTGGGTGCCATTTTCGGGTATGTATGAACCCAGGAAGAAATCTGGGCATTGTTCTTCTGGCACGGTCGTGCCCCTTTATTTGGCACGGTCGTGCCAATATTCACTTGCCTCTCGTCATGTTTGGCACGGTCGTGCCATTTTCTTAGGCACGGTCGTGCCAAGCTGAGACTCTGATATATATTCTTCCCTTTTCTTCTAAAACTGTTTCCCCCATAACTTCTTCGTCCGGACTCCGTTTTAGGCGTGTAAACTATCGTTTCGAAGCTCTGTTCGAGTACTAAAAGATGGGATGGGTCGTTCTGTTAAGTTCTAAGTTTTATACTCCGGGATTTTATTGGGTGTTTGAGGGTAAGAGGAGTTGCATCAATCCTTTGTGATCAAGTTTTGCAAATCCATTTGAGTGACCGTGTTGAGTTGTTGTGATCATCTTTGTGATATAAGTGAGGATTTCATACCTTGAGACCATTTAATTGAAAGTTATTTTACTGATCGGATTGATTTTTGAATAAGACTTGGTCTAGGTTTTAGGTGATATCCTATAGTACCTAGAGGGTTGTTTTGGAACACTAAAGTGTATGGTTTAGTCCAGTCGTGATCATGTTCTAATAAGGGTAACCTTTTGGATTCGTTTGGGGTGTTTAAAATTGGTTCGTTATGGGCGGAGGTAAAGCGTGAATTGGCGATTGGGTACTTACGGTTTGATTAACCTTAAGGTGTATTCATTCTGATTTCCTACTTTGGAATTCCAGGTGTGATGAGATGGTTGAGTTCATAATCCTAGTATATCTTTATGAGTAAATGTTTAGGGTCATTTTGGTAATAGTCATTGTGCCATTTGTGAGCGACCGTTTGGGTTGTGCTCTTTATGATTTACTTGTGGGTATCATATTTAGGATGTATTTGATACGTGCCTTGTCTTGGAATCATCTTGTTTTAATGATCAATGTTGTTGTGCTCTTTATGAGAAATTCCGTTATCGTTGTTATGCTCTTCATGAGAAACTCTTGTTATCGTTGTTGTTAAACTCTTCATGAGTACCCGTTGCATCTTTATGGTGATTATTTGGTATGGTTACCTACTTTGGAATCCTTAGTTGTTTACCGTGCTAGTATTTTATTTCTTAGCATGATTGAAAGTCCAGCTGGTTAAATTGTGTATCGAGTCAGGCAATGGATAATGCTATAATGGCACGAGCCAAGTCCAGTATAGCATCGCCCATTGGTCCTTCTGTCCTCATCCAGATTGGCCTTGGTTGGGATGAGCTAGCTCCGTTGTGGGTATTCTAGCTAATCGTTTTGGAGCATGACTTTGTGGCATGGCTCCCGCCCCTTGTGGCAGTTTACATTGTTATTGGTTCCGGTACCGGGTTTCTCTTCAGCTTTTATGCTACTATGGAGAGGGTTTGAGTGGTTGATTGGTCGCTTCTGACCGGGGTTTTGTCTTCAGCTATTATGCTACTATGAAGATGGGTTGATTGGTTTCCTTCAGCTCTTATGCTGCTACGTTGATTGGATGTCTTCAGCTGTTTATGCCTACACGAAGATTGGTTGATTGGAATTGGTTCAAGCTGCGCAACAATTGTTATATACTTTGGTTTAAACCTTGGCTCAGTATCCTTTGTAACGTGTTTATTTCAGTCTTATGTGCTGCATGATGAGTTAGTCGTTATTTCCAACTGGTATGGGACGGTTGGCGATAGGGAGCTTTCTCATTTGTTGTTATATGATTTACTTGCTCAGCTATATAATTGATTTGCATGATATTATGCCATGTAGATGCATTTAGTAACTTACTGAGATTTTATCTCACCCCATTTCTTGTTTCAAATTGTTTTTCCTTAACCCCCCCCCAGGAAAGCAAGTGGTAGCGTTGTGAGGTCCGTTGTAGCGGGAATCTTCTGAGCAGGTTGATCGCATTTGGGATAGTTGCCCTTCGGAGCCTTTACGCATATTATTTTGGGTTCGTAGTCGTTCAGTGTTTTGTATATACGGTTACACTTTGGGTATTTTTGTTAATAGTTGTTCTTGCTTCCGCGTTTGTTTCTAGTCTCCGAGTTATAATCTCGTTGAGGTATTGTTTGTTGGTATTGGTTTATAGTAGAATTCACGCGCCCGGTTTGGTATTTAGCATTTTTGGAGATGTTAATTATGTAAATTTTATATTTATGGATTTTTAGAATTTCTGGGGCATGACAGGATGCCTCGTACGAGATATCCATTGTCTCGTACGAGACATCCTCCCTTTTCTGTGAATCTACCATGTTGGTCAACCCCTGTTTCATAAAAGACGACTTGTTGGGACCCCAGCCTAGATTTGACACAGTTTCCGTCCTCTAGGTCCATCCAGCAAAGTAGCTCCACACTCCCAACACAATCGCTTCAGTAGTCTACATCCGTGATCCTGTGACCAAGAGACTAGAAAAGGTTGCAGTAATGCTGGCACCCCCATCACTGACTTGGAAGCCGCTAAGACCGTTATTGCCCGTCTTGAGCAACAAATTAAAGAGCAAGCCGAAAGTTTTGTCCGTGAGAGTGACCGTCACGCCCAAGACATACACTCTGTTCTCCAAGAGCTCCAAGAACTCAAAAAGAACAATCAGAAGTCAAAAAACCCCTCCAAAGACGGGGAGTCCCATGCTAAGAAAAAGAATAAGAGGGATGATGATTCCGACTCTGATTCAAATACATCCGACTCTTCCTCCACCTCCGATGACGAGGATATTAAGGCAAGTGATAAGAAAAAGAAAGCTAGTGATGACACAAACTTCATCAACTCTGCCACTGCTGAGTTTCTCGAAAAGAAGTTTCCACATCTTGGCCTAGCAAAGGGATCCATTGTTCCATTTGACCCCATTGCACTACGTAAGACAATCACTAAACTACCACAAAATTTTCGCACTCCTGACATAGCCAAGTTCAACGGTACTACTTGTTGGTGTTGGTGCCCTAGGCACGTTTGATAAACGTTGTATAAGTTATCATTTTATTCATGATGATAAAGAGAGAATATGATTATTATTGTTGCTCATGTTTGCTTATAATAATCTTCGTCCCTAGAGCTTGTTAAGCACTAGTATAAAGGCTAAATGATCATGGGATGATCATGTTAGATTTATAGGTACTTGTTTGGAACAAGGTACTGGACATGACCCGTTGTATGAGATTTATGTCATGGTCTATGTCATATATAAATCTCATATTAGTTATGTCATTTGAATCCTTAGACATAAAGTTATTATAGTCTTCCACTTGATGAATATTATGTTTGACATATTCAAACGCTGCCTTAACACGGTAGTTATAAAGGGTATGATTGGCATAATCGGATTCACGTAGGGAAGAATAATAAGCTAATTGGATTTGTCCTTCTTCGGAGAGATGTCAAGATTGGGCCCCTCGAAGGAATGATGTTGGTGAAATGTTTGGCCAAACTCAAATGGATTGATTGGATCAATGTCATTTGGATTATCAACATATTCGGAATCGAGAAAGTATTGAACAATACAAGTTGACTTATTGACCATGACTTGTGTTCAATGACATCATGGACAAAGGGATTATGACATGTTCTAAAGGAATGCGAACTTGTATCTAGTTATACTATTTGGGTAGGTATGACGGTTTGCTAGAACCTAATCATATCTTATGGTTTCATGTTTGAACCCATTGCCAACTTAGTATAATCCTAGAGGGTCACAGACAATTGAACGAATCTTAAAAGGACTATATTGGATATTATGGCTGACTGGACCCATTGGGCGACCGCACAAAAGAGGATGGGTGGCCGCACATGTTTGGGCGACCGCACACCAGCTTTTGGGCGGCCGCACAATTATGTCGGGACAGACTTCCTGATTTGATTAGGAAAAGGATTTTGGACAGGTTTTGACACAAGTTTCCTATTTGGAATAGGTCCTACTTGTATATAAACAGCCAATTTCGGCCAGAACTAAAACCAAGCTTTTGTGCAAGTCTCCAGAGAGTTTGAGAGAGTTTTATTTTGTTCTAAGACATCCTAGATTGAAGAACAAAATAATACACAAATAATATTTCATATAGTTCATAAGAATTGTGAAAACGTGTTTCACAATTTTGGTCTAGCAACCAAGATCAAGTGTTCTTGATATTCGTTCGTGGTGTGGATACCGCTAGAGGGTGAAACTTATCATCTTCAAAGTTCGTGATTCTTGCTATGTTCATGATCAAGCTTTCAAGCCTCTATCGAATTCAAGGTTGGAAAATCAAAGGCATCAAGGGTTAGTATTCTAGTATTCATTATGCTGTATTTGACTTAATCATATGAATGGATCTATGGGCTTTGGGTTTCATAAAATTTTAAATACTTAATTCCGCTGCGCATGTTACTCCGAAACCCAACAGTGCTATCAGATCCCCGTTCATGTTGATTATTTCAATACTTAGATCATGTTGTATGTATATAAATTGTTTGTATGCCTAGCATGATATGAATATTGGATTATATGATGTTTATGTGTTATATGATTCTATGTGGTTTATTTTTTTACAACTTTAATCGCACTGTTGAATCGCACTAAAAATTATGTTGGATTCTGAATTGTTTGATTATTAATTTTTGATTGGATCAAAGTTTTAATAATCGGGAAAAAACAATTTTGAGACAAATTTTCGAACTCTAAAAATCATTCTGATGCTACTGTGCGACCACACAGAAAAACGTGGGCGGCCGCACATGTTTGGGCGACCACACAGCCTTTCTTGGGCGGCCGCACAGTGATGGTCAGAAGCTGGAATTTTGAGGTAGGTCCAACCGGACCAATGTAAGGACCCGGCCGGACCTTCTGGTCTGGGCTGGGGTTCTTTTTGGGTCGCTGGGTGGATTTAGTTGGTTTGAATTCCTATTTGTTTTAGCCGTTTGACTCTGAGATTGATTCAAGGTTTGGATGGATAATCTACGTTCATCGAGATTGTGTTTCCCAAACTTGATTGCAATCAAAGTTTCAAAGATAAAACGAAGTTAGAATTATGAAGAGTTCATAATTGCTAAAATTGAGAAACAAAGTTCTTGATTCAAAGATTGGAGATTCATGTTGAATTGTGGATGCAATTGGCCTACATTCAACGAGACCATCTATTGCTTAGTTTCGGCCACATGGACTACTTTCTTGGTTTCTTGAATTAGTGCGGGATTGTGGTTGCCAAATGGCTTAGTTCGACCGCACTTCTTGTTGTCTTGATTTGGAGATGATAACCAAAGTTCAAATAGTCTCATCCTCATAATCATAGACACATAAATATTATGCTTAAATTAATGATTATTAATTTAATGGCTAAACTTGATGCGTAACATGTTTATCTTGTGTGCTCATAAATGTGTTGTATGCTATATGGTGATGAACCTTCAAGAAAGTTTTAAGTCCTTTTTGCCACGCCATGATTAAAACACTTGTTAGTGCATGGGTGACTTTAATGTGGGTTCGCCCTAGCGAGGTGCATTAACTTGATCTATGTATGAGCAAGATGGATGATGTGGGCACGCTCTAGCGAGGCACATCAACCATGCGTTTAAAATGGTTAGACTTAATTGGGCGTCAAAACAGTTTTGGGCCTTAGGCAAAGATGAGATTAAACATGCTTTTAAAATTGGATTCCTAAGAATCATATGGGATATGATTGACATGTTTGTCTACCTAATTAATTTAATTTTGAGCGGTGCGCCAAAGCGTAGTTGAAATTAAATTAAAGTTGGATCTTAGCCCAATTTTAAAAGAATCTCATAAAAGGATCTAAGAGTCATATGAGATATGATTGACAGGGTTGTCTACCTAATTAATTTGATTTTGTGTAATCCGACATAGCGGACTTAAAATTAAATTAAAGTTGGATCTTAGCCCATTTAAATTATATTATACATTGGATGTATAAGAATGTTATATAATTTAGTGGGAGTATTTTTGGAAAATACATTATTTATCTCTTTAATGAGATTGGTACTTGTAAAATTTTGGAAAATTTGCATAAGTTGTAGATAATGACAACTAAAACCGTTGCGATCAATCCTTGATAAGGATAATGCTTCAAGAGAATGGTACAAACTTCATGGATTGGATCCTAAGCCTAAGAATCATTCTAAGGCAAGAAGATGTGTTGTACATTCTTGATGGGCCTATTCCTAAAAGAACCCGATGCCGGAATGGACAATCACAAGAAACATGAGTATGATTCGAGGGATGTGAGTTGTCTCATGCTCATGACTATGTGCTCAAAACTCCAACAAAGTTTAGAACTTGTGGAAGCCTATTAGATAGGCGTGGAGTTAAGAGACATGTTCTAAGAGCAATCTAAGCAAGAAAGGTATAAAACCATTGTTGCATTCACTTATTGCAAAATGTGTGAAAGGGCAACAAGTGGAACCTCACATGCTTAAAAGAAAGGCTACGTAGAGCATCTTGAAAAACTAGGTTGTCCAATTGGATTGGAGCAAGCCACAGATCTCATTCTTAAATTCATTGACTAAGAGTTATAATCACTTTGTGATGAACTATAACATGCTTGTAATGGATAAAGAATCTCTCCGAGTTGCATGACATGCTTAAAACTGCGGAGATGAAGATAGTGGAAAATGGTTCTCCAGTGCTCATGGTTCATGATGGAAAGGGGCCAAATTCCTAAGGAAAGGTAAGACAGACTTGTCAAACCTAAAGGAAATAATTGTGGTTAAAATTATAACTCTAATTGATGCAATTTGGTAAAGTGGCAATTGGATTAACCATTTAGAATTGTAGTCAAAATTCTGGATGATCAATAAAAGGATTGGTAGTAGGACTACCACTTGGGATATTTATGTTATAAATTAATCTTTCTGAATTTAATTATTGGGTATGGAATACCGGATGTGAATACCACATTTGTGAAATGTGCAATAATTAGTAAATTGAAAGACTACTTATAGTAAAGGTTGATCTATGAATGATAATGATGCAAGAGTTGCAACATTGTTCATAGGACACTTGTAAAGTGACTTTACTCATGAAGTAGAAAAACATTATTTTGTTATAAGATAATGAAAGATGTTTATTTCTTATTTGGAATAAGAAAGA
The DNA here is from genome assembly GCA_026119855.1 of Campanula takesimana. Taxonomy (NCBI): domain Eukaryota; kingdom Viridiplantae; phylum Streptophyta; class Magnoliopsida; order Asterales; family Campanulaceae; genus Campanula; species Campanula takesimana. The sequence continues at coordinate 834,350 of JAOWBW010000187.1, read as the reverse complement.
TGTTTTATTTATTATGATTTACTTCATTGTGTTATCATATAAATAAATCTCATATCCTAAATCTTGAAGAACAAAGTAATAAAGACTATGACATAAATAATTAAAATTCTTCATGCATTACTGTTTTGATCAAATAAATGAGAAATGCATATCTAAAATTCCATGGGACGGAGTTTTAAGTCATATGATATGGAATCACATGATTTATGAAAATCTTATTTACTTGGACCAAGACATCTTTTACTATGAATAGTAAAAGGCTAACATCTTACTTGACCTAATACATTTCGATGTATATGGTGCATTAAGTAGCAGTGCTAAAAGAGAATTTTGGTTGTACTTGGTAAAACTGTTCAAAGATTCTGATTTGATCATGATAATGAATAATTGAACCAAGAACTTGACAGTCATCGTTATGGTGGTGAAATAGTTTCACAATCAACTCCACCAAGAACACCATTTGGAATGATGTGTCTAAATGGAGGTAGATAACCTTATTTGATTTGGTTCATTAGATGATAATGTCAGAATGATCTTCCATTATTTATTTTTGGGGTTAGGTATTTGAAACCGTTATAATTACACTAATTTGAGTTACATCAAAAAGGTTAAAAGGTGAAAGAAAACTCAGTTTGTCTTTCATAAAGATTTAAGACCGTGAGACCTTTTGGAAAGGAGTTGTCTGGGACACACTCACACTTAAATCTAATAAATATATTTTCATGGGATATCCTAAGGAAACTTGAGGACATAATTTTACTCATAAGAAACAAATGGTTTGTTGATTATGATGATGCTTTTCTAGATAAATGGTTTATCTCTAAAAGAATCAGTGGGAGTAAAATATATCTCGAATGGTTCGAGATATAGAAAATTAGTATTTAACCTATGATGAAAGTTGAACAAGTTTCCACAAAGAGTTGTGAAAATCCGTTCAAGATATACAAGTACTTGCACACATGATAAAATACAATCTATTAGAAGAAATATTGGATAATTCGAAATAGAAAATATTGAGGTAAAGTTCATTTAGAATGAAGTATTTACCACCTATCAAGGATGCAATATCAACTCCACATTTAGATTAATGGCTTGGAGTCATATAATCTAAAAGGCAATTCATGTATAATAATCAAGTTTGGAACTTGATCATTCTAACCTAAGGTGTAAAAACCAAAGGAGATGAATGACTTTACTTGGAAAAAAACTTACATGGGTAGCAAGAAACTTATTAGAATTTTCATAGTCACATGTGCATATTTGGAATATGAAATTTGACAAAATGATGTCAAAACAAGCGTTCCTCAACGGGAACTCACTTAAGGATGTATTGGATACAGCCTAAAGGTTTTGATAGTCAAGAAAATTCTAAAAGGTATGAAAGTTGCGAAGATTCATTGGATGGATTGAAGCAAGCTTTTGGGAGTTGGAATCTCCGTTTTGATAAGTCATAGAGTTTGGCTTGATCAAGAACGAAGATGAACCCTGTATATACAAGATGATTAGTGGGAGCATGGTGCTATTCCTTATCTAATATGTGGATGACATATTGCTCATTGGAAACGACATTCCTACACTTTAACCTGTAAAGATTTGGTTAAAAAAGTGTTTCGCAATGAAGAATATGGATGAAGCCGCATAAGTCATTGGCATTAAGATCTATAGAGATAGATCAAGGAAGCTAAATGGCTTAAAGCCAATGTACATACATTGACAAAGTCATAAGAAGATTCGGCAAGGAAAATTCTAAGAGAGGACATTTTTCAGTGTTACATGGAGTTTCTCTAAGCAAGACTCAATGTCATAAAGACAAAAGATGAGCATGAGAAAATGAATGAGATGCCATTTGCTTCGGCAATTGGATCCATGATGCCATGATAAGTACTAAGCCAGATATATCTAATGCTTGAGCATGACGAGTAGATATCAATCCGACACCGGTGAGATTCACTGGATGGCTATGAAAGCGATTCTTAAAGTACTTTAGAAGAACTAAAGATTCGTTTATGATCTATGAAGGTATGGAAGATAATCTCGGATGCATGATTCCAAACCAACAAAGATGATAATAGATCGCAATAAGGTTTTGTGCATATGTCAAATAGTGGAACTGTAAGTTGGAATGGTTCCAAGCATAGTACAGTCACTAATTCTACGACTAAAACTAAGTATATTGCTGCATTGGATGCTGCGATGGAAACTGTTTGGATTAAGAAGTTCGTTGGAGACTTGAGATGGTTCCTAGTATTGCTAATCCAATAGACCTTATTAATAACAATAGTGGTGCTATTGAATCAAGCAAAGGAACCAAGAGCACATCCCAAATCCAAACACATACTTAGGCGTTTTCTTATCGTTCGAGAAATCGTTGATAAGGGAGACGTAAATATATGCAAAGTACCAATTAATGATAACGTTGCGGACACACTAACAAAGGAACTTCCACAAGCTAAACATGATGGTCATGTTAGGTCCATGGGTATTGGATACCTAGATATTGGGCCTAGGGCAAGTGGGAGATTGTTGGTGTTGGTGCCATAGGCACGTTTGTTAAACGTTGTATAAGTTATCATTTTATTCATGATGATAAAGAGATAATAAGATTATTATTGTTGCTCATGTTTGCTTATAATAATCTTCGTCCCTAGAGCTTGTTAAGCACTAGTATAAAGGCTAAATGATCATGGGATGATCATGTTAGATTTATAGGTACTTTTTTGGAACAAGGTACTGGACATGACCCGCTGTATGAGATTTATGTCATGGTCTATGTCATATATAAATCTCATATTAGTTATGTCATTTGAATCCTTAGACATGAAGTTATTATAGTCTTCCACTTGATGAATATTATGTTTGACATATTCAAACGCTGCCTTAACACGGTAGTTATAAAGGGTATGATTGGCATAATCGGATTCACGTAGGGAAGAATAATAAGCTAATTGGATTTGTCCTTCTTCGGAGAGATGTCAAGATTGGGCCCCTCGAAGGAATGATGTTGGTGAAATGTTTGGCCAAACTCAAATGGATTGATTGGATCAATGTCATTTGGATTATCAACATATTCAGAATCGAGAAAGTATTGAACAATACAAGTTGACTTATTGACCATGACTTGTGTTCAATGACATCGTGGACAAAGGGATTATGACATGTTCTAAAAGGAATGCGAACTTGTATCTAGTTATACTATTTGGGTAGGTATGACGGTTTGCTAGAACCTAATCATATCTTATGGTTTCAGGTTTGAACCCATTGCCAACTTAGTATAATCCTAGAGGGTCACACACAATAGAACGAATCTTAAAAGGACTATATTGGAAATTATGGCTGACTGGACCCATTGGGCGACCGCACAAAAGAGGATGGGCGGCCGCACATGTTTGGGCGACCGCACACCAGCTTTTGTGCGGCCGCACAATTATGTCGGGACAGACTTCCTGATTTGATTAGGAAAAGGATTTTGGATGGGTTTTGACACAAGTTTCCTATTTGGAATAGGTCCTACTTGTATATAAACAGCCAATTTCGGCCAGAACTAAAACCAAGCTTTTGTGCAAGTCTCCAAAGAGTTTGAGAGAGTTCTACTTTGTTCTAAGACATCCTAGATTGAAGAACAAAATAATACACAAATAATATTCCATATAGTTCATAATAATTGTGAAAACGTGTTTCACAATTTTGGTCTAGCAACCAAGATCAAGTGTTCTTGATATTTCTTCGTGGTGTGGATACCGCTAGAGGGTGAAACTTATCATCTTCAAAGTTCGTGATTCTTGCTATGTTCGTGATCAAGCTTTCAAGCCTCTATCGAATTCAAGGTTGCAAAATCAAAGGCATCAAGGGTTAGTATTCTAGTATTCATTATGTTGTATTTGACTTAATCATATGAATGGATCTATGGGCTTTGGGTTTCATAAAATTTTAAATGCTTAATTCCGCTGCGCATGTTACTCCGAAACCCAACACTACCTGTCCTCGTGTTCATGTTGAAACTTACACTTGGGCCATGCTTCCAATGAAAGTAGATGACACCATATTGGGCCAAATCTTTCCCCAAACCCTAGAGGGGCCGGCAAGGGATTGGTACATGTCTCTCCCCTTATCCACAAGGACCGATTGGGCTACCGCTTGTGAAGTCTTCCAAAGGCACTTCGAGGATAACACTACTTACCGTCCCACTAAAAGAGACCTCGAGCAAATCCAACAAGGTGCTAATGAGACATTTGGTGACTTTTTCAAAAGGTGGAGAGCCAAGCTCACCGAGATTGTTGATAGGCCAACTACTGATGACCAAATGCATATCTTCTTGAAATCGCTCCGTAACGAGTATGAGGACCGCCTATCCGGCACTTTCTTCCCAAGCTTCTCTGAACTTCATAAAGCCGGTCTCTGACTATATGACATCTTCAAAAGTAGGAAAGAGGCTAAGAAAGATAGTGGGTACCGCTACACTAACAAGGGCTCTACTGGAAAAGACACATCTGTCAATGCCATCGCTTTCAATAATCAAGGGAGGAGAAACTATTCCTCCGTCCCTCCGCCCAACAAGGAAAAGAAGAAAGAGAGGGTATACAACAAATTAGAAGGTATCACTCAAGGAGAGCTCTTCGACATATTCGTAGAAGCCGGCAAGGTCGCACCAAGAAAACCTCCTTCTACTCCAAGGGAACTCCCCCCGAATCTTGCCCATCATCTCTACTGCAAATTCCAGCAGTTCAGTGGTCATGACACCAATACTTGCAACCACCTCAAAGATGTGATCCAAGATCTCATAGATTCTAAGTATCTAAGGGCTCCTAATGTAGTGACAAACCCTCTCCCAACTGCGGGAGGAGGGATCAATGTAATAGAAATAGCTAGTGAGGAAGAGGTGACTACTCGCCTAGGTCCAAATGTGGGCGAGAGTACTCCAAAGTTTAATAATGAAATTTCTTTCTGTTACATGTCGCCTCATGATCAAGTACTTAGTATGCAAAATAACAACTTTGTGCGCGAGGGGGAGAACTTGCCATGCTTCATGTTCCCTGAACCATGGATTGACCATAGGGGGAAGCGCCAACCGGTCTTTGAAATATTCAGTGATTGTGATCCGTACTCACTCGAAACAGAACTGATGCAATTCTCATGGCTACCTCGAGAATAAAGGGGTACCAAGGCCAAGGCATTCAATGAGTGGGACTTTGTGTTGGGAGAAGACCTACTGCACCAATTTCTCAACCTTTGCAAGCTAGAGGACACTAAGATTAATGCAATAAACAAGGGGGACGCTCCGAACCAAGACTACACCAAGCTCATCGAGAAGAGTGACGAGCCTATTCAGAATTGGTACACAACTGGGGGACCCATAGCAAGTGAAGGCTTCCTGATCAAGGAATTAGGATGTACTCCCCATCCCCATAGGGTAAGAAAATTTGTAAATCTTACCTTAGAGTCAGATACCGCTACCGATGAGCTCACCCAAGAGGAATTGGATGCCATCGCGGAACGTGTATTCCCCTACTTTCTTAATGAAAAAATAGATCTTTCTGAGTATCCCAAGATTGCTAGCGTCCTAAATGACGAATTAACTAATAACGCTAACGAATTAGATAATAATGAGTCATATGACGAGATAGATCAAGAAAACAAACAAATCTTAAAAGAAATTAATAAGCAAGTAGGTCTTCGTGGCGGAAATGGTCCTATTGATGCCGAAGAAATGCAAACAGTTAATCTGGGGACGGATGATGATCCGAAAGAGACCAAGATTGGCAGTTTCTTTAAAGGGGAAGACGGACAAGCCCTCATAGCGCTTCTCTGAGAATTTTTGGACGTGTTCGCTTGGTCCTACAAAGATATGCCAGGGCTAGCCAATTCGATTGTTGAGCACAAGATACCACTGCTTCCTGATTCGAGGCCAGTCAAGCAGAAACTCTGCAGAATTAATCCAGAGTGGTCAGTACAAGTCAAACAAGAGATAGAGAAACTCCTGAGTGTTGGGTTCATCAAAGTAATAGAGTATCCAACCTGGTTGGCTAATACTGTACAAGTTTCCAAAGCAAATGGAAAAGTCCGAGTCTGTGTTGATTTCCATGATCTCAACAGAGCATCTCCGAAAAATGATTTTCCTCTTCCAAACATAGACATGCTCGTCGACAATACCGCGAAGTATGAAGTTCGTTCATTCGTAGACGGATTCGCCGATTACAATCAGATCCTCATGGCTGAGGAGGACCAACACAAAACAGCATTTACCACACCTTGGGGGACGTTCTGTTATACGGTCATGCCATTCGGACTCAAGAATGCCATAGCCACTTATCAGTGAGCCGTAACTGCATTGTTTTATGACATGATACATAAAGAAATGGAGGTGTACGTCGACGATATGATCATACACTCCAAAGGCTCTGATAGGCAACACTTTGTCGACCTCAGAAAGTTCTTTGAGAGGTTGAGACACCACAAGATGAGACTTAATCCGGCAAAGTGCACATTTGGGGTAGTGAAAAGAAAGGTCCTTGGGTACATGGTCACTGTGCGTGGTATAGAAGCAGATCCCGCTAAGATCAATGCCATCATTGACATGCCTCCACCTAAGACGCAAAAGGAAGTCAAGGAATTTATGGGTCGCCTTCAGTACATTAGTCATTTTGTTAATCAACTCACGACGATGTGCGAGCCCATTTTTAAGCTCCTCAAGAAGAATGCATCCCTAGAATGGACAGAAGAATGCCAAGAAGCTTTTGATAAGGTCAAGGCGTACTTAGTGAATCCACCCGTATTGGTTCCACCGTATAGGGAGAAACCATTGACCTTGTACCTCATAGTCAATGACACTGCATTAGGGGCTATGCTAGCACAAGAGCAACCCGATTCGAAGAAAGAGAATCCCATGTACTTTGTCAGCCGTCGCTTACAAGGGGATGAACTGAATTACTTTGCATTAGAGAAGTCGTGTGCTGCACTAGTATGGGTAGCTGAGAGACTAAAGCCGTACATGGAGGCGTTTCCTGTACAACTAATTGCGAGAATGGACCCAATGAAATATATCTTCAAGAAGTCGCATGTCTCCTCTAGGATAGCCAAATGGTACTTCATGCTCGCGGGGTACGATATCACTTACATCATACAGAAATCCAGGAGAGGGAGGGTCTTCGCGGATCACTTAGCCAAATTTCCATGTGATAAAGCGAAGGGGAAGACCCACGATTCCCTGATGAGGACATCATGTCAATAGCAGAAAATAAGTGGCAATTAGTTTTCGATGGTGCTGCCAATAAACAGGGATATGGCATTGGCATGTTACTAGTAGATCCCTCAGATTTCTACACTCCACTTGCAATCCGCCTTGACTTTGAGGCCACTAACAATATTGCCGAGTACGAAGTTTGCATAGCGGGGCTTGAAGCAGCCTTAGAAAGAAATGTGACCGAACTAGAGGTGTACGGAGATTCACAACTTATAATCTATCAGTCACTCAAGAAGTGGAAGGTACTAGATCCTACACTCCAGAAATATAGCGACCATCTCCAAGACTTGGTCAAACAGTTCAGAGAGGTCACTTTCTACTATCTTCCTAGAGATAAGAACCGCTTAGCAGACTCGCTAGCCATGCTAGCATCGCTTGTTGAAATTCCGGAATGGACTGAGGTTAAAACCTTCAGAGTCGCGAGGCGAACGACTCTGCTTATTACTCAATCAGAGACTGCAAAGAAGAGTGTAACTTTGTGAATACCTTGGATAACAAACCTTGGTATTATGATGTATGGCGTTTCCTCCTAGACGGAACATTCCCATCAGACGCGTTACCTAAAGCGAAGATAGCCCTCAAACGGCTTGCCGCCCAATTTGTTATCATAGGTGATCGCCTCTATAAGAAGCACCACGAGCAGTGTCTTCTCTGTGCCGATGAGCACGAAGCCGTAGAAATCATGGACCAAATCCATCAAGGAGTTTGTGGAACCCACATGAATGGAAATATGCTAGCAAAGAAAATCATTCGACTAGGGTACTATTGGGCTACAATGGAAGCGGGCTGCACCAACATGGTTAAGAAATGCCACAAGTGCCAGATACATGCCAACTTGCAACACGCACCACCGTCTGTATTATACCCCATGACATCCCCTTGGCCATTTTCTACATGGGGAATAGACGTCATTGGTTAAGTTTCGTCGACAGGTCATAATGGGCATTCATTCGTATTAGTTGCCGTTGATTACTTCACCAAATGGATCGAGGCTCAATCCTACAAAGTCTTGAATGCCAAAAAGGTGGCTGAGTTCATTAAGACCAACATCATATGCCGATATGGGGTACATCATGAGATGATATCTGACAATGGCATGAACTTTGAGAAAGAATGTGACCAACTACTTGCAGAGTAAAAAATAGAGAGACATCAGTCATCCCCGTACCGACCACAAACCAATGGAGCAGTCGAAGCTGCTAACAAGACCATTGAGACCATCATTAGGAAAATGGCTAAGATTGGCAGAGATTGGCCCGACAAGCTACACTTTGCACTCTGGGGCTACCGAACTTCAATCCGTACCGCTACCGGTGAAACTCCATACGCCCTAGCCTATGGAATGGAAGCAGTGCTACCAATTGAATTAGAAGTACCATTGTAAGGATCCCGCCCCCGCGCGCGGAAAACGTGATGTGTTTTGGTGGTGAAACGCCAAACACGGTTATCTCACAAAACATAACGGAGTCGCCACTTTTGTTTATTATTTAACCCAACAAAAGAAAAGGTTAGATATTCTATTAGTTCGGAGGTCAGGTTACGTCTTGGGAAGAGTTTCACATCACCCAAGTCACCTCGGGCAAAGCCGAGTCTCCCTTGTGTTAGTTAACGAAAGTGCATGTGTGTGTGTATTTTAAAAGGGGAGAAACTGACTGCTTAGCAAATCCAGTTAGTTATTTAACAGAAAGGGTTTATTTTGCAAACTTTTTGGTCAGAAAAGGAGAAAAATGGAAGATGCCCTCCCCGGCCAAAGTAGCCGTACGGATGGGGAGGGCTCCCCATGGCATTTTTACAGTTTATCAGAAAGACAGTCCAGTTTCAGTCAAAACAAAGGATCTTTGCTGAAACTGGACTGGAATGCTGATTTCCAGTTTATGATTAACAACAAAACCTTGAAGAGTTCATTCCTACGCACCTTGATCATCAAAGCAGCCCCAAAAACAAAGATTTGGGTGTGATCAAAGGCAATCATTGGAGAAATTTATGAAAAGTTGATGAACATGACATTCAAACCAAAATGACCATTTGGTGGATAAAGATTGCAACTTTACCACCAAAATGGACTTATTACACAAGAATAAACCTTTAGGGACACAAATATAACATAAAGATCAAATCTTTATGTCCCATATTTGGTGATTTATGGCTAGGCCATGGTTGGGATGATAAAGATTGAAACTTTATCCCCCAATCATGACTCTTATGGCCAAACAAGAATAACATCAACATGAATTGTAACAAATCATGATCATCCTAGGTTTTATCCCATAAATCACATACTAGGTGTGAAGGGCACCTTGAATCACCTCATGATTTGGATCATATACATATATAATCATAATATATATAGCTTGGAAAGGCCAAGACTTGTATAATATGTAGATATAGTGCTTGAGATGGACAAGACTTGCAAGAAATATAAAGTGCTTGAAATGGACAAGACTTTGCAAGAACAAGAAGAAGTAATGCAACATAAACATGTAATATTAATAAAGATAAAAAGAGTTTGAGATGGATAAGAAGATGGGGAGAAGGAGGCCTCACCTATTGTGGTTATGGCCTATCTTCTTCTCTAATCACTCAAAGGTGTATATCACTCACTTTCTGCTCTCAAACTGGCAGAGTTTTAACTCACAAAAACGTTTTTCTCCCCCCCCCTGAAATGATCAGCATGGGGGTCAATTTATAGGGACTGAGGGCACCCAAACCAGCCGTACGGCTAGGGGCCCCAAGTACCCAAACCATCCGTACGACTCAACTTGGCGAGCTTCTGGATTTTTCTAAGTTTAATTCCAGTTCAGTCCTGGAATATCAAGTTCATCCTAGTGAGGTCCTGGCCCATTGGTTTATCCCTGAATGGTACCAAGAATTCCTCTAAGTAGGTCATTTTCAGATTGGGGTACTTACAGAGCCCCTCGGTAATGTCGCTTTTGAAGAAAGCGGGGTTGTTGACAAAATAAGCATCCCAATCTGATGGGAGGACGGCATAGCTGATTTGGGTGAGAGAATTTCAAGGCTACTCAAACCTATAAGCATCCCATTTTGATGGGAGGACGGCATAGCCGATTTGGGTGAGAGATTTTAAGTCTACTCAAACCTATAAGCATCCCATTTTGATGGGAGGACGGCATAGCCGATTTGTTCTATGGCTGGACTTAGAGGTATAGGATTCCTACGTATCCCTATTCAAGGGAATCAAGCCTAACGTAGTTCGGGTGAGAGATTTTAAGGCTACTCAAACCTATGGGCCTTAGGTGGATATCCATTTATCCTTTCCTAAACAGGCATGGCTCAAAGGCAGGGCTTGGTCAACTTGGCCCTATTCGGAAGGGGTTGACTAAAGGGGGCTGGCATGGCTCAGAGGCTCAAATGATGGGCATGGCTCAGAGGCTAGACTCGATCGACTTGGCTCTATCGGAGAGGGTCGTCTCGAGGGTAACTGTCAACTTATCTTATGACGGAGGGTCAACTGCATAAACTGGTTAACTTATCTCATGACGGAGGGTCGACTACTCAAATTGGTCAACTTGTCTCATGGCAGAGGGTCGACTACTCAAATTGGTCAACTTGTCTCATGGCGGAGGGTCGACTATTCAAACTGGTCAACTTGTCAACTTGTCTGATGGCGGAGGGTCGACTACACAAACTGGTTAACTTGTCTCATGGTGGAGGGTCGACTACTCAAACTGGTCAACTTGTCTCATGGCGGAGGGTCGACAATTCAAACTGGTCAACTTGTCTCATGGCGGAGGGTCGACTACTCAAACTGGTCAACTTGTCTCATGGTGGAGGGTCGACTACTCAAAGTGGTCAACTTGTCTCATGGCGGAGGGTCGACTACAAGGCTGGTCTTACGTCCCTCCGGACTGCCGGGACATATTGTTAGGTTTTCTCTAACCTGGCCACTCTCGGGGACAAAGGTTTTCTTAACCTAATCATGACTATACTGGTCTTACGCCCTACCAAGGGCTACCGAGGCGATAACGTCTTAACTTTCATCCTGGACTTACGAGGTACGGCTGAGACTTTCAAGATTTCACTTTCTACCCTGGACTTACGAAGTACGGCCGGGTCGACAAAATCCAATGGTCTTATGTCACGCCGGAAGGCCAACGACGAATATCACGGAGCCTAATGGACTTATGTCATTCCGAACTGCCAAAGGATAGGTCTAACCTAATGGACTTACGTCACGCCGGACGGCCAAAGGATAGGTCTAACCTAATGAATTTACGTCACGCCGGACGGCCAAAGGACATAATCTCACAAAACCTAATGGTATTACGTCACGCTAGACGGCCAAAAGACATAATCTCACAAAACCTAATGGTCTTACGTTACGCTGGACGGCCAAGGGCGAAGGCTTGAACCTATAATGACTATTTTGAATCAAGGTTTGACTTGGGTCAAATCACCTCTACAGGATGACTGACACTCTTTCTCGACACCGGGGGAGAGCCTAGGGGCGACCTTCAAGACTCATTGTGGACGAAAAGGTCCAAAATTTTGGAAAATCATTCAAAAGCATTTTCCTTGAAACATTGTTTTTGACAAATGACGCCAGATGGGCAAATTTTGGAAATGCTTATTCCTAAAGGCAAATCTTTTAACAAAGAATTTTAGTCAAATTTTTGATTTTAACTTAACCGTGAGGTTTGTTATGCATAAGGCCCTTTGGATTTTGTCCATTCGTTGAGAAGTTACTAATGGTAGGGAATCTGCTCGTCACTGTTGTGGGGATAGCCCCAATGTCATCCTGACCATTGATGTGGAGGTAGCCCCAATGTCCTCGTTGTCGCGGAGGTAGCCCCATTGTCGTCGTTCTCGTCGATGTCGGGGTAACCCCCTGTCCTTGTTGTCGTTGACGTGGAGGTAGCCCCAATATCGTCTTTCGACTTTTGTTGTTGACGTGGACCCGTTATCGTCTTTGGGATTCTGAGGTGCGGTTAAGAACCCATCCCTTTTCATGACGCACCCTTTCTTTTGCCTAGGCCACCCTTTCGGGTTTTCAACCTAGTGGGCATCTATTTTGTGTCTTTTATGGCACACCCTGTTTTTTGCCTAGGCTGCCCTTACGGGTTTTCAACCTAGCGGGCTACTTTTTTTTGGTGCCTTTTTCTCTCCTTTTTTTTATGGGTGATCCAGCCGACTCGATAGAACAGGGGACTTTAAAGTATTTTTCTTGGAGGAAACATGCAAGGGCATTTTATTTGGGAGAGAGTCCCTTTATGCTGGTGAGCTCTTTGAGCAATATATCATGAAATGGGAGGAAGCCCTTGCTTGACAGAATACAAGTGTTTAGCTCTTTCCTAAGATGGAAAAAAGAATACTTGTGGAGACATTTGAAATTTTCCTTAGTTAATATCATCAAATGATTGCTTGAATGGACCATGTTTGTCATTAAGTCAGGATTATAGCAAGCAATTAGCCTTAACATGTATAAATTATGCGATCAATTAAGATTAAGATTCGATCAATGGCAAGATCGGGAGGAGAATTGGTTTAGAAGGTGGAATTGGTCATTGTCTGGGAAATTGGTAATTGAAGGGACAAAGGGGCGAGAACTTGGTCATTTTGAGAAGACCACGGTTTGATGGTTTTGTTTCATGATGTGACCGGACCCGAAGGTTGCCTACGTTCCCCTCAGTTTGAGGAGCTCAGGTCACCGTAGTTTGGCCTTAGGCCGTCTTTTGCTAAAATTGGCTTTCTTTCGATGTTGTCTCAGAGGACGTTGTTGCTCACTTTGCTTTGCGGTGAACTCCTTGAGATGGATTTCTTTTCCTTCTCTCCATACATTCATTTCCTTTCCCCCTTCTCCCCCCCCCTTTTTTTTTTTGGGAGGAGGTAAACATAAGCCCCAGCTGCTTTCTCGGGCATTGGCTCCTTTGTAGCCCCTTGGTGGCGTGCCTGTTACTTTGGGCTGACTTTGAAGATTCCGGAAAGCCCTATGCTTGGTCGCACACGTGTGAGCACTGTCAAATCATGGTGGTCAAGCAACAACGTCCTCACCTTTTCACTGTCTCGGGATGCCTTCGATGCGCATCAGGAATTGGTCTCGGAAAGGTGTATCGGGTTGTGTATCGGGGAAGTGTATGAGGGAAGACTTGCCATTAATGGTTTCCTCATGCCAATTGATAACAACATTTATTCACATCAAGATTAATTGTTTGCATTTAGCGTTTTTCATTTGTGTTTAGGTCCATTCGTCCTTAATGAGTCGTCATTGACTAGTATGCTTAGAAGTCAATTCATCATTTTGGGGACGTGGCAATCAATTGATAATAACAAGCAAGGCAATTTCAAGAGTAAATGTATATTTCAAATAATGTCTCAAGTCTAGAGAGAAGAGAAGGAAAATGACTCTTTTATTGAGATAACTTTGTACATACATGTCCAAGTGCGGACCTTGGTAAAAATAAAAAGACACAGTCCGGGACGGACTTTTGGTGAAAGTCTAGATCCTACGAGGCTGGAAGACTCATTTTTTTTTTTTTTAGGGATGGTTCCCATGAAGCACGATGACCCATTTTCTTCCTCAATTGTTGGAGGGGTTGTCGGCGGCATATCCCATGTCTTCTACGGGGAACTCGGGTTCCATGTCGTCGGGAAAGATGCCGTGAGGTCGCCATTTGGTTTGGCGTTGTAATCGCCGGATCCGCCTACTACTCATGAGTTGGGAGTTTGCTCTTGCCATCTCCTTTTGGTGATTTCATTTCAAGGCGCGCAACCTTTGTGCATGACACTCGACGAGGGTACAGACCTCCATTTGATGTAGCCGCCTTTGGGCTTCCGAAGCACGGGCTTCTCCTTGTTGTTCACGTGGACGGTTGTCTCAGACGCCAATTCAGATGTGGGCTCCTTGGTCGATGTTTCCAATGGACAAGGCCGCAAAGGACTTTAGCATATTAAACCTCAAGGTGAAATTATAACCATGATTTGGGAAGAATGATTCATTAGCGGATTAGCCTTTTAGGAAAAACTTGATCTTTTATTTTAAGAAAACTCTTTTTTTTTTTTTTTTTGAAGACACACTTTTGTTTTGAGTGAAAGACTCACACACATTTTATGTCAACTTTTTACAAAGCAATAATAATAATAATCTTATTAAGAAAACTGACAATGGATTCAAAATGGTCACCACATGGCATCAACTGGGGAGTCAAGACTCCAACTAAACCTAACAGATACCTTTTCTTAAGGGCTTATCACACATCCTAGAAATGTACTTTGACTCTTCCTAAGGGGAGGTTTATGGAAGGGGTTTTGAAACTTCATCCTCTGTTATGGCAACCACGGCACCATTCATTTCCCAACCCGGGCATTTAGTCCTTCAGACATTTTCTGTGCCACTGATCCTTTCCAAACACCTTCCGCCATTTCGGCTTTACTGATTTTAGGAACCACCACCTTAGACACTGATTTTGTCAACTTTTCCAAACCAGGCTCTCCCGTTTCGGGATTTACAACTTCATCAATCAGGGACTCATTTTCCTTGGGGCGGACATCACTCCATTTATCGACCATCGGGGAAGTCACAAATTCGAGCATTTTGACGCTCGGGTCATTGGCTGTGTCGGGGGCGTGGGGGCGTCCAAGCTTTCCCTTCTCGATTAGCTTTGAGATGATGCGTTTTATGGCGGTGAAATCATTGGTATCATGGCCATGGTAGTTGTGAAAGGCACACCTTTTCTCGATTAGCTTTGAGATGATGCGTTTTATGGCGGTGAAATCATTGGTATCATGGCCATGGTAGTTGTGAAAGGCACACCTTTTGGTCTTTTCATGACGTTTTTCAAGATTCTTTGGCCGGAAATCTTCGAGGGCCACATGAGGCCTTGTTTGACCAATCCTTCGAACACTTTGCTTATGGGCATTCCGAAATCCTCAAACTTTGTGAAATGGAGCTTGGCTCGGCCTTTGGCTTTTCTTTCGTTGTTGACCGAAGCGTGGTGGGGATGAGAATCACCGCTACTCAATGCAAAGGGGTTCTCATCGAGTGTCCTTTCAAACTCATACTCCATTTGCTTTCTGTTTCCTAACAACGTACCCGACTGAGGTGCAACATGAGGATTTTGTGGAAGTGCATGGGTGTAGGCATACCCATAACCTTTGTTGCTTGCAGGAATATACATTGGAGGCATGCAATGAGCTTGTGGTCCAAGAGGTCTCCGATTGTAGAAATGATACGGGTCACCATGGAATCTTATCGGGAAATCCGGTGGAAGTCGGTTAGTGATGCATGGTTGGGTATCCACATATGGTCTAAACAGTGACTGAGCTCCAGTGACTTGGTTGATGGCATTAAACCGAAGGGTATGGTATTGTGAGTATGATGCTCGGGGCGTAACCGGTGTGAACAGTGGTTTGTGGGCCTTTTGAGTGGATTGTGTTTGGGGTTTTATAGGAAGTGTCTCATGGGAGGTGTTGGATTTGGGATGAGGCGGAGTGAGGAAGATTTGAGTGCGAGGCTCGTTGTGGATGACGGCGTGTTGGGGCGAAGAAATGGAGGCCTCGGTATTTTGGTGAGATGGAGGGGGAAATCTTCGGTTACAATCCGGAGGTCGGTTAGCTTCCACCCTTTCATTGTGGTTGGTCACTTTGGTGAAGGGCCCATCAATTGTGACATCTCATTGTCTCATCAACTCATTGAATGGGTTCTGTGTTTCCTTGTGGCTCTTTGTGATGACTTCCTCTGTAGCCCCGGATGCTTCTAGAGTTTGGAGCGGCTCTCCTTCGTCAGGCTATCCGGGTTGTCTGCAACGTCGTTCCCCAAACTACCATCCATCAAAGCGGTCTTTCTGAGGTACCGGATCGGAGAAGTTGTAGTGACAGGGGAACTTTCTAACTCCACATGCACTATGCAGCGACATGATGCTCTCTTCCACTTCATCTGAGCTACGGGGAAGACGAAAGGTAGCTTTAGGCTTGGGTAATCACTGAGTGAATGCTCATGCTACTGATGGGGAATGACCGCTAGGCTTAGACCTATGGGGTAAAAAGGTGGACAGGATCAAATGGGATCTTAAATCCATCCGAGATTCAAACGGGGGTCTACTTACAAGGTTGTAACAGACTTCTTGGATGGCAACCAGGGATCCATTCAAAGACTTGACTTCCTAGGGGACTATTCCTAGGGGTTTAGCGGGGACCTAGGGGACAACGCGTAAGGTCTTAACGGGAATCTTAACGGGGTCTCGGAGGACAACGGGGGTCCGTCCAAAGACTCAACGAAATCACATAACGGAGGTCTCGGAGGACAACGGGGGTCCGTCCAAAGACTCAACGAAATCTCATAACGGAGGTCTTGGAGGACAACGGGGGTCCGTCCAAAGACTCAACGAAATCACATAACGGAGGTCTTGGAGGACAACGGGGGTCCGTCCAAAGACTTAACGAAATCACATAACGGAGGTCTTGGAGGACAATGGGGGTCCGTCCAAAGACTTAACAAAGTGACATAACGGAGGTCTCGGAGGACAACGGGGGTCTGTCCAAAGACTCAACTAAATCTCATAACAGAGGTCTTGGAGGACAACGGGGGTCCGTCTAAAGACTCAACGAAATCTCATAACGGAGGTCTTGGAGGACAACGGGGGTCTGTCCAAAGACTTAACGAAATCACATAACGGAGGTCTTGGAGGACAACGGGGGTCTGTCCAAAGACATAACGAAATCACACAACGGAGGTCTTGGAGGACAACGGGGGTCTGTCCAAAGACTTAACGAAATCACATAACGGAGGTCTTAGAGGACAACGGGGGTCTGTCTAAAGACATAACGAAATCACATAACGGAGGTCTTGGAGGACAACGGGGGTCCGTCCAAAGACTTAACAAAGTGACATTTATTAACGCAAGAATGTGTCGAAGACAAGAAACAAAGGACGGAGCAAGCTCATGCCACGTGCAATTATTTATTCATTCAACTTTACTTAAAACGCAATTTTATTCCTAAATGGTTGGAAACGATTCCACTTCTTTTTCGCAATTACTCTAAATCCTGGATCAGTGGAGGCCATCACTACGCCTATAGACCCCTCGTTTTTCACCTGCCTTGCACACTCCGAAGGATGGACTGTCCCGAGCGAGGGTCCTATAGGGCAAGCGGCTTCCACTGACCGAAAAAACGATCCTAGGGTCTAGTGCATCGCAAGATTCCCAATGCATGGGCCATTCCAATCATGATTAAGCCCCAGTTAAGATCAGGATTCATCTTAGGGATAGGGACTTTCCGGCATGACCTCATCTTTGATGAGGGTTCTCGAATCTTATCCTTGGGCTTAAGGATGATTAATATGAACCATACATTAGGGATTGACGATACGGTGTCACCCTATCCTTAATATATGACTTAGGTTAATTATAGGCAATATTAACGCATAAGTCAAGGACCGGGTCAAAGTTGACCATGGTCACACTTGCTTTCACAAGGAGTCGTGACTCGGGCATTAAATTGGCCATAATTAATCTCAGACACGTATTAGGGATGTGGTAACGTGAGCTAGACCAAAAACCAACCAAAGTCTCGGTATTTGTACGTCATGGACAAGTGTGGTTGACTCGGCTCGGAAGGGGAGGTGGAATGGACCCGTTCGCGCTAGAAGGGCACAAGAGCACCAATCAAGCTGCATCGTGGCATCCATCCCAGGTTTAAAGGGTATTTGGAACGTGCAAGGTCAAGTGCGCGTAGTGTGAAGCCATTCTATGTTCCATTTTGAGTTAAAATAGAAATTTTCAATTCGTTTTAACATCATGAGCAATGTATAATCAACAAAAATGAGCAAGCATGAATGAGCTATTTACACAAGCAATCAAGCAAGAATCATATGAACAAACAAAGCCAAAACATATGTGTACAACAAATTGTGCACAACCAAAGAATCCTTTAAAATCAAAACTTTACAAGAAACGATCCTTTTGAAAACCATTTGCAAAATAAGTTGTGCACAACAAAGAATTCAAAAAAAAATCTTTTACAAAATGGGTTATGCACAAGGAGGTTTTGAAAACCCAAATTTATGTCCAAAAGTTTGTGCCTGACCAAGCTTCAAAAACCAAGTTTTGGCTAGAAAAGAAGAAGGTAATGTGCTCAAACAAAACTGTAAATTTGGAACCTGGACAAGCAGAAGCCAAAGGGACACAGAATGTTCCTGCCCTGCACAAAATTGTTAAGTTTTGGAACATTCTGTTCCCTGCCCAACATAGCCGTACGGCTATAGAATGATGGCAATTATTTTTTGCAGTTTTACATCTTCTGATCATCAAGCCCCAGTTTATTGCACATCCAGGACAGTTTCCACTCCTGAAAGTTCAAACAGAAACTCAGCACATACAAAACAAGCACAAAAGTTAACGAAAACGGGGGAAACGGGAGTTTGACCCACACAAAAGCATCCCCAAAGTTTCTAAAAAGAACTTTGTGGACACTTTCCTCCCCAGCAGAGTCGCCACTGTAAGGATCCCGCCCCCGCGCGCGGAAAACGCTATGTGTTTTGGGGGCGAAACGCCAAACACGGTTATCTCACAAAACATAACGGAGTCGCCACTTTTGTTAATTATTTAAACCAACAAAAGAAAAGGTTAGAGATTCTATTAGTTCGGAGGTCAGGTTATGTCTTGGAAAGAGTTTCATGTCACCCAAGTCGCCTCGGGCAAAGCCGAGTCTCCCTTGTGTTAGTTAACGAAAGTGCATGTGTGTGTGTGTATTTTAAAAGGGGAGAAACTGACTGCTTAGCAAATCCAATTAGTTATTTAACAGAAAGGGTTTATTTTGCAAACTTTTTGGTAAGAAAAGGAGAAAAATGGAAGATGCCCTCCCCGGCCAAAGTAGCCGTACGGATGGGGAGGGCTCCCCATGGCATTTTTACAGTTTATCAGAAAGACAGTCCAGTTTCAGTCAAAACAGAGGATCTTTGCTGAAACTGGACTGGAATGCTGATTTCCAGTTTATGATTAACAACAAAACCTTGAAGAGTTCATTCCTATGCACCTTGATCATCAAAGGAGCCCCAAAAACAAAGATTTGGGTGTGATCAAAGGCAATCATTGGAGAAATTTATGAAAAGTTGATGAACGTGACATTCAAACCAAAATGACCATTTGGTGGATAAAGATTGCAACTTTACCACCAAAATGGACTTATTACACAAGATTAAACCTTTAGGGACACAAATATAACATAAAGATCAAATCTTTATGTCCCATATTTGGTGATTTATGGCTAGGCCATGGTTGGGATGATAAAGATTGAAACTTTATCCCCCAATCATGACTCTTATGGCCAAACAAGAATAATATCAACATGAATTGTAACAAATCATGATCATCCTAGGTTTTATCCCATAAATCACACACTAGGTGTGAAGGGCACCTTGAATCACCTCATGATTTGGATCATATACATATATAATCATAATATATATAGCTTGGAAAGGCCAAGACTTGTATAATATGTAGATATAGTGCTTGAGATGGACAAGACTTGCAAGAAATATAAAGTGCTTGAAATGGATAAGACTTTGCAAGAACAAGAAGAAGTAATGCAAGATAAACATGTAATATTAACAAAGATAAAAAGAGTTTGAGATGAAGAAGAAGATGGGGAGAAGGAGGCCTCACCTATTGTGGTTATGGCCTATCTTCTTCTCTAATCACTCAAAGGTGATTATAACTCACTTTTTACTCTCAAACTGGCAGAGTTTCAACTCACAAACGTTTTTCTCCCCCTCTGAAATGATCAGCATGGGGGTCAATTTATAGGGACTGAGGGCACCGAAACCATCCGTACGGCTAGGGGCCCCAAGTACCCAAACCATCCGTACGACTCAACTTGGCGAGCTTCTGGATTTTTCTAAGTTTAATTCCAGTTCAGTCCTAGAATATCAGGTTCATCCTAGTGAGGTCCTGGCCCATTGATTTATCCCTGAATGGTACCAAGAATTCCTCTAAGTAGGTCATTTTTAGATTGGGGTACTTACAACCATCACTAAGGGTTCTCCTAGAAAACTATGTGAGCGAAGTCGCATGGTTAGACAGCCGTTATGAACAGCTAGCCCTGCTAGATGAACAACGACTTCGAGCCGCCGAGCATATCCAAGCGTATCAACGGAGAATGGCCTGAGCATTCAATAAGAAAGTCAAGTCCAGAAACATCAAAGAAGGGGACCTTGTCCTACGTGAACATCGTCCTGGACCGTTCAATCCTATGGGCAAATGGGGACCAAGATGGATAGGCCTCTACATAGTCAAGAAGATATTCTCCGGAGGAGCGGTATAACTCGTAGACCTAGATGGAGATCAACTACTGAAGCCCGTCAACATGGACAAGCTGAAAAAGTACTACTCATAAGTCCGTCCCCTATTCCAAAGAAAATAGGAAAGCTCGCTAGGTTGAAACCGCAAGGGCGGCCTAGGCAAAAATTAGAGCAGAAAGCACTAGAAAAGAAGCCCGCTAGATTGAAAACCTGAAAGGGCGGTCTAGGCAAAAATCAGGGTGTGCATTAAAAATATATATATATATATATATATAATAATAGGGGACAGTCTCGTGCGAGACACCTATGTCTCATGCGAGATATATCATTCAGCAAATATATTTTTCTCTTTCTTAAACAAGAACTACGATGACCTGAGCTCCTTATTTAATTGATGTAAAAGGAGAACGTAGGCAGCCTTTTGGTCCGGTCTATTCAATAAATAAAATCAAAGTCTTGTCTTCTTATTAATTGAATGTATTTCAAGAAAACAATAAGAAAATTTCTAACATGAATACCAACTTGCAAAAGAAAATAAATAAAATACTAAAAGTCTAAACATTGGTCTATCTATTGGCAATCTCTCGATACTCCTAAGGATCTATTTCTTCCTTAACTTAGTAGGGGCTTGACCACGATCCGCCTTGTCATCCCTCTTCCTCTTGAACCAAGGTATCTCGAAACCGGGAGGAACATCAAGACGACTGAACACTGAGGGAGTCAGTCTCGTGAACACATGAGGCCTATCTAGAGCTTGGAGTTTGCCGGGAAGTCCGTTTGCTCTTTTCTCGTAAAAGTCACTCTCCAGAAAGTCTTGAGTGGCATCTGCTCTGACATTAGAAGGATCCTCCTTAGCTTCCTTCTTCCTCAAATTCAAACTAGGCTCAAATTGGTCCCCCAACAGAAAGCGACTGACCTCATCAATACCCTCGACATTGGGACGGAGTTCCGAGAGAAACCAATCTATGTATTTGTCCGACAAATAGATGCTTCCTCCATCATGACGAAGATTGGTCTAACGATCCATAGTGGTGCCTTGCCCCCAAGCACGAGCCAAGCTCGTAGAGAACTCCGAGTCCATGAAAGAAACATCTCGAGGCCGTCCCCCTGACAAGAAAGTGTCCTGCTGTTGACCGAATTGTCGCATTACCCCCCGAGCAAAGTAGAAAGAAGAATCCCTCAAGCCCGGAAGAACGACCCTGTCGTACCCGAGGGTATTAGCTACAAACCTCCTCACCCTCCAAAAGGATGGGCACCAAGCGATATCGTTGGTCTCCGCTTTAGCAAAAAGATGAGCCCACTCCTTAATGCTGAGACCCTTCACTTACAGTCTCCGCCTATGGAAAGTATAAGGAGAATACTCGACCGAAGAGTCCAACAGTTTAAAATGTTCTCTGAGCCAAATAGTCAACAACAATGGACTTCCCCGAGTCATAGAGCCGATTTGGTGTAACTCATCAAGACCATGAAGGGTCTCGCCCAAGATAAGAGGGATTATGTTGAAGGCCCATCCTCTAGCTTGCAGAACGATGTCCACGAGCTCCGTGTTCGCCATGCCACACTTGCTCATGAAAAGTATGCTCCGAAATAAGCACAATGCCAAGAGGCAACACTGGGAATCCACACCGTGACCGCGAGTCACCCGACCTTTAAATCTCCTAAGCAAAGCGTGGAGATCGATATAGCGGTTATGAACATAACTCTGAGCCTCAGGAAGGCCAATGCTCAATAAGTCCCTAAGAGACTCCGCTGGTACCTTATCGCAATTAGGAACCGCAATCACCCCAGTCAAAGGCATATCCAAGATAGCCGCCATATCCTCCACAGTAGGGGCCATCTCATTAAGTGAAAAGTTGAAGAGGTGAGTTGATGGATCCCAGAAGCGTACAACTCCCTTTAAGAGGTCCCATTCCGGCTTTAGGTTCTTCAAGGTGAAAAGAATCTTGAAACCGAACATCTCCACGAATCTCTCTTGGCGAGGTTTATTAAACGAGCGAAAGAACGTTGCTAAATCATTCTTGTAGCGTTCCACTAACTCTAAGTCTAAGGAGAACTCGTCAACGATTATTGATAAAGGGACGGACTTGCTTGGGTCCATTGAGAGCAAAAGGTTGAGAATTCTACTCCAAAAGAAAGGTTCCCAAAACTGATTCAAGGCTGCATGGTATTCTAGGATAGACTAGAGGTGTTTATATACAAGTTTGGACACCAAATCCTCGAGGAAAAAGGAGAAACAACCGCAGATTGAAAGGATGGCTCGTATGAGACATCGAAATGTCTTGTATGAGGCATCTCCCAACAGAGACTCTGCTCAGATTTCAGGTTGCTCGACAAGTCAAAACATGTCTCAATCACCCCTAAAATCCATCCAAAACAGTTCATTCACCACATACAAATGGCCCAACGCGAATCCACCTCATAAAATTATCCCTCGTTTGACCAACCGGATGTGAGTCAATACATTTACGCAGTCAGAAATAAA
Source organism: Campanula takesimana (assembly GCA_026119855.1). Taxonomy (NCBI): domain Eukaryota; kingdom Viridiplantae; phylum Streptophyta; class Magnoliopsida; order Asterales; family Campanulaceae; genus Campanula; species Campanula takesimana. The sequence goes on along the minus strand of JAOWBW010000187.1, from coordinate 811,379 downwards.
ACTAAAATTAACTAATGTATTGTGTGCTAGAGTTAGGAAATAATTGTTGCATAGGTACAAACCGAAGAAAAGAAAGATTGTCTTCGCCTACACCGAGGCAATAATTACATCATCAAAAAAAAGAGAGAATGGGGGAATCCTATCTAAGACGTGTCGCCAGCGCCGCACTGTCATCCATCAGTCCGAGGCCTCTTCCCGCAAGAAGCTAGCTCCGCTGTGTGCTGAGCCAACCGTCTGAGCAGCCCTGCTGTCTTTCTCTTCATCCTCTTGGCATAGACTATGAACTGGGCAAGCCGTCCCGCGACTTCTCTATACTCAGCAATGGGCACCTGTTGAGAAGAAACAAATGAAGGTATCAAAATCCTCAGATAAACGATAAACAGAGATATGAATTGGTAAAATGATGGAAATGAAGGAAGAAGGGTCATAAAAATCATACCATGGTCGCGTCGGCAGGAGGTACAAGTTCCTCTGGCATATCATACTGCGCGGGAAGATCCTCGGTACTCTCTACTCCCTCAGCCACGCTGTAGGTAAAAGAAGCTAGTCCAAGCTGTGGACGAAAAGGGACATGGACAACTCCCGGGCCTGAACCTGATCACCCTCTATAATCAGTCGGGGCATGAGACGAGCAAGGATGTCCTGGTAATCAGCCTCCAAGGACATAAGGTCAAAGGCATCCTGACCAATAATGAGGTCCCCTCTCTCGTCCTCCGCAATGGCATAAGAATTAAGCATATGGGCCGGCGGATCCAAAGGGACGATGACGTCGAGTCTGCCACCACCCTGCTGGCGAGAGACTCTCTCTCCTAAATAGAAGCATCCACCGCCAAGGCCAATCATCAACAGCCTCATACCGCCAAACCCATAAACATGGTCAATGCCCAAACCCCACCATGGGAAGAAGGCAACAGCGGACTCTGGGACGGCCTCCCACCTGTTAAAATATAACCTCATGCGCTCCACCGTCATATCAGCCCCCTCGGCCTGCTCATCACAGGTATCCCTGTTATCCCGGTGCCACCTCAGAGTATCGGGGAACATAACAGTATTGTCTCGAAGATTGAAAGAGAAGAGACCAAACATGGCGTATCCCCAAGCCTGCAAAATGGGAGAAACATAAAAGAGGTCAATACACAATAGCTAAAATGAGGAATGCTATCAAAATAAACTGGGGCTGAAATAAAGGAGGAATACAGTAGAAGATGAGTATTGTACCTCCCGAGAAGGGAATAGGAAAAGTGATTTGAAAATCACTTCCAGCGCCTGAAATGCCTCTGTTCTGCGTAAAAATAGAAAAGTCTCGTACGAGACATCATTCCCTCGTACGAGAGATCTCCAGAAAAGTCTCAGAAAACCATGTTTTCTAGAGAAATTCCAGAAAAGCCCTGCTTTTAACAGAAAGGTCAGAAAAATCCCTGCTTTAGACCAAGAGGTCGAATCCGAACCCGGTTCAAGATGGAACATTGAGTCATCAACAAATGGATATTTTCAGAATTGGAACAAGCAAATTTGTTTCTCAGTACGAATTTATCCTCACCGCGCATCCAAGATCATGGGTGAGCAACAAGAATCTGCATCAGCAAACTCTGAATCCCACGACTGTCATCAAGGTGTAAGCTAATGGCACAGGATTTGCAATCAGTTATCCCACGACTGTCATCAAGGTGTAAGCTAATGGCACAGGATTTGCAATCAGTTATCCCACGACTGTCATCAAGGTGTAAGCTAATGGCACAGGATTTACAACCGGGTATCCCACAACTGTTGTTAAGACGCAAGTTAACAACACAGGATCCCACCATTTGGAGTCCTATAATTGTCATCAAGACGTAAGTTAATGGCATAGGATTCACTTTTCTGGCAGAAAGGCAGCCGCGTCAGAAGGAGAAGCAAGGTCCAAGTGTTGGTAGTGGTGCCCTAAGCACGTTTAATAAATGTTGTAATTGTTACCAATTATTTCATGTCAATAAAGAGATGTTTTGATTATTATTGTTGTTCATGTTTACTTATAATAATCTCCGTCCCTAGTACTTGTTAAGCACTAGTATAAAGGCTAAATGATCATGGGATGATTTATGGGTACTTGTTGGGAACAAGGTACAGGACATGACCCGATGTATGAGATTTATGTCATGGTCTATGTCGTACATATATCTCATATTAGTTATGTCATTCGAATCCTTAGACATGAAGTTATTATAGTCTTCCACTTGATGAATATTATGTTTGACATATTCAAACGCTACCTTTAACCGGGTAGTTATAAAGGGCATGATTGGCATAATCGGATTCACGTAGGGAAGAGTAATAAGCTAAATGGATTTGTCCCTCTTCGGAAAGATGTCAAGCTTAGGCCTCTCGTAGGAATGATGTTGATGAAAATGTTCGGTCGGACTCAAATGAATTGATTAGATCAATGTCATTTGGATTATCAACATATTCGGAATCGAGAAAGTATTGAACAAAACAAGTTGACTTGTTGACCATGACTTGTGTTCAATGACATCGTGGATAAAGGGATTGTGACATGTTCTAAAGGAATGCGAACTTGTATCTAGTTATACTATTTGGGTAGGTATGACGGTTTGCTAGAACCTAATCATATCTTATGGTTTCATGTTTGAACCCATTGCCAACTTAGTGTAATCCTAGAGGGTCACACACAATAGAACGAATCTTATATAAGGACTATATTGGAATATGGAAATTAGGGAAATCTGGGGAAAGTGTGCGACCGCACATAGTGGCTTGGGCGGCCGCACAGTTTAGCTCGGAAAGTACCAGAAACCTTCCAGATAGATGTGCGACCGCACAAGGGTTTTGGGCGGCCGCACACCCTGTCGGGACTGGTTTCCTAATTTGATTTGGAAAGGAATTTTGGACGGGTTTAGACACAAGTTTCCTATTTGGAATAGGTCTAACTTGTATATAAACAACCAAATTCGGGCCAGAACACATCATATCTTTTGTGAAAGTCTCAAAAGAGTTTGAGAGAGTTTTATTTTGTTCTAAGACATCCTAGATTGAAGAACAAAATAATACACAAACAAAATTCCATATAGTTCATATTGATTGTGAAAACGTGTTTCACAATTTTGGTCTAGCAATCAAGATCAAGTGTTCTTGATATTCGTTCGTGGTGTGGATACCGCTAGATGGTGAAGCTTATCATCTTCAAAGTTCATGTTCTTACTTTTGTGATCAAAGCTTCAAGTTCTCCACCAAGATCAAAGACAAAACTCAAAGTCATCAAGGGTTAGTTTTTCTAGTATTCATATTGTTGTATTTGATTTAATCATATGAATGGATCTATGGGCTTTGGGTTTCATAAAATTTTGAATGCTATTTTCCGCTGCGCATGTTACTACGAAACCCAACACCAAGTAATTGGCGTCTCCACATCCGGGTATCTCACGACTGTTGTCAAGACGTAAGTTAGCAACACAGGATCCCACCATTTAGAGTTCCATAATTGTCATCAAGATGTAAGTTAATGGCATAGGATTCACATTTTCAACGGAAAGGCAGTCGCGTTGAAAGGAGAAGCGAGGTCCGAGTAATTGGCGTCTCTAAACCCAGAGTCCGATAATTGTTATCAAGACGTACGTTAATAACATAGGATTCACATTTTCCAACGTAAGGGACAAACTCGTTGGGAAGGAGAAGCAAGGTCTAGGCAACTGGCGTCTCCAAAATCGAAGGCGGTTCGTCATCAACAACATGGCATGTTCAGAATTGGAGTCAAAGAGATTGATTTCCTCAGTATGGATTGCAATTGGAGATGGTTCGTCATCGGTAAAAAGGAGTATATTCATAATTGGTTCAAGGCTATTGATTCCTCAGTATGGGTACCCTCTAAACTCTAAGCTTTACTTATCGCAAGTTTTGCTTTCAAAAAATGATTTTCAAAATACCTTAAACCTCAGTTTTTGCGTATTTTCGGAGTCGAACTACGTTTGGTCTGATTTCTTTCCAAGGAATACGTAGGCAGCTCTTTAGCACGACCATACCCCTAGTTCAAAATGGTGTCTTTTCTATCGACGACGGTACTTCATCCATAAGTATCGTCGCCGAGGGGCTCTGTAGACACCCCATTTTGGACATTCATTTATAATCACACTACTTCTGTGTCTCGCCTTTGATTTGGGTCAAAACTCGTTAAGTTGGACATGTTTCGTTAAGTTTCTTACTGACTCTGTTAGTTAGGGGCCAAACTGAACATTAAAACTATCGCAGAGGGCAAATAAGTGATTCCAGCATTTAGATGCCTCGTACGAGAATTGATGTCTCGTACGAGGTATCCCCCTCGACAGTCGGGTTTTTGGTCAGTTTCCTTATTGATCTTAACCCCTTTTCTTGGCAAACACTCATGCAATCCGGGAAAACTTAATGGCCGATCCTAGAGTCCAAAAATACCTCTGTGGAGATCAACTCATTGATTCCCACTTCAACTTACCTTCTTGGCCAAAACCATAGGTCAAAATCTCCTATAAATATAAGGTTCTTAAACCAGAAAAAGGGTAGACTCTATATTCACCCAGCAACCACTCAAAATCTGACCAAAGAAGTTCTTCTAATTAGCCCCTCTCTGATACCCACGAAATTTGGAGGATCAAGGCCTTTAGTCAAGGCCATCCATAGGATTCTTGAAGAAAACGCTTAGGTAAATCTTTGCTTTTCTATCTTCTCATCTCTTTCTTTGTGTTTGAAGTAGTGTGATTCCATTAAAGGATCAGCCTAGAGCCTCTCCAACCCATGGAGATGGTCTCGAAACATATGATCCGACATCCCAAATAAATAAGTCATTATTTATTTGTTTGTTTTTATCTTTTGGTACACGAATGCATGATTCTGAAACAATGATGATGATTTCTTAGCAAGACCAATCCTAGATTGGGTGAAATGGGTGCTCCTTGACCTTCCCAATTCATAACTTAACCCCCGAATCCAGACATCTCGGTCCGTGTTCTGACAATAACATGGTGGCGACTCTCAAATCAACAAGAAGGTGAATCGAAGGTCGAAAGCGTGCCATCGAAGCAAAAAACCCTCGTGCGCAAACACACAGTCTTAAAATAATACAACTAGTATGAAATAAAAGACATAAAAATACCCAAAAACAAAATAATGCGAGATCGTTACCTCCTTCGTCTTCATCAGTCTCCCTCCGGACCAATGCTTGTTAGCACCTACGTACAAGTCAAAATGCTGCCCCATCGTGAAGTGCCATTCGTCGGGACAGAAGTTTCAAGAAGCCATGCTCGTCCGTTGTTGATGCAGCCCCGCGCCTTCATTTTGCTCGAATTGTGGTCCCGCACCACCTCCTTGCTCAAATTGCGGCCCCGCACCTGTATCTTGCTATAGACACCCCGCCTTGGACCGCTCACCCCGATTGCACACTTGATTTTGTGTTTCTCCCTCTTTGAAGTGTTTTCTGTTAGTTTCAGTTACTTTGGTTAAGTTCCAGACGAACTCCGTTAAGTCCCGGGACTAAACTGAATAACAGTTCTAACTTTCTAAGTCCATTCTATCAAAAATTTCTTTTCAGAGTCGCGCGCCTCCGCCTCTTGAGGCCAGACGCGCGCGCCTTCTTCCGCCTAGGTGGGATTCGCGCGCTTCTGGGGTGTGTCAGTTACAGATTCTGCCCAAGAATCTCTCCCTTGCTCATTATACATGATTTTGCCCGGGAAAGATTTCTTGGAGACTCCGTTTGGCTCCAAAAACTCCCCTCTTTCAACTATAAAACCCCCTCCAATCCATCATTGGAAAGGACCTTTTTCTCACTTCTTTTCTAGACTTTTCCTTGGGACTTCTTTTAGACCTTTTTCAACTAAAAAACTTTGGACCTAAAGAAGTGTTCTCTCCAAGTATTCAACCTCTTCTTCAAGGCTTTTCAAGAGGTTCTCTTTGAAGGATACTATAGGTAAATGTCTTAAACTTTATTCTTCTTCTTCTTCTTCTTCTTCTTCTTCTTCTTCTTCTTCAATCAAATGTGCAATCACCCCAAAACCACTTGGGACATGACACCAATGGTCCTTTCATTACATTGAATTGACCTAGGAGTCATCTCCCTACATTTTAAATTTTAAAACCCCTTTTTTATCATCATTCAAATAGGAAACACATTTATCTTTAAAAGTGAATTATGAACAAACAAGACCGACTTTGCTCGGGCGAAATGGGTGTTTAAGTACTTCCCATTTCGTAACCTAACCCCCGAACCCCTCATCCAAAAGAATCTCTGTTTTCGTAAATCAAACTTAGGCTCATAAACATTAGGTTTTCTTACGTTCCTCAAAAACATGGGTGGCGACTCTAAAACACAATTAGACATCCTAGGACGAGCTCGCGCGCTCTAGCCTAAAGCCGCGGTTTCCGCCCCCGGGGTATCTACAGTGGCAACTCTACTGGGGATTGCTTGAGGGTTAAACTTGTGTTTCTGTTCATAATTCACTTTTCTGGGCATTCTGGAAATTGATATGGGAAGCGCGCGCCTCGGACTTTCATAGTCCAAAGCGCGCGCGTCCCGCGTCAAATTCCATAATCGCCCGCCTTCCATGTGTTCTTCCTATTCTTCCTATTATTTTGTGCTAACAAACATTGCAGGGGTTTCATCACACAATCAGGAACAGGGCAATCCCCTGAGTCCATAAGTTTCTGATAATCTGACAGGTTAGCCCAGAAGCGGGCGCCTCCCAGATACAATGCGCCAAGCGCGCGCTTCCCGCATCACCAGCCCGAGGCGCGCGCTTCTGGGCCAATTTCCAGGGCAAGAACAGGTTTCAGTGACAGAACAGAACAGTGCGGTGTGGGCACAGTTGCCTGCATCAGAACAGAATTGAACCCTTGGACTGTTTAACTTTGTGTTTATTTACCGGTCACACGGGTGATTCGGGAGTTGTAATTTACGTGCTTATGTGTTATTTTATCTTTTCTTTTCAAAAAAAAAAAAAAAAAATTGTCACGTGATAGACCTCACACTACATACACATTACTCCTATAAATTGTTCACTATCGAGTCGCACATGTCCAACCTCAAACTTCTGGGACAATTTCCAGGGCAAGAACAGGTTTCAGTGACTGAACAGAACAGTGCGGTGTGGGCACAGTTGCCTGCATCAGAACAGAATTGAAACCTTGGACTGTTTAACTTTGTGTTTATTTACCGGTCACACGGGTGATTCGGGAGTTGTAATTTACATGCTTATGTGTTTTTTTATCTTTTCTTTTCAAAAAAAAAAAAAAATTGTCACGTGATAGACCTCACACTACATGCACATTACTCCTATAAATTGCTCACTATCGAGTCGCACAAGTCCAACCTCAAACTCGTCGAGGCCCGTCCTAGAAAGTTTCAAGCTCCACTCGACCTTGACTCTTTCGAAGCGGTAAACCTCAAAAGGGACCCATTCCCTCCGACTTATAAAAAAAAAAAAGTCTTTTTCTTATGTGGTTCGAGTCGTGTGCCCAACTGTGTGTTCTCAACCTCTTCATGGACCGAAAGTGTGAACCGAGACTGACAAGGGCTACTTCTCCAATTATAGGTCTGATTGGTACCCTCCACATCTACAGGAATTCATCCAACCGGCTTGTTTGTGAACAAATCACTCCTACAGCTTCTGCATCATTAATGGCTGGCGACTCCAGCACCAACAACGCCAGGACTCTCGAGAAACTCTCGGCCATGGTCCAAACTCTTCAACAACAAGTCATCACTCTCCACAACGAGGCTCAAACCAAAGAAGCCTTGTGGCAAGCTCATGTCGACAGTCAAAGGGAGGCCCACGAGGCCGAGGTTGACCAATTGAAAGCCAAGCTCCTCAAGCTCTCTAAGAACAAGGGGGTTAATGACAATGAGGAATCTGAGTGGACCTAGGGTTTGTTTGAAAGCCCATATGTCAGTGCCCGTACCAAAAAAGTGGGGGAACCAAGCACCGACAACAACGACCCCAAAATGGTCGATTCCATCATGGCCTACATTGATCAGAAATTTGACGGCCTCAACATGGGAAAAGGCTCCAACACAAGCCTTTATCAGTCATCCATCCTCATGAGCACGATGGCCGCTCTCCCCGACAAATTCAAGATGCCCGACATTAGCAAGTTTAAGGGCAACTCATGCCCGATGGCTCACATCGAGACTTACATTTGGGCTATGGTTCCGAAAAAGGTCTCCCCAAAAGCTATGGCTCAATGCTTTCCTCTCACCCTCGAGGGGGCGGCAAAGGATTGGTATGCAACTCTCCCGTTCACTGTCCGTCTTGATTAGGATGCCGCTATGCTTGCCTTCAAAAATCAATATCAAGGCAACACCACTCACCGGCCCACAAGGAAAGAGCTCGAGAACACCACCCAAAGAGACAACGAGTCGTTCATTGACTTCACAAGGAGATGGAATGACAAGCTCTCTGAAATTGTTGAGAGGCCAAACACAAAAGAGCAAATGGACATCTTTCTCAAGTGTCTCAAGATTGATCTCCGCACCCACCTAAGTGGGGCTTGCTACTCCGACTTCTCCCAAATGTATGAGGCGGGGGTATACATGGATGACTTGCTTAAGGAGTTTAAGATGGCCACTCCTACTTATCATTACAAGGCCGCCTCTAATTCAGACAAAGAGGCTTCTGTCAATGCCGTTACTACCGACAAGGGGAATTACAAGAAGGTCCCTCCACCACAAGGCAAGCGGTTCCAAAACGACCGCGTCTACACTCCTCTCAATGGCATAACCATCACCGAGGCCTATGAAGCTCTAAAGGCCAAGGGACAAATCACTCCTCTTCAAGGGTACAAGTAACCACAACCGCTCCGTCCCAATCATGCCCACCACAAATGGTGTGACTGTCACGACCCGAAATCTAGGCTCTATTTTATTAGTACTAAATAATTATTATTTATTTATTGCTTATTTATTTATTTAAATTATTATTTATTTAAATATTTATGTGTGCATTTTATGTGTTATAATAATTATGCCTAGCATTTTATTTGAGTTATTTGGGTTAGTGTAGTATTGTTGGGTCTTAATTGTTAGTAGGGAGTGTAAGTATTTGTGTTAGTAGATGGGGAAGGGGTCTAATTGTAACATTTTGAAATAATTCCTCTACTCCCTCCCTACTCCCTCTCTTCTCCCTCACCTCCCTACTCTTTCACCCTCTTCCTCTCATTCTCCCAGCAACTCTCTCTCTCTCTCTCTCTCTCCATTGTAAAGGGTAAGCTTTCTCTCCCTTCTCTCTTCATTATCTTCCTCTTCCTCTTATTATTTCTCATTTCTTAAAACATGAAACATGTTTAGATCGTCGATAGGATCGTAGGAAGCCAAAAATATTTGAAATCCGTCATCTTTGAGAAATTCCAAGTAAGTTGCTTTTCCCCCATTTTTATGCTAAAATGCTCATAACATGTTTCTACAATGCTTTAATTGTTATATTTGAAGTTTGGTTGAGTTTGGAATTGATTTGGAATTTATTTGAGTTTTTGGCTAAAAATGGTGATTTGATGAATGTCATGATTCAATCTTGGTTTTGGGTTGATAAATGGTGTTAGTTAGGTTCCCTTAAGCTTATATGTTGTTTGGGTACCTTAGCAAACTTGTTGGTTGTGTTTGATATTGAGTATTGTGTGAAATGGGTAAGAAAATGAAGAACCCAGCTCTGTTTTTCCCGGCCAAGAACCAGACCAGGCGCCCGCCTGGGTTAGACCAGGCGCCCGCCTACATACCCTTTCCTGATGGCCAGACCTTCTGGTCATTCAAGCGCGCGCTCGCCCCCTGCCAGGCGCCCGCCCGCCCACTGTTCCAGGATTCTGCCCTTTTTGCTTGGTTTAAGACTATTGGCTTAACTAGTTTAGGTTTTATTCTTCTAATTTACCTAAGTTAACATCGTGGAACACTTTATTAATTGGATTTGGTTCTTTTGTGAATAAAAGTGTTAGAGAATTTGATTGAGTATCTTTTTGGGAATGTGGTCCATCTTTGATGTGCTGTTTGTATTGGTTTACCTTTGTGGTGATTTAATTGGAATGGTTCCCTACTTTAGAACCTTAAGTTGTTTAATTAAGCTAGTATTTATTACTTAGCATTTATTTGAAAGTCCAGCTGGTATTTTGTGTGTGTTTGGGCGATGCGAAACATTATAATGGCACAGCCAAGTCCATTGTGATGTTGACCATTGTTTTGCCCCATTATTTCCCTCCTCCAGATTGGCCTTGGATGTGAGATGAGCTAGCCCCTTTATGAGCACTTAGCTATTGGTTTTCGAGCTTTGACTGTGTGTCACTGTCTCCTTGTTATTGGTTCCGGTACCGAGGGTTTTCTCTTCAAGCTTTCATGCTACTATGAAGATGTTGATTGTTGATTATTGAAGCTGCGCAGCGACCTTTATTTGGTTTATCGGTTTGGAAAACCTTGGCTATATCCTTTGTTATGTGTTTATTTCCGCTGATATCTGTTAATTTTTAAATGCTATGTGCTATGTGCTATTTATTATTGTTTATTGCTTATTGTATCATAGCATGTCATGTAGTTGCATTAGTAACTTATTGAGATTTATCTCACCCCCTTTCTTTTTATCTTTGTTTTTCCTTAACCCCCCCCCCCAGGTGGAAAGGATTAGACTCGCTGATCATGAGACAGGACGTCGAGTGGGTTCGAGCTTTTGGGGCAGTTTGATATTGGTGGGTTTACATTATATAAATGTGTAACCTTTTTGGGATATTTGTACCAAACATTGACGTCACTAGGATTTGTATATTTTATAACTTTGGCGTATAACTTATGGAGTTTATCCTAGTTTTACTTTGTTGCTCAAGTGGATTTCAAAACTTTGTGTTATAATCTTTTGGTATAAAAGGAAATTTTTATCTTCATTATTTTGGAGTTTATTGTTTAAGTCGACGTCCAGCTCGTGATCTCGGGCCCGCGTGGTTCGGGGTCACGACAGTTGGTATCAGAGCTATGGTTTAGCTCTAAGTATAAGTCTAGGTGGACTAGTATGACCTAGGAGGGTAGTTGTGTTCGAAGTGAGTAACGGTTGATGTTTTATGCAGGTAATTGTTTCCAATGGCTAGAAGAAGGACAGGTGAAGGTTCTAGTGGGACTCGGAATCAGAATGACTTAAGGGAAGAGAACCGGGCAATGTTCCAAGGAATGTTCGAGGCCGCTATGAAGGCAATTCATGACCAAGGTCCGAGAGTAGATCAAGCACCACCACCCCGTTATGGTTTGGAGCAATTCTTGAAACTGAAACCGGCAGAGTTCGATGGTGAGCCTGATGTGAAGAAGGCCGAACTATGGGTTGAGTCTATGGAGAAAATCTATGATGTGTTTGGATGCATGGACGAGGATAGAGTCCGGTTTGCGGCTTATAAGCTTGTGGGTGCCGCCGAGCATTGGTGGAAAGGAGTTAAAGCTAGTTGGGATGACACTCACACAGTGTATGCATGGGAATTGTTTGTGCGGAAGTTCAAAGAGAATTTCATTCCGGTAGTGGATCAGAACCGAAAGGAGATCAAGCTACTCAACTTGGAGCAAGGTTTGTCGTCTATAGCTCAATACTCAGCTAAGTTCACAGAATTAGCCTGGTATTGTGACTATCTTGTGCGGACCGAGGAGCAGAAAGCTATGAGATTCATCCGGGGTTTGAAGACTTCTATTCGGACTCAGCTTATAGCCCAGAGGATTGTGACATTTCAGGATGCGGTAGACCGTGCATACTTGATTGAGCAAGATATTGGGGAACATAAGAGGAAGACCGAGGTAGCTAACCCGAGTAAGCAAGGAGCGCAGAGCAAGTCACAACCAAGGAGTGATAACCGAGGTAACTTTGGGGGACAATCTCAGTCCCGAGGGCAACCGATCCCAAGGAACCCGGGTACCACTTCCGGGAACCAAGGGAACCAAAACTGGAGACTTTGTTTGTATTGTCAAAGGGAAGGTCATTCAGAGGACCGTTGTTGGAAGAAACAAGGAAGGTGTACCAATTGTGGTCAAATGGGTCATTTTGCAAGGGATTGTACTAGAGGCAGAGGTCAACCGTCTGGGGTAGGAGCTGGTGCTCCACAGGGTCAGAAAAGAGATGCTACGGGAAAGCCCAAGGTCCAAGGGAAAGTGTTTGCAATGAATCAACAACAAGCCACAGATGATCCCACAGTTATTGGAGGTATTATTTCTATATCTAGTGTGAGCGCACGAGCGTTAGTAGATCCAGGATCATCTCATTCATACATTTCTGTGCAATTTGCTTCTCTGCTAAATGCTGCATCTGAGTCATTGCCTTATGTGTTAGAAGTGTCTACTCCTATGGGAGAATATTTGGTGACCGATAGAGTCTTCCGTGCTTGTGACGTGCTTATATGTGGTCATGTCTTGTGTGCGGACTTGGTAGTCCTTCCTATTCAGGACTTTGATGTTATTTTGGGTATGGATTGGTTGAGCAAGTTTCATGCCTCTGTTGATTGTCGTAGGAAAGTTGTTACTTTAGCTATTCCTAATGTGCCTAAATTTGTTTTTGAGGCTATGCCTTTGGGTAGAAATTTTCGTATCATTTCCTATGTGAAAGCGAGAAAATTATTGTACCGTGGTTGTGAGGGGTATTTGGCTAGTGTGCTTGATACTAGGAAAGAATCCCCTAGTTTGGAGAGTGTTCGGGTAGTTAGGGAATTTCCCAATGGTTTCTCTTCTGAGTATGATATGCCTCCCGATCGTGAGATAGAATTTTGTATAGATCTTTTTCCGGGTACGGCTCCAATTTCGAAAGCACCGTATAGGTTGGCTCCCGCAGGGTTGAAGGAACTAAAGGTTCAATTGCAAGAGTTGCTTGATCGAGGGTTTATCCTCCCTAGTGTTTCCCCGTGGGGAGCACCGGTTTTGTTTGTGCGGAAGAAAGATGGTTCTTTGAGATTGTGTATCGATTACCGGAAGTTGAATCAGGTTACGGTAAAAAACAAGTATCCTCTACCTCACATTGATGATTTGTTTGATCAGCTTCAAGGCTCAGTTGTGTTTTCTAAACTGGATTTGAGGAGTGGGTACCATCAGTTGAAGATTCGATCGGAGGATATCCCGAAGACTGCCTTTCGCACTCGGTATGGTCATTATGAATTCTTGGTTATGCCGTTCGGGTTGACTAACGCACCGGCCGTGTTTATGGATTTCATGAACCGGGTTTTCCATCCTTATCTTGATTCGTTCGTGGTGGTCTTTATTGATTATATACTCGTCTACTCTAAATCCCGAGAGGAGCACGAGCAGCACTTGAGGACAGTTTTATCCATTCTTGCGAGGGAGCAGTTGTTTGCGAAGTTTAGTAAATGCGAATTTTGGCTCGAGAAGGTTTCATTTCTGGGTCATGTTATTTCGAAAGATGGGATTTCGGTGGATCCTTCAAAGATAGAGGCCATAGTGGATTGGAAGAGACCCGAGTCAGTAACCGAGATCAGAAGTTTTCTGGGTCTAGCCGGTTATTACAGAAGGTTTATTGAAGGGTTTTCGAGGATTGCTACTCCGATGACTCAGTTGACCCGGAAGGATGTACCGTTTGTGTGGAGTGAAAAATGCCAAAGTAGCTTCGAGGATTTGAAGAAGAGGTTGACTACCGCACCGATCTTGACCTTGCCGAACGGAAATGACGATTTAGTAATTTTCAGTGATGCTTCGAAAGAGGGTTTGGGTTGTGTTTTGATGCAGAACAGGAAGGTGATTGCCTATGCTTCGAGGAAGTTGACCCCTAGTGAACAGAATTATCCTACTCATGATATAGAGTTGGCGGCGATAGTCTTTGCATTGCACAAATGGAAGCACTACCTTTATGGAGCGAAGTTTGAGATTTTTACCGATCACAAGAGTTTGAAATACCTTTTCTCCCAGAAAGAGTTGAATAATAGGCAACGCCGATGGATGGAATTGTTGAAGGGTTATGATTGTACGATTTCACCCGGGAAAGGCGAATGTGGTAGCCGATGCGATTAGTAGAAAGTCTTATGTGGCTTCGATGATGGTTCGGGAATGGAAAATGCTTGAGGATGTTCGAGATTGGTGTCCTCGTGAATCGAGACATGGGGCTATTTTTGCGAATATTAGGGTGTCTCCGACCCTAATTCAGAGGATAAAGGAAGCTCAGAAAGAAGATCCCGAGTTAGTAAAGATAATGGGTAAATTGAAAGAGAAGAACTTCGAGGATTTTTCTGTTAGCTCGAGTGGAGTTTTGCCTTTCCGTGATCGTTTGTGTGTACCCGATGTTGGTGGAATAAAGAGGCATGTTTTAGATGAGGGTCACAAATCGAGATAATCTATTCATCCGGGTAGTACGAAGATGTATCAAAATTTGAAACAACATTTTTGGTGGAATAACATGAAGAGGGAAATAGCCGAGTATGTTTCGAGATGTTTAACTTGTCAGCAGGTCAAAGCCGAGCATCAGAGACCCGCAGGACTACTTCAGCCGTTAGAGATTCCGGAGTGGAAATGGGAGCATGTGACTATGGAATTCGTCACGGGACTACCTCGTACCCGTAGGAAGTATGACAGTGTTTGGGTAATAGTGGATAGAATGACCAAGAGTGCCCATTTCTTGCCTATTGACATCAGATATTCGATGGAGAAGCTTGCGACCCTTTATATCGATGAGATCGTTAGATTGCATGGGGTTCCGGTTAGCATTGTGTCAGATCGAGATCCGAGGTTTACTTCTAGATTCTGGAAGGCGTTTCAGGAAGCTTTGTGTACAGATTTGCGATTCAGTACAGCTTTTCACCCTCAGACCGACGGTCAATCCGAGAGGACTATTCAGATCCTTGAGGATATGTTGCGAGCTTGTTCGATAGACTTTTCCGATTCTTGGGATAGACATTTACCGTTAGTGGAATTCTCTTACAACAACAGTTATCAGGCTAGTATCGAGATGGCACCGTATGAGGCTTTGTATGGGAGGAAATGTAGATCGCCTATTTGTTGGGATGAGGTCGGTGAAGCAAAGATCGTGGGTATTGATTTGCTTCAGGATTCAGTTGAAAAGGTTAGAGTTATCCGGGATCGATTGAAAACAGCCCAGAGTCGACATAAGAGCTATGCAGATAACCGAAGGCGAGATCTTAGTTTTCAGACCGGTGATTTGGTGTTCTTGAAAGTGTCTCCGAAGGTGGGTATTCGTAGGTTTGGGAAGAAAGGCAAATTGGCTCCGAGGTTTATTGGCCCGTTTGAGATTTTGGGAAAAGTGGGACTTCTAGCGTATCGTCTTGCGTTACCGCCATCTTTGGACCGGTTGCATAATATTTTTCACGTTTCTATGCTTCGGAAGTATGTTCATGATCCATCGCACGTGTTACCGAGGGTACCGGAGGATATAGAGCCCGATATGACTTATGAGGAACGACCGGTTCGGATTTTAGATGCCAAAGTCCAAGAATTGAGAAACAAAAGCATCGCGTTGGTTCGAGTTCTTTGGAGGAATCATAATGTCGAGGAATCGACTTGGGAGCTCCGAGATGAGATCGAGAGGAAATATCCGTGGCTCTTTAATTCGGGTAAGTCTCGTTAAAATTCGGGTCGAATTTTCTTTAAGTGGGAGTGAATGTCACGACCCGAAATCTAGGCTCTATTTTATTAGTACTAAATAATTATTATTTATTTATTGCTTATTTATTTATTTAAATTATTATTTATTTAAATATTTATGTGTGCATTTTATGTGTTATAATAATTATGCCTAGCATTTTATTTGAGTTATTTGGGTTAGTGTAGTATTGTTGGGTCTTAATTGTTAGTAGGGAGTGTAAGTATTTGTGTTAGTAGATGGGGAAGGGGTCTAATTGTAACATTTTGAAATAATTCCTCTACTCCCTCCCTACTCCCTCTCTTCTCCCTCACCTCCCTACTCTTTCACCCTCTTCCTCTCATTCTCCCAGCAACTCTCTCTCTCTCTCTCTCTCCATTGTAAAGGGTAAGCTTTCTCTCCCTTCTCTCTTCATTATCTTCCTCTTCCTCTTATTATTTCTCATTTCTTAAAACATGAAACATGTTTAGATCGTCGATAGGATCGTAGGAAGCCAAAAATATTTGAAATCCGTCATCTTTGAGAAATTCCAAGTAAGTTGCTTTTCCCCCATTTTTATGCTAAAATGCTCATAACATGTTTCTACAATGCTTTAATTGTTATATTTGAAGTTTGGTTGAGTTTGGAATTGATTTGGAATTTATTTGAGTTGTTGGCTAAAATTGGTGATTTGATGAATGTCATGATTCAATCTTGGTTTTGGGTTGATAAATGGTGTTAGTTAGGTTCCCTTAAGCTTAAATGTTGTTTGGGTACCTTAGCAAACTTGTTGGTTGTGTTTGATTTTGAGTATTGTGTGAAATGGGTAAGAAAATGAAGAACCCAGCTCTGTTTTTCCCGGCCAAGAACCAGACCAGGCGCCCGCCTACATACCCTTTCCTGATGGCCAGACCTTTTGGTCATTCAAGCGCGCGCTCGCCCCCTGCCAGGCGCCCGCCCACCCACTGTTCCAGGATTCTGCCCTTTTTGCTTGGTTTAAGACTATTGGCTTAACTAGTTTAGGTTTTATTCTTCTAATTTACCTAAGTTAACATCGTGGAACACTTTATTAATTGGATTTGGTTCTTTTGTGAATAAAAGTGTTAGAGAATTTGATTGAGTATCATTTTGGGAATGTGGTCCATCTTAGATGTGCTGTTTGTATTGGTTTACCTTTGTGGTGATTTAATTGGAATGGTTCCCTACTTTGGAACCTTAAGTTGTTTAATTAAGCTAGTATTTATTACTTAGCATTTATTTGAAAATCTAGCTGGTATTTTGTGTGTGTTTGGGCGATGCGAAACATTATAATGGCACAACCAAGTCCATTGTGATGTTGACCATTGTTTTGCCCCATTATTTCCCTCCTCCAGATTGGCCTTGGATGTGAGATGAGCTAGCCCCTTTGTGAGCACTTAGCTATTGGTTTTCGGGCTTTGACTGTGTGTCACTGTCCCCTTGTTATTGGTTCCGGTACCGGGGGTTTTCTCTTCAAGCTTTCATTCTACTATGAAGATGTTGATTGTTGATTATTGAAGCTGCGCAGCGACCTTTATTTGGTTTATCGGTTTGGAAAACCTTGGCTATATCCTTTGTTATGTGTTTATTTCCGCTGCTATCTTTTAAGTGATAAATGCTATGTGCTATGTGATATTTATTATTGTTTATTGCTTCTTGTATCATAGCATGTCATGTAGTTGCATTAGTAACTTATTGAGATTTATCTCACCCCCTTTCTTTTTATCTTTGTTTTTCCTTAAGCCCCCCCCCCCCCAGGTGGAAAGGATTAGACTCGCTGATCATGAGACAGGACGTCGAGTGGGTTCGAGCTTTTGGGGCAGGTTGATATTGGTGGGTTTACATTATATAAATGTGTAACCTTTTTGGGATATTTGTACCAAACATTGACGTCACTAGGATTTGTATATTTTATAACTTTGGCGTATAAGCTTATGGAGTTTATACTAGTTTTACTTTGTTGTTCAAGTGGATTTCAAAACTTTGTGTTATAATCTTTTGGTATAAAAGGAAATTTTTATCTTCATTATTTTGGAGTTTATTGTTTAAGTCGACGTCCAGCTCGCGATCTCGGGCCCGCGTGGTTCGGGGTCGCGACAGTGACTACCATTAATGCACCGGCCACCTAACCGAGGATTGCTTCTCCATCCGCAACACCATCCAAGACCTCATAGACAAGAAGGAATTCATAATCCCTAATAAGGGTGGTGTCAATGTAATAGAGGTAGGAGAGTTTGAAGGAACCACTCATTCGATCCCAATTGTGAATGAGGGCTCCGATGATATGAATAAACTTGGTAATTCTTGTTATGTTGTGAATTATGATGAGATTATGAGGGAGGTCTTAGAGAATAGGAAGAAGAAGCTACATGGGACCGTGAACGTGCTCACTCGCAGTCCCCGAGTAACAACGAGCACAATCCTTCCCAATACCGCAGTGACCAACACCTCTTCTCAAAGATCGCAAGCACGTGACGTACCCGAAGATCCTTTGTTAACACAACTCAAGAAGACGCAAGCCAACATATCCATCTGGGACCTTATTGCATCATCAAAGAAACACTGAGACCTCATCATCAAGAACTTGGATGACACATCAGTCTCTCCCGACACGACTCCCGAGGTCCTCACAGCAATGATACGTCACATTCACTTCGGCAATGTCATCACTTTTGCCGATATGGACCTCCCGCCATTTGGGTCCAAACACAATGAAGCCATCTACCTCAAAGTAAGGACAAGGGGGAGACCCATCTCAAGAGTTCTAGTAGACGGTGGTTCTGCACTCAACTTAATGCCTAGCCGAGTCATGGGCATACTGGGGCTCAAAAGCTCCGATTTACAACCCTCCGCCAAAGTCATTAGAGGGTACGATAGCACTGCCCGTACAGTCATGAGAATGCTAGAAGTTGATATCGAATTTGGAAGCATGATCATGTCCGTCCCATTCCAAGTACTTGATGTCCCTGCTTCATTCAACTTGCTTTTGGGCCGACCATGGATCCACAGTTCCAATGCGGTCCCTTCCACTCTCCATCAATGTGTCAAGATCAGAAATGGGGACGAGATAGTCACCGTCATGGCCGAGAATCTCACCATCCACAGAAATGGGGGACAACCCGTTCACCAAGTTCAACACGGGATAAAAGATTCCACTCTCTCCGGCGTCAACACCATCGACAAAGAAGGGGGAAACAGACAATGGACCCTCGGCAATCCTAAAATCCTCCGCATGATGAGGAACATGAATCACTTTCCCGGTCTAGGCCTAGGGAAGCATCAACAAGAGATATTGCACCCCGTAGAAGTTCCTTTTATCAAGAACAAGTTTGGTCTGGGATACGAGCCTACCAAAGATGACTTGAAATACGAGCAAGCAGTCAAGAGTCAAAAAACCCGAGCTCACAAAGAAGGTCGACAATATGAAATCCCTAACTTGAGGCCTTACCGCAACACACTAAACGGTTATTTTGTTCGCCAAGGGGAAGATGTTCCATACATGATCTTTCCCGAACCATGGGTTAACAACAAGGGCGTCAGAAATCCTGGTCTCGAGATCTTCACTGATTGTGAAATTCCGACACAAGAAAGGGAGCCTACTCCAACGTCACCCCGAGAGTGGTGGGGTAAGAAAGTGACTATAGAGTCCGAGGTAGAGATTACCGTGGGGGAAGAACTATCCGATCTAGCCTCCATGTTCGAAGAATTTGCCATCATGGACGATTGTCAAGTCAACACCATCTACGACACCGTCGTCAGAAAGGAAACCATCAGTGAGATCCCGCCAAGCTCCGAGCCAATCAACAACTGGTATTCAACGAAGGGGCCCATAGTATCCGAGGATTTCTTGATCCGAGAAATGGGTTGCATACCCCGTACAGCAACAAAGGAAGAGCGGCTCACACTTGCTTTTGAGTCCGAGAGTGTTTCTAATACCCTCACCCAAGAGGATATGGAGGCAATAGCCGAGCGTGTGTTTCCTTTCTTTGCTAATGAAAAATTCGATATTTCTGAGTACCCCGAGATTGCAAACATCATAAATGATGAATTAACTAATAACGAACTTAATGAACAAGTTAATAACGATTCAAATTATGATGAAATAGACCACGAAAACATAACATACCTAAATGAACTAGCTCAACAGGTTCGTTGTCATGGTGAAAATGGTCCAGGGGCTGATGAGGAATTGCATGTTGTTAATCTGGGTACCGATGAAGAGCCGAAAGAAACGAAGATTGGCAGCTTCTTCAAGGGGAAGACAAAGACAGATTGATTGCACTGCTCAAAGAGTTTGTGGATGTATTCGCATGGTCGTACAAAGACATGCCGGGTTTGGACAGAAAGGTCGCGGAGCACAGAATTCCGATCAGAGAGGACGCCAAGCCAGTAAAGCAGAAGCTCAGAAAGATCAAGCCAGAATGGTCTCTACAAGTTAAAGAAGAGATTGAAAAGCTCCTCAGTGTGGGTTTCATCAAAGTCATTGAGTAACCGACTTGGCTAGCCAACATTGTGGCAGTCTGAAAGGCAAACGGCAAGGTTCGAGTTTGTGTGGACTTCCGGGATTTGAACAAAGCTTCCCCGAAAGATGATTTCCCACTACCAAACATCGACATGCTCGTCGATTCGACTGCCAACTATGAAGTCCGCTCATTTGTGGACGGTTTTGCCTGTTACAATCAGATTCTCATGTCCGAAGAGGATCAACACAAGACATCTTTCACAACACCGTGGGGGACTTTCTGCTACACAGTCATGCCATTCGGACTAAGGAACGCTGGGGATACCTACCAGAGGGCTGTTACGGACCTATTCCATGACATGATTTATAAAGAGATCGAGGTCTATGTAGACGACATGATCATCCATTCAAAGGGAACCAACGGTCAACATTTGATCGATCTTCACAAATTCTTTAAAAGACTTCGACAACACAACATGAGACTCAATCCCGCAAAGTGCACTTTTGGGGTCGTCAGAGGAAAGGTTCTCGGTTACATGGTCACTGAGAGGGGAATCATTGACATGCCTCCTCCAAAGACGCAGAAGGAAATCAAAGGTTTAATGGGCAGACTTCAATACATCAGTCGATTTGTGCACCAACTCACTTCCATGTGTGAGCCGATCTTCAAGCTACTCAAAAAGAATGTGGCTCTAGAATGGACCGATGCTTGCCAAGAAGCCTTCGACCAAGTGAAGCATTACTTGAAATTCCTTCCAGTTTTGGTTCCACCGCACAAGGAGAAGCCTCTCTTGATCTATCTCACTGTCAATGATGAAGCCCTAGGGGCTATGTTAGCACAAGAACAGCGAGACTCCACAAAAGAGAATGCTATCTACTTTGTCAGCCGCCGGTTTCAAGGAGCTGAAAAGAACTACTCTGTCTTAGAGAAGTCTTGTGCTGCATTAGTTTGGGTTACTCAAAAGCTCAAGCATTACATGGAGGCCTTCCCAATCAAGTTGGTAGCAAAAGTGGACCCGCTCCGCTACATCTTCGAGAAGCCTTTCATGTCAACAAGAATAGCCAAATGGTATTTCATGCTTGCCGGCTACGATATCACTTACGTCACACTAAAATCCATCAGGCGGAAAGTGTTCAGTGATCAGCTTGCTGAATTTCCGTGTGATAAAGTGAAGGGGGAAGATGTACAGTTCCCCGACGAGCATTTAATTTGCGCTACAACAGAAGAAAATATGTGGCAACTTTTTTTCGATGGCGCAGCCAATAAGCATGGATATGGCATAGGGATGTTACTTGTTGATCCAAAGGACATGTATACTCCAATCGCTATCCGCCTCGAATTTGAAGCCACCAACAACATCGCTGAGTACGAAGCATGCAAAGCGGGGCTCGAACCAGCCCTCGAGAGAAATGTCACAAGTTTAGAGGTATTTGGTGATTCCTTGCTCATCATCAATCAGACATCTGGAAAGTGGAAGATTCAAGACTCGACTCTGCAACGGTATGGTCAACATCTCGAGGAGTTGGTTGAACAGTTTCAATAAATCACCTTCAACTACCTGCCAATGGACAAAACCGTTTTGCTGATGCACTAGCCACCATCGCTTCACTGGTCGAAATACCTGAGGGTAAAATGGTGAAGCCCTTCAAAATTTCCCGAAGGAACAGTCCGGCATCCTGCATGAGTATCGAGATCAACGAGGTCCAATCAAACTCCCCGTGGTATGCGGATATCATGAATTTCCTCAAGGATGGTACTTATCCCGAGAATAGCAATAAGAAGTCCCAAATGGCATTGCAAAGACTAGCCTCCCGATATGTACTGATTGGGGACAGAGTCTACAAAAGGCACCACGAAGGGATCAATCTCCTATGCGCAAATGAGACCGAAGCTCAAGAAATAATGCATGAGATCCACGAAGGTGAATGTGGGCCCCACATGAACGGGTTTATGTTGACCAAGAAGATACTCCGCATGGGTTATTATTGGAGTACCATGAAAAAGGACTGCATCGAGAAAGTCAAGAGGTGCGCCAAATGCCAATTACATGCCAATCTACAGCACGCTCCACCCTCACAGCTTTACAATATGACCACGCCTTGGCCTTTCTCTTGTTGGGGCATAGAAATCATCGGCAAAGTTCACCCTACTGTAAGCAACGGACAATCTTTCATCCTAGTAGCCGTGGACTATTTTACAAAATGGGTCGAAGCACAGGCTTACCGAGTTCTCAACCCCAAAAAAGTGGCCGAATTCGTAAAACATGTGCCGGTACGGCGTTCCTCATGAAATCATCTCAGACAACGGTTCTCACTTTGAGAAAGAGATGGACGCGCTCCTGGTAGAATACAAGATTACTAATCACAAGTCATCTCCATACCGCCCTCAAGCAAACGGCGCGGTCGAGGCAGCTAATAAGACAATCGAGACCATTGTGAAGAAAATGGTCTCCACCGGAAGGGATTGGCCCGAAAAGCTACCTCTAGCATTATGGGGCTACCGCACGTCAATACGGACAGCGACTGGAGAAACTCCTTATGCACTGGTATATGGTTCCGAAGCTGTACTCCCAATAGAGCTCGAAGTCCCATCCCTACGGGTCCTCCTTAAGAACCAAGTCAATGAACTCGATTGGATGCAAAGTCGATATTAACAGCTAGCCCTACTCGACGAGAAAAGGCTAAGGGCAATCGAACGTACGAGGGCCTATCAACAAAGAATGGCTAGGGCTTTCAATAAAAAGGTGAAGCCCCGCAACATCAGTATGGGAGATTTGGTCCTAAGACAACACCCTCCTAATGCCATGAACCCCCTTAGAAAATGGGGACCCCGATGGATCGGTCCGTAGGTAGTCAAGAAGATACTAAGCGGCGGTGCAGTCCGACTCGTAGATTTAGACGGAGATCAGCTGCCAAAGGAAGTCAACCTCGACAAGTTAAAGAGATTTTACGTCTATTAAACGAAGACCATCAAAAAAAAAAAAAAAAAAAAAAAGCTCGCTAGGTTGAAAACCCGTAAGGGCGGCCTAGGCAAAAATTAGAGCACTTGCAAAAAAGTAGCCCGCTAGATTGAAAACCCGAAAGGGCGGTCTAGGCAAAAAACAGGGTGCACAAAAAAAAATAAAAAAATAAAATCCTAACAACGGATTTTGCTGAGCTAATTAAAGACATAAAACATTAAAATCCTAACAAGTGGTCTATTTTAATTGCAATCTCTTGGGGATACTAGGAAAAATCTAATTTTCTCTTGGCCTTCAAAGGACCACCCGAACGACCATCAATCCTACTCTTCTTGGGAGGCCTAGGAACACTGATGCGGACCGATACCTTCTGCGCAACAGAGCGCCTCCGAGCATAAAAGTCATCCAAAGGGGTACCGAAAGGGTCAGTTAGAATGTTGTTCACATCAGCAGCAGCTTCCTTGTACCTCAAAGCACTGCTTGGCTCAAAGTCCTTCCCTAACAACTCAGCCCGAAGAGCATCTACCCAAGTAATGCCGCGGTAGACGGTACCAAGCAAGTGATCCAAGTAACTCCCAGGAAAAAAATACTACCCCGATGCAAAGGAGCGGAAGCCCAACGGTTATGATCATCTCCCCAAGCCGACTGAAGCTCATTCGAGAAGTCCGGACCCATATAAGAAACTGGACGAAGCCTCCCGTTCCTTGGAAAAGGAATTATCTGTTGACGGCCAAATTGCCTCAGAACCCGTTCTAATTGGTAAAACGAAGAATCTCTCAACCCGGGTAAAACCACATACTGAAAACCAGAGGTCTATTCCACAAAAGGGCAAAGACCCCAAGGGCACCACTCAACGTCAGCTTTAAGACGAGAAGCAAAAAAATCTCCTCCAACCCTCTTCAGTCAAATCTCTAATCAGCAACCGTCGCCTATGAACAGCAAAAGGAGAAAGGTCGCCATCTGACGCATAAAGCCTGAAATGCTCCCGAAGCCATATGGTCAAAAGCAAGGGGCTTCCTCGTCGCATCTCGCCCGTACGGTGCAATTCGTCCAAACCATGCAAGGTCTCTCCTACAACGAGCGGAATTATGCTGAGTCGTTGTCCTTTTGCCTGCAACACGATTTCAGCCAACTGCGCATCCGCAGTACCCAGAGGAGTGACAAACAAAACCTCGCTGAAAAGGCAGACAGCCATGGCATTTCTCTTAAAGGACTGAACCGCGACATCTTCCGAATGCAAACTGAAAAACATCGGAAGCTCAGTTATGTCAACAACGGTCCCGTGCATCAGCTTCTTCACCTCTCCAACAGGGAGATTCAGAAGGTCAACCCAAGAATCAGCAACACCGCGGTGATACTTAGGGATGGCAATCCGACCAGCCAAAGGCATACACAAAATGGCCCCAAAATCATCGACAGTCGGCACCATTTCATTAGCCGAAAAGTTGAATGCATGGCTATCACAATCCCAGAAGGCTGCAGCAGCCTTCAACAAGTCCCAATCCGGCTTCAATGTTTGCAAAGTAAAAAGAATTCAAAATCCGAAATCTTTGATGAAAGCATTTTTGGGATGGGTCTTGAAAGAATAAACGAATGTTGATAAATCCTTCTCGTAACTCTTGACAACCTCGGCACCAAGACTAAAAAGGTTAGAGGCCATGGCAAAGAAGGTTATAAGCAAAATTGGGCAATAAAATGGTGTTAAAAAATGGTAGAAGAAAGCTATTGGAATCGAATTACTGACCAGAAGCTGATATTATAGCTGTTGGGGGATCTTTTGGTCAGCAAATATCAGGCCCTGAATTTCGCCTCCCAGAGGCGCGCACCTCCCGACAACGGTCTACAAGGCGCGCGCGTCATGTCGCCAAGAGAGGAAGCGCCCGCGTCCCAGGTAAAAAGTTCTCCAGAAATGGCCCCTGTCAAAGTTCAGAAAGCAACCCAGGCACTTCAAAAGCTCACAACCAACGACAAGTTCAGGATCCCAGCAATGAGAAGGAGCTTAATGGAAACAAACACTCAGCTGGGCACACATTAATTTGGTCCGCGCTTAAGGCATGTCTAAAAACTGAAACAAGATAAAAACTCCCACTCAAAGTAGGGTGTCTTTTATTTTCTCAAAAAAATCAGTTTTTACAATTCATCCCCAGCACAAAGCACTCCACAGTCAACTGTGCCCGCACCCCATCGAAAGTAAAAGTCAAACAGTCAACATCAAAGTACGACTCACGACAACAACTTGGTCCGGGGTGAGCCACAGAATCACTGCTTCCTCATCAAGCAAAATCTACATCCATTCAAAGCAAAAAGTCCTCTGGGTCCCGCACTTCAGCAGACGGTCCTCTGTGCCAAGCACTTCAGCAAACGGTCCTCCGGGTCCCGCATTCAAGCAAACGGTCCTCCAGGTCCCGCTTCCAGCAAACGGATCTTACTATCAGCAAACAGGTCCCATTTCCAGCAAACGGATCTCGCTATCAGCAAACAGGTCTCGCTTCCAGCAAACGGATCTCGCTATCAGCAAACAGGTCCCGCTTCCAGCAAATGGATCTCGCTATCAGCAAACAGGTCCCGCTTCCAGCAAACGGATCTCGCTATCAGCGAGCAGGTCCCGCTTCCAACAAACGGATCTCGCTATTAGCGAACAGGTCCGCTTCCAGCAAACGGATCTCGCTATCAGCAAACTGGTCTCACTTCCAGCAAACGGATCTCACTATCAACAAACAGGTCTCACTTCCAGCAAACGGATCTCGCTATCAACGAACAGGTCCCGCTTCCAGCAAATGGATCTCCTTATCAGCAAACAGGTCCCGCTTCCAGCAAACGGATCTTGCTATCAGCAAACAGGTCCCACTTCCAGCAAACGGATCTCGCTATCAGCAAACAGGTCCCGCTTCCAGCAAACGGATCTCGCTATCAGCAAACAGGTCCCGCTTCCAGCAAATGGATCTCGCTATCAGCAAACAGGTCCCGCTTCCAGCAAACAGATCCCGCCTTCAGCAAACGGATCCCGCTATTAGCAAAGTCGCTAACACAGGGAGCGCACCTTTATCTCTCAAAGCCACTCACACAGGGAGCGCACCTCTATACCCTGCAATTTCAAATTCCTGCTTTTATCGAGTCTTTTCTTTGTCTTGGTGATGTCCTAGGCGAATGTCTATCTTTCATCGGTGCGTTTGCTTCGCAATCCATGCCACCGTAGGGCTCTATAGATACCCCGCCTTGGACCTCTCACCCCGATTTCACACTTGATTTTTTGTTTCTCCCTTTTTTAAGTGTTTTCTGTTAGTTTCTGTTACTTTGGTTAAGTTCCAGACGGACTCCGTTAAGTCCCGGGACTAAACTGAACAATAGTTCTAACTTTCTAAGTCCATTCTGTCAAAAATTTCTTTTCAGAGTCACGCGCCTCCATCTCATGAGGCCAGACGCGCGCGCCTTCTGCCGCCTAGGTGGGATGCGCGCGCTTCTGGGGTGTGTCAGTTACAGATTCTACCCAAGAATCTCTCCCTTGCTCATTATACATGATTTTGCCCGGGAAAGATTTCTTGGAGACTCCGTTTGGCTCCAAAAACTCCCCTCTTTCAACTATAAAAAACCCTCCAATCCATCATTGGAAGGGACCTTTTTCCTCACTTATTTTCTAGACTTTCCTTGGGACTTCTTTTAGACCTTTTTCAACTAAAAAACTTTGGACCTTAAGAAGTGTTCTCTCCAAGTATTCAACCTCTTCTTCAAGGATTTTCAAGAGGTTCTCTTTGAAGGATACTATAGGTAAATGTCTTAAACTTTCTTCTTCTTCTTCTTCTTCAATCAAATGTGCAATCACCCCAAAACCACTTGGGACATGACACCAATGGTCCTTTCATTACATTGAATTGGCCTAGGGGTCATCTCCCTACATTTTAAACTTTAAAACCCCTTTTTTATCATCATTCAAATAGGAAGAACACATTTATCTTTAAAAGTGAATTATGAACAAACAAGACCGACTTTGCTCGGGCGAAATGGGTGTTTAAGTACTTCCCATTTCGTAACCTAACCCCCGAACCCCTCATCCCAAAGAATCTCTGTTTTCGTAAATCAAACTTAGGCTCATAAACATTAAGTTTTCTTACGTTCCTCAAAAACGTGGGTGGCGACTCTAAAACACAATTAGACATCCTAGGACGAGCTCGCGCGCTCTAGCCTAAAGCCGCGGTCTCCACCCCCGGGTATCTACACTTACTCATACAGTTGCCCCGCGCCAAAAATATATTCAAGATCCATCTCAAATATGGCAAAGTATCTAAAAAAATCTCTTTTTCTCTCTCAAAAATCGACAAAAGAAGGAAGAAAGTGAAGAAGAAAGAGACAGCGGTGACTGTTTGTAGGGTCTGTCCAGCAAAGGGACTAGCCGTGCGGCCAGTGTCTCTAGGCGACTTGGCGTGATCTCAGCCCTCCATCTCGCGCGCCCATCAGCGATCCTCATCAACGAGTTCCAGCCAATCAGAAGGACTGGCCATGCGGCCAGTTATTCCCCCAGGCGCCATAATTTGCAATTAGCCCCTCGGCTTATTTTCAATTCAAAATTAGCACCCTTAGCCAAATTTAACCAGAATTTGACCAAAAATTAATCAATTGGGTCCGGAAGACTTCAGTAAATTTCCAAAATTAATCAATTGGGTCCGGAAGACTTTAGTAAATTTCCAAAATTAATCAATTGGGTTCGAAATACTTTAGTAAATTTCCGAAATTAATCAATTGAGTCCGAAAGACTTCAGTAAATTCCAAAAATCTGCGAGCTTGAGGATCATTCCTCACTTGGCACCGTTGTCACGACCCGAATTATAGGCTCTATTTTATTAGTAATTAAATGATTTTTATTTAATTATTTGCTTATTTATTTATTTAAATTATTATTTTATTTAAATATTTTTGTGTGCAATTTATGTGTTATAATAATTTGTGCCTAGCATTTTACTTGAGTTATTTGGGCTAGTGTGAAGTGTTGAGTCTTAATTGTTAGTCGGGAGTGTAAGAAACTGTGTTAGTATGGGGAGGGGGTCTAGTTGTAACATTTCAAAAATAATTTCCCCTACTCCCTTTCCTCCCTCACCCTACTCTTTCACTCACTCACTCCACCCCTTTCCCTGGAAAAATCTCTCTCTCTCTCCATTGATATTGGTAAGTTTCTTCTCCTTCTTCTCTCTTCATTTTCTCCTTCTTCCTCTCATCTTCTCTCATTTCTTAAATCTTGAACGTTGTTTAGATCGTCGCTAGGATCGTGTAGAGTCAAAAAGATTTGAATTCCGTCAACTTTGAGAATTTACAAGTAAGTTACTTTTCCCCCATTTAAATGCTAAAATGTTCATATCATGCTTATATGATGATTTATGTGTTACATTTGAAGTTTGGATGAGTTTGCAATTTATTTGGAATTTATTTGGGTTTTTGATAAAAAAAATGGTGAAATCTTGAATGTTGGTTTGATTCTTGAATTTTGGTTGTTAAAGGTTGTTTTAGGAGTCCTTTTAGACTTATAAGTTGTTTTGGCACTTTAGTATATGAGTTGGGAGTTGAGATTTTGGGTGTTTTGTGTTTTGGGTTGAAAATGGAAGAACCATGTTGTTCTTCCCGATTTCTGGCGATTCCGGCATGTTGTGCGACCGCACAAAATTTACTGGGCGGCCGCGCATCTTTCTGAGAGTTTTTGTTCTTGTTTTGAGGCACTTTGGGCGACTGCACAACCCATCATGGGCGGCCGCACAGATCTCTGAAAAATGTACATTTTGTTAAATTGTGTGACTAAAGAATGCGTTGTACTCCAATTCTTGGGTGTCCTCCTAGTTGACCCTAGTGATCATTGTAGTACACTTTAGTGATAGAATTGGGTCCTTTGTGATCAAGTTTGTGCTTGAAATTCATTGAATGTTATTTTGGACTTCGAAGCACCTTTATTGTGTATTGTTGGTTCATGTCATCTTCTTGGTGATTATTTGGCTTGATTCCCTACTTTGGAATCCTTTGTTGTTTATCGTGCTAGTATTTTATTACTTAGCCTTTACGTGAAAGCCCAGCTGGCATTGTGTGTGTTTCGGGCGATGCGAAATATTATGATGGCACAAGCCAAGTCCATTATGATGTTGACCATTGTTTTGCCCAATTATTACCCTCCTCCAGATTGGCCTTGGATGTGAGAAGAGCTAGCTCCTTTGTGTGCATTTTAGCTATTTCTTGGAGCATGACTTTGTGGCATGTCTCCCGTCCCTTGTGACACTTCTTCTTTGGTTATTGGTTCCGGTACCGGGGTTTTCTCTTCGGCTTTCATGCCATTATAAAGATGTTGATTGGTTGATTATTGAAGCTGCGCAGCGATCCTCTATTTGGATGTTCCGGTTTGGAAAACCTTGGCTATATCCTTTGTTATGTGTTTATTTCCGCTGCTACCTGTTATATGATAATTGCTATGTGCTACGTGATAATTATTATTGTTTATTGCTTATTGCATCATAGCATGTCATGTAGTTGCATTAGTAACTTATTGAGATTTATCTCACCCCGTTTCTTTTATCGTTGTTTTTCCTTAACCCCCCCCCAGGTGCTAAGGATTTGTCTCGCTGATCACGAGAGCGAGGACGTCGAGTGTGGATCCATTCTTTTGGGGAAAGTTGTATAGGTTGGTTTACATTATATCAATGTGTAACCTTTGGGGATAATTGTACCAAACATTGACGTCATTAGGAATTTGTATATTTGTATTCTTGTTAGCATAAACTTGTGGAAGTTTATGATAAGTTGTATTTGGTTTTTATCAAACTCGATTTTGTAAAACTTTGGTTCTTCACCTTTTGGTGCTAAATGGAATTTTTAACTTCGGTATTTTGGAGTTTAATTGTTAGAGTCGACGTCCAGATCGCGGTCCGGGGCCCGCGGGGTCCGGGGGCGCGTCAGTTGGTATCAGAGCTATGGCATTAGCTCTATGTATAAGTCTAGGTGGATTAGTATGACCTAGGTGGGTAGTGGTGTGCGGAGTGATTAACGGTTGATGTCTTATGCAGGTAATTGTTCCCAATATCTGGAAGAAGAAACAGAGGAGGTGCTAGTGGGGCACAGAATCCGAATGATACAAGGGATGAAGCACGTGCCATATTTCAAGGCATGTTTGAGGCGGCCATGAAGGCCATTCATGATCAAGGTCCGAGGGTAGAACATGCACCACCCCGTTATGGTTTGGAGCAATTTCTGAAGCTGAAGCCGGTTGAATTCAATGGGGAACCCGATGTAAGGAAGGCTGAGTTGTGGATTGAGTCCATGGAAAGATTTATGATGTATTTGGGTGTTCTGATGAGGATAAGGTCCGGTTCGCGGCTTACAAGCTTGTTGGAGCCGCCGAGCATTGGTGGAAAGGCGTTAAAGCTACTTGGGATGATACTCGCACAGTGTATGCGTGGGAGTTGTTCGTGCGTAAGTTCAGAGAGCATTTCATTCCGGTTGTTGATCAGAATCGAAAGGAGATCGAGCTACTCAACTTGGAGCAAGGATTGTTGTCTATAGCACAATACTCGGCTAAGTTCATAGAATTAGCCCGGTATTGCGACTATTTGGTGAGGACCGAAGAACAAAAGGCTATGAGGTTTATTTGGGGATTGAAGACCTCTATCCGTACTCAACTAATTGCTCAACGTATTGTGACATTCCAAGATGCGGTGGACCGAGCCTACTTAATAGAGCAAGACATTGGGGAGCATAAAAGGAAGACCGAGGTAGCTAACCCGAGCAAGCCGGGAGGGCAAAGCAAGTCACAACCGAGGATCGATAACCGAGGTAACTTTGGGGGACAATCTCAGTCCCGAGGGCAACAAAACCCAAGGAACCCGGGTACCACTTCCGGGAACCAAGGGAGTCAAATTAGGAGGCTTTGTTCGTATTGTCAAAAGGAAGGTCACTCTGAAGACCGTTGTTGGAAGAAGCAAGGAAGGTGCACCAATTGTGGTCAAATGGGTCACTTCGCAAGGGATTGTACTAGAGGCAAAGGACAAGCATCCGGGTCAGGAGTTGGTTTTAATCAGGGTCAGAAAAGGGATGTTACAGGGAAGCCCAAAGTTCAGGGGAAGGTTTATGCCATGAATCAACAAACAAGCTACCGATGATCCATCCGTTATTGGAGGTATTGTTTCTGTATCTAAAGTGAGCGCACGAGCGTTAGTAGATCCAGGATCATCTCATTCATACATTTCTGTGCAATTTGCTTCCATGTTAAATGCTGCATTCGAGTCTTTACCGTACGTGCTAGAGGTGTCGACCCCTATAGGAGAATGCTTGATTTCTGATCGAGTCTTTCGTGCTTGTGACGTGGTTATTTGTGGTCGAGTCCTTTGTGCGGATTTGGTAGTTCTTCCTATCCAAGACTTTGATGTCATTTTGGGTATGGATTGGTTGAGCAAGTTTCATGCTTCTGTTGATTGCCGTAAGAAAATTGTTACATTTTCTATTCCTGATGTGCCTAAGTTTGTTTTTGAGGCTAGTCCTCTGAGTAGGAAGGTTCGCTTAATTTCTTTTATGAAAGCGAGGCAATTATTGCATAGTGGTTGTGAGGGGTATTTGGCTAGTGTTCTTGATACTAGGAAAGAATCCCCTAGTTTGGATAGTGTTCGGGTAGTTCGGGAATTTCCCGATGTTTTCTCTACCGAGTATGAGATGCCTCCCGATCGTGAGATTGAGTTTTGTATAGATCTTTTGCCGGGTACGGCTCCGATTTCGAAAGCGCCTTATAGGTTAGCTCCCGCAGAATTGAAGGAATTGAAGGTTCAGTTGCAAGAGTTGCTTGACCGAGGGTTTATCCGCCCTAGTGTTTCCCCGTGGGGAGCACCGGTTTTGTTCGTGCGGAAGAAAGATGGTTCGTTGAGATTGTGTATAGATTACCGGAAGTTGAATCAGGTTACGGTGAAGAATAAGTATCCTCTACCGCATATTGATGATTTGTTTGATCAGCTTCAAGGGTCCGTTGTGTTTTCCAAGCTTGATTTGAGGAGTGGGTACCATCAGTTGAAGGTTCGATCGGAGGATATTCCGAAGACTGCTTTTCGCACTCGTTACGGTCATTATGAGTTCTTGGTTATGCCGTTTGGGTTGACTAACGCGCCGGTGTGTTTATGGATTTGATGAACCGAATTTTCCATCCCTATCTTGATTCGTTCGTGGTGGTTTTCATCGACGACATTCTTGTTTATTCGAAATCTCGAGAGGAGCACGAGCAGCACTTGAGGACAGTTTTATCCGTTCTTGCAAGGGAGAAATTATTTGCGAAGTTCAGTAAATGCGAATTTTGGCTCGAGAAGGTGTCATTTCTGGGTCATGTTATTTCAAAAGATGGGATTTCTGTGGATCCGTCTAAGATTGAGGCTATAGTGGATTGGAAGAGACCCGAGTCAGTGACCGAGATTCGTAGTTTCTGGGTTTAGCCGGTTATTACCGAAGGTTTATTGAAGGGTTTTCGAGGATTGCTACTCCGATGACTCAGTTGACCCGAAAGAATGTTTCGTTTGTGTGGACCGAGAAATGTGGCAAGAGTTTCAAGGAATTGAAGAAGAGGTTGACTACAGCACCGATCTTGACTTTGCCTAATGGGACCGATGGCCTAGTGATTTATAGTGATGCTTCGAAAGAGGGTTTGGGTTGTGTGTTAATGCAGAATGGGAAAGTAATTGCGTATGCTTCGAGGAAGTTGACCCGAGTGAGCAGAATTACCCGACTCATGATATGGAGTTAGCGGCGATAGTATTTGCGTTGCACAAGTGGAAGCACTACCTTTACGGGGCGAAGTTTGAGATTTTTACGGATCACAAAAGTTTGAAGTACCTTTTCTCCCAGAAAGAGTTGAACAACGACAGCGCCGATGGATGGAATTGTGAAGGATTATGATTGTACGATTTCTTATCATCCGGGGAAGGCGAATGTGGTAGCCGATGCGATTAGTAGAAAGTCTTATGTGGCTTCGATGAGGGTTCGAGAATGGAAAATGCTTGAGGATGTTCGAGATTGGTCTCCTCGTGAATCGAGACATGGGGCTTTTTGCGAATATTAGGGTGTCTCCGACCCTAGTTCAGAGGATAAAAGAGGCTCAGAAAGAGGATCCCGAGTTGTGAAAATAATGGGTAAATTGAAGGAAAAGAACTTCGAGGATTTTTCATCGAGTTCGAGTGGAGTTTTGACTTTCCGTGGTCGTCTGTGTGTTCCGGATGTTGATGGAATTAAGCAGAGAGTTCTTGATGAGGGTCATAAATCGAGTTATACTATTCATCCGGGCAGTACGAAGATGTATCAGGATTTGAAGCAACAATTTTGGTGGATTAGTATGAAGAGGGAAATAGCCGAGTTTGTTTCGAGATGTTTAACGTGTCAGCAGGTTAAAGCCGAGCATCAGAGACCCGCGGGATTACTTCAGCCATTAGAGATTCCCGAGTGGAAATGGGAGCATGTGACTATGGATTTCGTTACGGGACTGCCTCGTACCCGTAGGAAGTATGACAGTGTTTGGGTAATAGTGGATAAATTGACCAAGAGCGCCCATTTCTTGCCTATTGACATCAGATATTCGATGGAGAAGCTTGCGACCCTTTATATTGACGAGATTGTGAGATTGCATGGGGTTCCGGTTAGCATTGTGTCAGATCGAGACCCGAGGTTTACTTCTAGATTCTGGAAGGCGTTTCAGGAAGCTTTGGGTACAGATTTGCGATTCAGTACAGCTTTTCATCCTCAGACCGATGGTCAATCCGAGAGGACTATTCAGATTTTAGAGGATATGTTGCGAGCTTGTGCGATAGACTTTTTTGATTCTTGGGATTCGGCACTACCGTTAGTGGAGTTCTCTTACAACAACAGTTATCAGGCTAGTATCGAGATGGCACCGTTGAAGCTTTGTATGGAAGAAGTGTAGATCGCCTATTTGTTGGGATGAGGTTGGTGAAGCGAAAGTTTTGGGTATTGATTTGCTTGGATTCGGTTGAGAAGGTTAAAGTTATCTGGGATAGTTGAAGACAGCCCAGAGTCGACATAAGAGCTACGCAGATAACCGAAGGCGAGACCTTAGTTTTCAGGTTGGTGATTTGGTGTTCTTGAAAGTGTCTCCGAAGGTGGGTATTCGTAGTTTGGGAAGAAAGGCAAATTGGCTCCGAGGTTTATTGGTCCGTTTGAGATCTTGGGAAAGGTTGGACTTCTTGCGTATCGTCTTGCGTTGCCGCCATCTTTGGACCGGTTGCATAACGTTTTCCACGTTTCTATGCTTCGGAAGTACGTTCATGATCCGTCTCACGTGTTACCGAGGATACCGGAGGATATTGAGCACGATATGAGTTATGAGGAACGACCGGTTCGGATCTTAGATTCAAGGTCCAAGAGTTGAGGAGCAAGAGCATTGCGTGGTTAGAGTCCTTTGGAGGAATCATAACATCGAGGAGTCGACGTGGGAGCTCCGTGATGAGATCGAGAGAAATTTCCGTGGCTTTTTGTTTGAGGTGAGTCTCGTTAAAATTCGGGTCGAATTTTCTTTAAGGGGGAGTGAATGTCACGACCCGAATTATAGGCTCTATTTTATTAGTAATTAAATGATTTTTATTTAATTATTTGCTTATTTATTTATTTAAATTATATTTTATTTAAATATTTTTGTGTGCAATTTATGTGTTATAATAATTTGTGCCTAGCATTTTACTTGAGTTATTTGGGCTAGTGTGAAGTGTTGAGTCTTAATGTTAGTCGGAGTGTAAGAAACTGTGTTAGTATGGGGAGGGGGTCTAGTTGTAACATTGCAAAAATAATTTCCCCTACTCCCTCTCCTCCCTCACCCTACTCTTTCACTCACTCACTCCACCCCTTTCCCTGGAAAAAATCTCTCTCTCTCTCCATTGATATTGGTAAGTTTCTTCTCCTTCTTCTCTCTTCATTTTCTCCTTCTTCCTCTCATCTTCTCTCATTTCTTAAATCTTGAACGTGGTTTAGATCGTCGCTAGGATCGTTGTAGAGTCAAAAAGATTTGAATTCCGTCAACTTTGAGAATTTACAAGTAAGTTACTTTTCCCCCATTTAAATGCTAAAATGTTCATATCATGCTTATATGATGATTTATGTGTTACATTTGAAGTTAGGATGAGTTTGCAATTATTTGGAATTTATTTGGTTTTTGATAAAAAAATGGTGAAATCTTGAATGTTGGTTTGATTCTTTGAATTTTGGTTGTTAAATGTTGTTTTAGGAGTCCTTTTAGACTTATAAGTTGTTTTGGCACTTAGTATATGAGTTGGGAGTTGAGATTTTGGGTGTTTGTGTTTTGGGTTGAAATGTAAGAACCCATGTTGTTCTTCCCGATTTCTGGCGATTCGGCATTTGTGCGACCGCACAAAATTTACTGGGCGGCCGCGCATCTTTCTGAGAGTTTTTGTTCTTGTTTTGAGGCACTTTGGGCGACCGCACAACCCATCATGGGCGCCGCACTAGATCTCTGAAAAATGTACATTTTGTTAAATTGTTGTGACTAAAGAAATGCGTTGTACTCCAATTCTTGGGTGTACTCCAATTTTGGGTGTCCTCCTAGTTGACCCTAGTGATCATTGTAGAACACTTTAGTGATAGAATTGGGTCCTTTGTGATCAAGTTTGTGCTAGAAATTCATTGAATGTTATTTTGGACTTCGAAGCACCTTTATTGTGTATATGTTGGTTCATGTCATCTTCTTGGTGATTATTTGGCTTGATTCCCTACTTTGGAATCCTTTGTGTTTATCGTGCTAGTATTTTATTACTTAGCCTTTACGGAAAGCCCAGCTGGCATTGTGTGTGTTTCGGGCGATGCGAAATATTATGATGGCACAAGCCAAGTCCATTATGATGTTGACCATTGTTTTGCCCAATTATTACCCTCCTCCAGATTGGCCTTGGATGTGAGAAGAGCTAGCTCCTTTGTGTGCATTTTAGCTATTTCTTGGAGCATGACTTTGTGGCATGTCTCCCGTCCCTTGTGACACTTCTTTTATGGTTATGGTTCCGGTACCGGGGTTTTCTCTTCGGCTTTCATGCCATTATGAAGATGTTGATTGGTTGATTATTGAAGCTGCGCAGCGATCCTTTATTTGGATGTTCCGGTTTGGAAAACCTTGGCTATATCCTTTGTTATGTGTTTATTTCCGCTGCTATCTGTTATATAATAAATGCTATGTGATACGTGATAATTATTATTGTTTATTGCTTATTGCATCATAGCATGTCATGTAGTTGCATTAGTAACTTATTGAGATTTATCTCACCCCGTTTCTTTTATCGTTGTTTTTCCTTAACCCCCCCCCCCCAGGTGCTAAGGATTAGTCTCGCTGATCACGAGAGCGAGGACGTCGAGTGTGGATCCGTTCTTTTGGGGAAAGTTGTATAGGTTGGTTTACATTATATCAATGTGTAACCTTTTGGGGATATTTGTACCAAACATTGACGTCATTAGGATTTTGTATATTTGTATTCTTGTTAGCATAAACTTGTGGAAGTTTATGATAAGTTGTATTTGGTTTTATCAAACTCGATTTTGTAAAACTTTGGTTCTTCACCTTTTGGTGCTAAATGAAATTTTTAACTTCGGTAATTTGGAGTTTATTGTTAGAGTCGACGTCAAGATCGCGGTCCCGGGGCCCGCGGGGCCCGGGGTCGCGACATTGGGCGGCCGCACTAAACTTCCTGGGCGACCGCGCATCTTTCTGAAGGCTTTGTTCTTGTTTTGCTGGCTTTTTGGGCGACCGCACAACCCACTTTGGACGGCCGCACAGAACCCCTGAAACTTTACATTTTGTTAAATTGTGTGATCGAAGAAAGCGTTGTGATCCAAATCTTGGGTGTCCTTCTAGTTGACCTTAGTGAACGTTGTAGTGGACCTTAGTGATAGAATTGGGTCCTTTGTGATCAAGGTTTTGTTTGAAATTCATTAATTGTTAATTGGGATTTTGGAGAACCTTTATTGTGTGCTATTGGTTCATTTCACTTTCTTGGTGACTTCTTGGTATGGTTCCCTACTTTGGAACTCTAAGTTGTTTAATTAAGCTAGTATTTATTACTTAGCATTTATTTGAAAGTCCAGCTGGTATTTGTGTTGTGTCGGGCGATGTGAGATATTGTGATGGCACCGGCCAAGTCCATTATGGTGTCGACCATTGTTTTGCCTTATTTCCCTCCTCCAGATTGGCCTTGGATGTGAGAAGAGCTAGCTCCTTTGTGTGCATTTTAGCTTCTTGGAGCATGACTTTGTGGCATGTCTCCCGTCCTTTGTGACACTTCATTGGTTATTGGTTCCGGTACCGGGGTTTTCTCTTCGGCTTTCATGCTATTATGAAGATGATGATTTGTTGATTATTGAAGCTGCGCAGCGATCCTTTATTTGGATGTTCCGGTTTGGAAAACCTTGGCTATATCCTTTGTTATGTGTTTATTTCCGCTGCTATCTGTTATGTGATAAATGCTATGTGATATGTGATAATTATTATGCTTATTGTATATTGCATCATAGCATGTCATGTAGTTGCATTAGTAACTTATTGAGATTTATCTCACCCCCCTTTTCTTTTATCTTTGTTTTTCCTTAACCCCCCCCCCCCAGGTGCTAAGGAATAGTCTCGCTGATCACGAGAAAGAGGACGTCGAGTGTGGATACATTCTTTTGGGGAAGGTTGATATAGGTTGGTTTACATTATGTAAATGTGTAACCATTTTGGGATAGTTGTACCAATCAATGACGTCATTAAGAATTGTATATTTGTATTTTGTTGGGCATAAACTTGTGGAAGTTTATATTAGTTGTAATTGAATTTTATCAAACATTGTTTTGTAAAACTTTGGTTCTTCACCCTTTTGATATCAATTGGAATTTTTAACTTCAGTATTTCTGAGTTTTGGTTTTAGAGTCGACGTCCAGATCGCGGTCTCGGGCCCGCGGGTCCGGGGTCGCGACAGTGTGACCCTCTAGGATTATACTAAGTTGGCAATGGGTTCAAACATGAAACCATAAGATATGATTAGGTTCTAGCAAACCGTCATACCTACCCAAATAGTATAACTAGATACAAGTTCGCATTCCTTTTAGAACATGTCATAATCCCTTTATCCACGATGTCATTGAGCACAAGTCATGGTCAACAAGTCAACTTGTATTGTTCAATACTTTCTCGATTCCGAATATGTTGATAATCCAAATGACATTGATCCAATCAATCCATTTGAGTTGGCCAAACATTTCATCAACATCATTCCTTCGAGGGGCCCAAGCTTGACATCTCTCCGAAGAGGGACAAATCCATTTAGCTTATTATTCTTCCCTACGTGAATCCGATTATGCCAATCATACCCTTTATAACTACCGTGTTAAGGTAGCGTTTGAATATGTCAAACATAATGTTCATCAAGTGGAAGACTATAATAACTTCATGTCCAAGGATTCAAATGACATAACTAATATGAGATTTATATATGACATCGACCATGACATAAATCTCATACCGCGGGTCATGTCCAGTACCTTGTTCCAAACAAGTACCCATAAATCTAACATGATCATCCCATGATCATTTAGCCTTTATACTAGTGCTTAACAAGCTCTAGGGACGGAGATTATTATAAGCAAACACGAGCCATAATAATAATCTTATTATCTCTTTATCATTATGAATAAAATGATAACTTATACAACGTTTAACAAACGTGCCTAGGGCACCAACACCAACATATACCTCCTGTCTCCCCACCTTCTAACCCACCGCCAACCTCCCCAACTGCCAAGCTCATAATCTCCCCTAACTTGGCAGCCACACCTACTCCATTCTCAGCAGACCTTACTACTACTACCATTCCTTCAGCTGAACCCAACCCCACCCCCTTGGCCACCTCAACACCCACCTCCTCTCCTCCTCCTCATCCCAACTGACCAGTCACTTGCCTCCAGAATAATATATCTAAACCCATCCAAAAGATTAACATCTACACCTCCTTACACTCTCCCTTGTCTGAACCCACTACCACTGCCCAAGCCCTTCGAAACCCTATCTGGCGCACAGTTATGCAAGTCGAATATGATGCACTTATTGCTAATAACACTTGGAATCTTGTACCTTCATGTCCCACTCAAAATGTGGTCGGATGCAAATGGATATTTCAAACCAATATAACCCTAATGGTTCTGTTTCATATCACAAAGCTCGTCTTATTGCTAAAGGTTTCCATTAATGTCCTGGTCTTGATTTCTTTGAAACCTTTAGTCATGTTGTCAAACCCACCACCATTCGTACCATTCTTTCAATTGGCACTATGAATCAATGGCCTCTTTGGCAGGTTGATATTAATAATGCTTTCCTTCAGGGTTCACTTTTGAGGATGTATTTATGCAACAACCTCTTGGTTTTGTCAATCCTTCTCTCCCTCACATGTCTGTAACGAGAACCCCATGCATGGTATAATGAAATCAAATCTTATCTTTGCTCTATTGGTTTCAAAAACTGTGTCTCTGATTCTTCCTTATTTATTCTCCATCATGGTTTTGATCTCATTTATCTCTTAGTATATGTTGATGGTATTATCATCTCTGGCTCTAATTCCTCTCTTGTCAACTCTTTTATTACTACTTTCTCCATAAGGTTCTC
The DNA here is from genome assembly GCA_026119855.1 of Campanula takesimana. Classification (NCBI taxonomy): domain Eukaryota; kingdom Viridiplantae; phylum Streptophyta; class Magnoliopsida; order Asterales; family Campanulaceae; genus Campanula; species Campanula takesimana. The sequence goes on along the minus strand of JAOWBW010000187.1, from coordinate 771,773 downwards.
TCTTAAAGATTTTGCCATTCTCTCTTACTTTCTTGGTGTAGAAGTTATTTCTCACTCACAGGGTCTTCTTCTCTCTCAACACATATATATACAAGATATTCTCACATGTCCAAAATGTCTTACGCCAAACCGGTTCCTACTCCCATGATTATATATCTGTCTCTCTATGTGTCTTCGGATTCCCCTCTTCCTAATCACTCTCAGTATCGTGCTCTGGTTGGCAGTTTACAATACTTGTCTCTCACTCCTCTGGATATCTCCTTCGCGGTTAACCGTCTATCTCAATTCATGCATTTCCTGACTAATGAACATTGGGCAGCACTTAAACAAGTTCTCCTTTATACCATAGGCACGACTACTCAGGCCCTTCTTCTTCTTCGTCCCTCCTCCTTTGTCCTACACGCATTCACAGATGCAGATTGGGCTGGGGACAAAAACTTATTTCTTTCCACCACTGGTTATATTGTTTACTTGGGTCGGAACCCTATCTCCTTGAGCTCTAGGAAACAACGTACTTTAGCCAGATCATCCACGGAGGCTGAGTACCGTGCAGTTGCAGCTGCCACAGCCGAAATTCTCTAGGTTTAGAATCTCCTCCATGAACTTTTGGTACCTCCCTATAATACTCCGACCATTTTCTATGATAACTTGGGTGCTACTTATGTCGCTGCAAATCCTAAATTTCATTCCAGGATGAAACATCTTGGGTTAGATTATCATTTGTTCGTGAGCATGTCCAGAATAAAACACTTCGTGTGTCTCATATTTCTAGTGGTGATCAACTAGCTGATGCTCTTACAAAACCATTGGTCCATAAACCTTTTGACCGAATTATGTCAAAGATTGGACTCATCTCTAGACCGTCCATCTTGCGGGGCTATGATAAAGATAACCTAGTGTGGACTCTCAGTCCACGTCTACTTCTTCGTCTCCTACTTAGTTTGTTAATCTTGTAGATATTGTTTCCTAATTCTATTATGTAAATATAGTCAAAGAATATTATTCGTATTAGAGTATGATTGTATTTAACTTGGTCACCAAGTTACTTGTGTAAATATATACCCTTCAAGGAGGAATAAGAACTATTGCATTCTTCCATATTATTTACTTTCTCATAGAAGCTCGTTAGTATTTCCATCTGTTTTGTTAACTTTCGTTAATTGTCGTCCATCATTTTTAACAACCATCCAAAGTCGTCATCAATTGAAACAATGTGTCAACATAATGTGATGTACTACAACTACAAGTAAACGTAGTGTTAGTGTGGTGCAATTTGCCTTTAGTTTTTAGGGAAAAAATAATACTATTTCAATAATAGTACTGAGGTAATAAAAGTAATTTGATTTTAATAACTTAATTCATTGTAATTTAGGAATAAGGTGCATTAGTTTGGAATTTAGTGAGATGGTAATAATGTAAAGATAATAAATAAGGTTGAAAAAGGAAACAGAAACTGAAAAGGAAGATGGGCGGGAATAACTACAGGAATTGACAACATAGGTAGAAACAAAAATACTAAAGATAATATAAAGACCCTTTAATAACTAGAGGGAGTGCTCATGTGGAATAAAGACATGGATAATGAGGAATAAAGTCGTTTTGGATAAATTTACTAAAGAGAATTTGAGAACTACTACATGAGAATTATATTTGATGTAGAACAATAAGAAAAGAAAAAAGGTTTGGATTAAAATAATCCCCTTAATACCCATAATAAAATTTCAATTAGCAATATACTATAGCATAAAACTATGCATAAAATTGTAAGAACACAGTAATCTTGCCAGCCAAAGATGGACACCATAATATGTGAAGTTATATTAACAATGATATCCATGTCTTGGAAAGATAATTTTGTTTAATTTTATAGTGAATTAAAGTGAAATTTTTCTTTAAATAGGTGATTTTTGGTAAGAGTCAAGCTTTACAATTTGTAAAGTGTAGAGTTTGACCTCTCTTCTTGCCTCCTGGCTACGACATTGTCAAAAAAAAATGAATTTTAACCAACACTAACGTCAATCTAATCATCCCAATGTAATACTAAAATTGTTATGGATAAATCATTTTAATCAATAACATTTTTTATCTTACATTTGAATGATTAAAATGACATTAATAGTTACTCAAACTTCGTTATATGTTGACTATCAAAAATTAAATGAGATTATCATTTCGGAAAAGCAGAGTATATATGTTAGATCTAATAATGGTGTTGTTTAAGTTTTAAATTACTACACTCTTTGTCAAGAAAACATAATTTCACAGTTCAGTTTAGGGATGGCCAAACGGAAACGGAAACGGAACCGGATCGGAACTGCTAAATTGGACCGAAACCGAAATCGGAAAGTCCGGAACCGCCTTGAATCTTGACGAAAATCGGAACCGTGTGAACCGGAACTGTTTGTAACACGGGCCGGTTCCGGTTCATCCCCTCTGAAATCGTGAACCGTCGGTTCCGAACTGCCATGAACCGCCTACACCGAACCGGAACCGTCAGCAAAACCGTTAGAAGACCGTCAAAGTCGTTAGATATCTAGCCGTTTCATCATAATTAATCGTTACTAACGGAAAGTTGACAAGAAAAGTTGAGTTTTGACTGAATTTTTAGCCAAATTCAGTGAATAAAAATAATAAAAAATTGTTGAGTATATAAAAGAAAAGAGGGATGGACCTCTTTAATTTTTTAAACATTTTTTAATACCTTTTTGTAAAAAAAATCGGTAATAAAAAATTATTAAAATTATTTTTCTATTAAAAAAATTAAAAAAGGAAACTCTGGACTGGCGGTTCCTAACCGTAACTGGAACCGTGTTTGGTCATCCCTAGTTCAGTTAACGTTCATAAGGTTTTAGTTTTTTTAAAATTCAATTAAATTACCCATAAAAATTAAAGTGAGTACAGAAAACAGTAATTGCGGTACACATTATATTAATTTAATGATGAATATATAATTATGAATGGACGTATGTAGTCTAGATTGTTTGACAGTTTAGTGCATCTATTATCTAAATTTCACAAATCAAATGGTATTATTTATTTTTATGGAAAAGAAGATTGTGCATCAATTATCCAAATTAAATTTCACAAATCTAATAGTGATGTTGTTTAAGTTTTAAATTACTACACTCTTTGTCAATAAACTAATCCGTAAAGTGAAAAAGTTTTAATATAACAAAAAAAAATGAAATTAAATACTCCCTCTGTCTCATTTTCAACTCTGTCTCATTTTCACAGGGCAGAAGAATTTTTTTTTTGCGTCCAATTGGTAAGTCACATTACCAAAAATAGCCAAAAAAATCTTACTATTCTTCCTACTCATTCTCTCAAACTTTTTTTTATACTCACAACACTAATAAACTTACTATTCCATGTCCCACTTCCTCTCTCCTACTTCACTTTACATACTCACAATACTTAGTCAACTATACATTCTCTTTAATTCCCGTGCTAGAATAACTTTGTGCCTGTTAAAGCAATAAATAAGACTTGATGAGAAAAGTAATCAAATACAAAAACACAGATTTACGTGGTTCACCAACTTGACTACGTCCACGGGGAAGGGAGAGAATATTATTATCAATCTGGAGAAACAATTACAAAATCACACAAATTTATGATGCACGAATTTTGGTCACAAAATTCCTGATTGTGGAAACTCTATATCTAGAATTATTGATCACTCTTCGAGCAATCTAATTTCTGAGGTCATGATTTGTGTTGGGATGATTTCTCTATTTATACTAGTAGAATCCTTAATCCAAAAACGAAACAAGTCCTTAATATTAATCCCTAAAGGATTATATTAACCCCCACGCCTTTTCTCTTTGTGTAGTGCCTGGCCCAATCGGCCCATCCCGGTGCACGTCCGCGCAGCATTGCCTACTCACCCGTGCAGTGGTTTTTCCCAGAAACCAACTCTCAAATGAGAGTTTTTACGCCCGCTACAACTCCCAAGCACACGTCCGAGGCCTTTGCACCTACACGGCCGTGCAGGTGCTGCTCCATCTTTTCTTCGTCTTCTTCTCTGCTCTATCCAGGAATTAAGAAATCTATCTATTGTATAACCCTTTAACTTGGTGTCCCAAATTCAAAAGGCATTATCCCACAATATCTAACTTGAATTTGAATCTCCATGACAACAAACTTTTCTACCCCTTTCCTCCTGTGCTATCTAATAGCTGCGAACATTAAGCAAGTCCAAGCAATGTTGAAACTTGCTCCCAGTCATGGACTTTTGTGAACATATCTGCAGGGTTGTCCGTCGTCCCTACCATCTTCACCTTTATCCATTTCTCATCCTTTAGAAAATGATACCTCACATCAATGTTCTTAGTCCTCTCATGATGAACTTGATTCTCGGCAAACTAAATTACGCTCAAACTATCGCAATAAGTAATAGTCTGATCCTGATGTATCCCAAACTCGCTGATCAATCCCTTCAACTACTCCTTCCTTACCAGACTTTGTCAAAGCCACGTACTCTCCTTCTTTTGTTTACAAAGTCACCGTATCCTGCAAAGTAGCCCTCCAACTCACAACTGACCTAGCAAGATTAAATACATATCCGGTCATTGATCTTCTCGTGTCAACATCCCTTTAGTAGTCCAAATCTGAGAAACCCTCTACTGCACACTTTTTTCCACAACCATAGATGAGACCGACATCACTAGTACCTCAAAGCTACCTAAAGATCTGCTTTACAACCTTTGAATGTTTGTTATCCGGATTACCCATGAACTGACTAAAAACACTAATCGCTTGTGCAAGATTCAGCCCAGTGCACACCTTAGCATACATCAAGCTACCAACTGCACTAGCATAGGGTACTCGAGCCATATTCTATTTCTCCTCAACAGACTTAAGTCCAAAAGCGACTGAGAACCGTGCATTCTCTACACTCAGAGTATCTATAGGTTTTGTTGTAGACATGCCAAACCTCTCTAAAACATTCTTGATATAACCTTTCTATTCTAGGATAAGAACAAATTCTTGTTAGCTTTGTCCCTATAGATCTCTATACCCATAATTTTCTTCGCGGCACCCAAATCCTTTATCTCAAACTTTGCTGATAATAGGCCTTTCTACTTCTGAATCTCTGTCTTTTTAACTGCTGCTATCAACATATCATCAACATAAAGAACCAAATAGATGTACGACTGTAAGTACCCCGATCCGGATTACTATGCTCAAAATAATCAAATTGTGGAGTTGAGGGGTAATTTGGGAGGTATTTAGGTCATACTAGAAGTTTAGGGGCCTTCTGGGTATTAACAGAATCATTCCAGAAAGGTGAGGGACCCTTTGGTAAAAAAAATGGACCAAGGACCTTAGGTTTATCCCCACAAAGCCCATAAGGGACTTTGTGGGAATTTCTAGAAAAGCCCAAGGAGACAGGAAGCGGGCGCGCATTCCATGTGCGTTTTCTCAAAGCGCACGCGCCTCTTGGAAAAGCGCACATGGAAGGCACGCTTTCAAGCCATCTCCAAGCACCGCGCGTCAGCCTTCCACGCTCGTCACTCGCCATGTGTCGTGTGGTCTCCTTAGCCTTCTAGAAGGTGCACCAATGGCCATTGGATCTTCCCCAGATCTGATCTGGACCATTGGATCTCCTCAGCCTATTCACATCCGAAAATGCTCCATTTTGTGCACAAAAATGATCCAATTTCAACCCATTTTGGGACCAAAAAAGGATCCAATTTGGAACCAAAGAATATCCTATTTTTGCTTAGCCCCTAAGAAAATCAAAGGCCAATTCCCCCTATAAATAGAGAGGTCATCCTCTCTCATTTTATCAAGAATTCCCTAGCAAAGTTACTCCCTAAAATTGTTCTCTCTACAAAATTGAGTGGTTGTTTTTGGTGAAAGATGGTGATTAATCCATGTTAAGTGAAAATCTTGGAGTCCATGATCTCCAAGTGAAAAAGGAAGCAAACTTGGGTCAATCAATTAATGATTTACCCAATCTTGCTTAAAGGTTGAATCTTTACTTTATTATCATCTTTAATTCCAAGTCTTTACATTTATTGTCATCTTTAATTTCAAGTATTTATTTTATTGTCATCTTTATATTGTTCTTGTTGGGATATTGACATTTTTTATTTTCTTGCTCATAAAAATGTAGCCTTTATATATATATAAATGATTGGATCCAAATAATCTTATGATCCCAATGGCTTTATCTTACACTTTTATGGTGTATTAAAATGATGAACCAAGTGGAGAGGAATATTTATTAAATTTATGTAATTATATTTATGCACTTTAAATTCAAGTCATTTACATTTACAAGTCTTTATTTTACAAGTCTTTATTTATTCATGTAATCTTTATATACCTTGAATCCAAATACCCATATGATCCTAAAGGATTCATCTTGCACTTCAATAGTGCATTAAAATGATGAACTAAATGGAGATGGGATTTGTTACATTTAAAGACTTAATCTTTAATGTTTATTTCCATTTAAAAAGTCTTTATTTCAAATCTTTTCTTGTTTATCTTACTTGGATGATAAAGCCACAATCTTTATTCATCCAAGTAATGATTTGACCAAGAAAAGCTTTTATTTATTTTAATCTTATGATGATTACCTTATTTGGATGATAAAGTTGACCATCTTTATTCATCCAAGTCATGGTTCTATCCAAGTAAAGGTATTATGGTTATTATTCTTCAATGATTGCTCAAACCATGGCCTTGACCTTGATCTTGGTTATTCTTACATGGGTTTGATGCATAGGATGAACAAGATTGTCCCTCTTGACTTTGCTAGCCTTTTCCATGGCTAAGTAAAAGTCCTGTCCCTAAAAATACCATATTTTACTTGGATGAACATTATATTTTGCCTCTCTAAAGTATCAAAGAACAAAGGGCATTAACATGCCTACATTTCATTTTCCAAAATCACTTTTTAAAACAAGTCGGTTTCTCCCATTTTCAAGAAAAACACATACACACACACTTGCACATTTTTTATCAACAAACCTAGGGAGACTCGGTTTTCCGAGGCACTTTGGGTGAACCTTGATTAAGTTCTTCCCAAAGTGTAACGTGACCTCCGAATCCTTTTTCTCTAACCTTTTTTCGTTAAGTTTGGGTTTAAAGTTAAACTAACGTGGTGACTCCGTTATCTTTTGGAATTACACCGTGTTTGATTCTCGAGGGGAAACATTTCCATTTTTCCCGCGGGTATCTTACAATGACCCATCTGCCAACTTATTGTGATACACATAACAATCATACGGGCTCCTTGTGTAACCGATCTCTGTCATAGAGATGTCTAACCTCTTGTACCACTGCCTAGGCGGCTATTTAAATCCATACAAGGACTTCTTCAACCTACAAACATAATCTTCCGTACCAGGAACTTTGAATCCATCCGGTTGTTTCATGTATATCTCTTCCTCCAACTCTCCATGCAAGAAAGATGTCTTGATGTCTAGTTGCTCAAGCTCTAAATCCCTCTGTGCCACCAGTGCTAGTAACACTCTGATCCAAGTGTGTTTGACCACTGGTGAAAAGATCTCATTGTAGTCTACACCCCCTCTTTCTTTATGAAACCCATTGCAACAACGTGAGCTTTATACTTAACCCCTTCTGAGGGTGACATTTATTCCTTCTTCGTGAAGATCCACTTGCAAGTCACAATCTTTCTGCCTTCTGTCTTCTTACTCAACTCCCAAGTCTGATTCTTGTGAAGACACTCCATCTCATCACCCATAGCCACATACCACTGAGTTGATTCTGAACATGTAACTGCTTCATTGAAAGTAGATTGCTCTTTAAGATCGGGCTCCACTTCCTCAGCAACCTATAGTGCATAAGACACCGTGTTTTCAAATCCATAACTCTCTAAAGTCTTCCCAAAATTAGCTCTTCTAGACCATCCTTGTGCTAACCCATGTTCTTCGGGAATAGGAAATGAACTTCCTGGTGCTTCAACCTATGTCCGTGGATCCTAATCAACATCTAACTGTGGGATAGCTAACTCTTCAGTATCTTGTTACTCCACATGTTTATCAACACCTCCAATGCTTGGCACAATCGTAGATCTTATAATAGGGTTAATCACATAATTCTCATCAAATACGACGTTCCTACTAATAATTACCCTATTTTCTAATGGAGACCATATACGGTATCCCTTGACACCGTCCCCATACCCCATGAATACTCTTTTTCTAGCTCTAGGCTCTAACTTTCCATCATCCACGTGATAATAAGCAGTACAACCAAAAGCTCATAAAATAGAATAATCAACAGGTTAACAATTCCATACCTCATTGAGAACTTTGAGGTCAATACCGGCGTGAGGTCCACAATTGATCAGGTTACATGATGTACTAACCACTTCTGCCCAGAACCGCTTAGACAACCCTGCATTAGAGAGCATGCACCTCGCCCTCGGAAGCAATGTCTGATTATGCTCACTTCTGCACCATTCTGTTGTGGCGTACCCCTGATAGTGAGATGTCTATAAATCCCCACTTCTAACGCATCTAACTCAGAACTGCAGAACACCAGACCATTATCTGTCTGGAGTTTCTTGATCTTATTCTCTATCTGATTATCCAATTACATCTTCCAATCTCTAAAATTTCTTATAGTCTCACTCTTGTGCTTCATGATAATCACCCAAGTCTTCCTCAAATAATCATTAACCATAGACAAGAGGTACCTGTGACCCCCTAATGATTCCTGACGAGAAGGTCCCCAACAATCTGAGTGGATATAATCCAGAAATCCTTCTGTGTTATGTATACCTTTATGAAATTTGTTTCTCTTCATCTTCCATAGCACATAATGTTCACAAAATTTAAGATTCTTAATCTTATGGCCACATAGAAGATCTCTCTTCGCCAACTCTTGCATCCCTCGAATGATCATGTGCCCGAGCCTGATATGCCACAGCTTAGACATATCTCCCTCGTTCACTTCTGATGATTCAATCATAGCTGACCCAACAAGTGTCCTTCTTTAGAGGAAATGAAAGGAGCCCCGCTTAAGGCCTCTCAATACAGCTTCTGAACCGTTACAAACACTGACTGCTCCACTTTTACCATTGAAACTAGACCCTTTGTTGTCTAACTAACTAAGAGAAATCATATTCTTTGTCATAAGTGGAATGTGTCTAACCTCGTTTAAAGTGATAAACCTACCATCATGAGTCCTGACCTTGATTGAACCAATACCAATAACCCTGTAGACTGCACTGTTAGCCATACAAATATCACCACCATTTTCCTCCCTATAGTCGGTAAACCATTCCCTCATAAGACTAATATTATAGGAGGCTCTAGAATCTAGAATCCACACATCTGACAAGCGTGCAGATTCTTCTGTAAACAGAGCATAATCCTCACCTAAACTGGTACCATTGTCTATCATGGCCTCACCTCTGACAGGAGCCTCACCTCGCTTTATCCTTATCAATCCGGAGAAACAATTATAAGATCACACTAATCTATGATGCACGAATTTTGGTCACAAATTACTGTTTGTGCAAACCCTATATCTAGAATTATTGATCTCTCCCTGAGCAATCTAATTTCTGAGGTCTTGATTTGTGTTAGGATGACTTCCCTATTTATACTAGTAGAGTCTTAAACCTGAAGACGGAAGGAGTCCTTAATATTAATCCCAAAAGGATTATATTAACCCCACGCGTTTTCTCTATGCGGCGCTGGCCAAACCGGCCCATTCCTGTGCACGGCCGCGCAGCACTTCCTACTCGCCCGTGTAGTGGTTTTTCCTAGAAACCAACTCTCAGATGAGAGTTTGCACACTCGCTAGCACGCCCGAGGCCTTGCACATGCGCGGCCATGTAGGTGCTGCTCCAACTTTTCTTCGTCTTCTTCTCTGCGTTGTCCAAGAAGTAGGAAATTTGTCTGTCGTATAACCCTTTAACTTGGTGTCCCAATTCAAAAAACATTACCTCAACATTGCCCATTGATATAGGACGGGGGAGTATTTTTTAATTAAAAGCGAAAATTATATGAATTAAAAAGTTATCCAAACGATTAGTGAAACGGACTACCCCATTCCAAATGTGTGGATAGAGGAATTCTTCGTCTTCGTTTGTGATTTGTAGGCAGGATCAACTGGCTCTAGTTCTATAATTTTCCATACCTATGTAAGAGCCTACCGATATGTGTGTATACCAATGATATGAGTAGTTGAACGAAGTAAAACTAAAAAAATAAAAGTAGCTGGGGATCTTGACTTGTCAATGAAACCAGCTTTCTTATCAAATATCACCTCAAATTATTTATTTAGGACTTGATGCACTATGCAAACTATTTCAACTTCTTTTCTTTTCTTTTTTTTCGAAAAAAAAAAACTTCTTTTCTTTTCTTATTTATTGTTAATTGCTACTACTGCTATGCTACCATCTTTTCTTTTTTCTTTCTTTTTTCATATTTTCTAAGAAGACTACCATTTCTTTAGTTTTCAAGCCTTAATATTAACTCATTTAGTAGTTGTTGGGTTAATGCCTTTGAATTTGGGACGCTAAGTTAAAGGATTAAGCAACAGAAAGATTTCGCAATTCCTTGGCAGTGCAGCACGAAAGGTCCGGGCGGACCAATCCATAAGACCCGGGCGGACCTAGGGGGTCCGGGCGCACCAGACTCAAGACCCGAGCAGTCCAAAGCACGTCGGAAATTCTGCATGATAGAGAGGAGTAGATCCGGGCGGACCTTGGAAGGCACCCGGCCGGACCAAGGCAAAGGGTCCGACCGGACCAAGGTAGATACCCGGCCGGACCAAGACTCTAGATCCCAGGTTCGTGCAGATTTCAGCAATTACGTAAAAGGGAAGGTTTTCGAGTCAGTTTCGTACTAGAATTCCAAGTTCCTATCAGACTTTGAGATAGACTTCACGGGTCTAAATAGAGGCCATTAGTCTAGATCATAGTTAGTGATTTTGTCTCAGACAAATTATTAGAGTGCTCAGAATAGGTCTGTAATTCTACAGTTACACAGTTAGGAATTTTGTGATCAAAATTTGTGTAGCAGTAATAGTGAGATCTTGTAATCGTTTTTCCAGATTGATAATAATATTCTCTCCCCTCCCCGTGGACATAGCCAAGTTGGTGAACCATGTATATCGGTGTTCTTGTGATCGCTCGCTGTTTGCGCGCGAGGTTTTGCTTCGAGGCACGTTTTCGTCCTTCGATTTACCTTCTTGTTGATTTGAGAGTCGCCACCATGTTATTGTCGGAACACGGACCGAGATGTCTGGATTCGGGGGTTAAGTTATGAATTGGGAAGGTCAAGGAGCACCCAATTAACCCAATCTAGGATTGGTCTTGCTAAGAAATCATCATCATCGTTTCAAAATCATGCATTCATGTACCAAAAGAGGAAAACAAACAAATAAATAATTGCTTATTTATTTGGGATGTCGGATCATGTGCTTCGAGACCATCTCCATGGATTGGAGAGGCTCTAGGCTGATCCTTTAATGGAATCACACTACTTCAAAGCAAATAAGGAGATGAGAAGATAGAAAGCAAGGATTTTACCTAAGCGTTTTCTTCAAGAATCCTATGGATGGCCTTGACTAAAGGCCTTGATCTTTCAAATTTTGTGGGTATGGGAGAGAGACTGATTATGAGAGCTTTTTGGTGGTTTAACGGCCTTGGGGCTGTCTAGAAATTCTCCTCCTTCTCTTTGAATGAAAGAAACCCTTTATTTATAGGTTTTTGGTGACCTAGGGTTTAAGTTGGAGAGTTGTTTATGGTTGGGAATCAAAGACTTAATTCTCAAGGGGTTATTTTAGGACTCTAGGATCGGCCATGGGATTTTCCCGGATTGCATGAGTGTTTGCCAAGAAAAGGGGTTAAGATCAACAAGGAAACTGACCAAAAAACCCGACTGTCGAGGGGGATACCTCGTACGAGACATCAATGTCTCGTACGAGGCATCTAAGTGCTAGAATCACTTATTTGCCCTCTGCGATAGTTTTAATATTCAGTTTGGCCCCTAACTAACAGAGTCAGTCAGAAATTTAACGAAACATGTCCAACTTAACGAGTTTTGACCCAAATCAAAGGCGAGACACAGAAGTAGTGTGATTATAGATGAACGTCCAAAATGGGGTGTCTACAGAGCCCCTCGGCGACGATACTTATGGATGAAGTACCGTCGTCGATAGAAAAGACGCCATTTTGAACTAGGGGTATGGTCGTGCTAAAAAGCTGCCTACGTATTCCTCGGAAGGAAATCAGACCAAACGTAGTTCGACTCTGAAAATACGCAAAAACTGAGGTTTAAGGTATTTTGAAAATCATTTTTGAAAACATTACTTGCGATAAGTAAAGCTTAAAGTTTGGAGAGTACCCATACTGAGGAATCAATCTCTTTAACCCAATTCTAAATATACTCCTTTTTGTTGATGACGAACCATCTCCAGTTGCAATCCATACTGAGGAATCAATCTCTTTGACCCAATTCTGAACATGCCCTGTTGTTGATGACGAACCGCCTTCGATTTTGGAGACGCCAGTTACCCATACCTTGCTTCTCCTTCCAACAAGTTTATCCCTTACATTGGAAAATGTGAATCCTATGCCATTAACTTACGTCTTGATGACAATTATGGGACTTTGGGTTTGGAGACGCCAATTACTCGGACCTCGCTTCTCCTTCTGACGTGACTGCCTTTCCGCCAGAAAAGTGAATCCTATGCCATTAACTTACGTCTTGATAACAATTATGGGACTCTAAATGGTGGGATCCTGTGTTGTTAACTTACGTCTTGACAACAGTCATGGGATACCCGGTTTTGGAGACGCCAATTACTCGGACCCTTGCTTCTCCTTCTGACGCGACTGCCTTTCCGCCAGAAAAGTGAATCCTATGCCATTAACGTACATCTTGATGACAGTCGTGGGATTTAAATTTTGCTGATGCAGATTTCGTTGCTCACCCATGATCTTGGATGCGCGGTGAGGATAAATTCATATTAGGGGCTGAAAGGGATTTTCTAGAATTTCCCAAGAAAACATGGTTTTCTGAAACTTTTCTGAGGATACCTCGTGCGAGGGAACGATGTCTCGTACGAGACTTCTCTGTTTTTTGCTCAGAACAGAGGCATATTAGGCGCTGAAAGTGATTTTCAAATCACTTTTCCTATTTCATTCTCGGGAGCTTTCGACCCTAGGCAATTTTCTCACTCAAAAATCTTTGTTTTCACCAAGTTCTAGTGATCCCTAACCCTTTCAAATGGCCAGTGTGCATCATTCCCACAAAGAGCACCTCTTTTGTAGGCATATGAAGGGTAGAGTGTGGGCGACGGATGAGTTGTGCCCGTTCCTGGAGGACCACATTTCTCACACCGTTCGGACTAGGTGGGTAAGGATCTCTTCCTTTGATTGAGTTTCCATGTCAATTTCGTTGTTACATGTCTCAATTTAGTGTTCTAGAAATTCGACTTTCGCCAATTTCGCCTAGAATTATCGCTGCTAGGGTTTATCATGCATGGCTGATATTTTGATAGTATTTCACCCTTGTCGATGCTGAAAATCATTGTAGTATGGTAGTACATGATTTTGACTGTCGCTTTAGGCAATTCCGCGACTTTTCGGGTAAAATGCTTGAATGAGGATTTTACCGATTTTCTGACATCTGTCTCTTTTGTCTCTGTTGTTTGCAATCATTCAGGGTGATTAATAACTGTAGGGGCAGCGTACGAGCGGTCACTGAGAGGTGGGCAACTCTCAATGGCGAGATGAAGGAAGAGATCGAGAATCTCGGATTGAAACCCTTCTTTGACGGCCTTGTCGGTGAGAGGAGGAATGTGCACTTACTCCAGGCCATCCGGGAGCCTTAGTGGGATAGTACTCACACCAAGCATATGCGGTGGGGGGAGGTTACCATGACCCCTACTGACTTTCATGCCATTACCGGACTTGCCATCGTCGGTGAGCCACTTGAGGTAGATGCGGACTTTACCCTAGCAGGGATGATATGATGCATTTTCTGGGATTCTCTCTGCGTACCCTAGGCAAGGGTGTCCCTCTGAAGGACTTGAGGGAGAGTGTGGATACTTATGTCACCCTTAATGCTGGTCAGATACATCTCATCGGTACTCGCATTGCAGCTGTTCGTGGCTTTCTGTGGTGGGCCTTTTCTGAGACGTTATTTGCCAATCATGCGTCGACTGCTTTGTTCACTCTTCTGAGTGTGTTGAGAGATATGCATCATGTTACTGATGCTAGTTGGGGTTCTGCTGGCTTGGCCCACTTCTATGTGGCTATAGATGAGAGTTCGTGGGATAGGGCGAACGCTGGCTTGGGCGGCTATAGTCATGCCTGGGAGGTATAATACTCATCTTCTTCTATATTCCTCCTTTGTTTCATCCCCAGTTTATTTGGATAGCATTTTCATCTTAGCTACTGTGTATTGACCTCTTTTATGTTTCTCCCATTTTGTAGGCTTGGGGATACGCCATGTTTGATCTCTTCACTTTAAACCTTCGAGATAACACTGTCATGTTCCCAGATACTCTGAGATGGCACCGGGATAACAGGGATACCCATGATGAGCATGCCGAGGGGGCTGACATGATGGTGGATAGCATGAGGCTGTATTTTGACAGATGGGAGGCCGTCCCTGAGTCCGTTGTTGGCTTCTTTCCTTGGCGGGGTTTGGGCATTGATCACGCCTACGGGTTTGCTGGTATGAGGCTACTGATGATTGGCCTTGGCGGGGGATACTTTTACTTAGGAGAGAGAGTCTCTCGCCAGCAGGGTGGTGGCAGACTCGACGTCGTTGTCCCTTTGGACCCGCCGGCTCATATGCTTAACTCTTATGCCATCGCGGAGGAGGAGAGAGGAGAACTCATTGTTGGTCAGGATGCCTTTGACCATATGTTCTTGGAGGCTGATTACCAGGACTTCCTTGCTCGTCTCATGCCCCGATTGATTATAGAGGGTGATCAGGCTCAGGCTCAGGCCCAGGGAGTTGTCCATGTCCCTTTTCGTCCACAGCTTGGACCAGCTTCCTTTACCTACAGCGTGGCTGAGGGGATAGATAGTACCGAGGATCTCCCCGCACAGTACGACATGCCTGAGGAACTCATACCTCCAGCTGATGCGACCATGGTATGATTTATGACCCTTCTTCCGTCATTTCATATCATTCTACCATTTCATCTCTCTGTTTATCATTAATCTGAAGATTTTGATATCTTTATTTTTTTCTTCTCAACAGGTTCCCATTGCTGAGTATAGAAAGGTCGTGGGACGGCTAGCCCAGTTCATGGCCTATGCCAAGAGGATAAAGAGAGAGACAGCGGGGCTGCTCGGACGGTTGGCTCAGCAGACGGGGAGCTAGCTTCTTGCGGGAAGGGGTCTCGGACTGACGGATGATAGTGTGGCATTGGCGACACGCCCTAGATAGGATTCCCCCATTCTCCCCTTTCTGTTAATGATGTATTTATTGCCTCAGCGTAGGCGAAGACAATTTTTTCTTTCTTTGGCTTGTACCTATGCAACAGTTATTTCCTAACTCTAGCACACAATACATTAGTTAATTTTAGTTTTATTTCTGACTGTGCAAATGTATTGACTCATATCCGGTTGGTCAACCGAGGGGTAATTTTATGAGATGGATTCGCGTTGGGCCATTTATATGTGATGTATGAACTGTTTCGGGTGAATTTCTGAGGTGATTGAGACATGTTTGACTTGTCGGGCAACCTGGGATTTGAGCAGAGTTGTTATTGTTCTGAGATGGGAGATGCCTCGTACGAGACATCGATGTCTCGTACGAGTCATCCCGTTGATCTGCGGCTGTTTCTCCTTTTTCCTCGAGGATTTGGTATCCAAACTTGTATATAAACACCTCTAGTCCATCCTAGAATACCATGCAGCCTTGAATCAATTTTGGGAACCTTTCTTTTAGGGTAAAATTCTCAACCTTTTGCTCCCAATGGCCCTAAGTAAGTCTGTCCCTTCATCAATAATTGTTGATGAGTTCTCCTTGGACTTAGAGTTAGTGGAACGCTACAAGAATGATTTAGCAACATTCTTCCGTTCATTCAATAAACCTCGCCAAGAGAGATTCGTGGAGATGTTCGGTTTCAAGATTCTTTTCACCTTGAAGAATCTAAAACCGGAATAGGACCTCTTAAAGGGAGTTGCACACTTTTGGGATCCATCGACTCACCTCTTCAACTTTTTTCTTAATGAGATGGTACCTACCGTAGAGGAGATGGCAGCTATCTTGGATATGCCGTTGACCGGGGTGATTGCGGTTCTTAATTGTGACAAGGTACCGGCGGAGTCTCTTAGGGACTTATTGAGTATTGGCCTTCCCGAGGCGCAGAGTTACATTCATAACCGCTATATCGATCTCCATGCTTTGCCTAGGAGATTTAAAGGTCGGGTGACTCATGGTCACGGCGTGGATTCCCAGTGCTGCCTCGTGGCATTGTGCTTATTTCGAAGCGTGCTTTTCATGTGCAAGTGTGGCATGGCGGACACGGAGATCGTGGACATCCTTCTGCAAGCTAGAGGACGGGCCTTCAACATAATCCCTCTCTGTAGACACCCCGCCTTGGACCGCTCACCCCGATTTCACATTTGATTTTGTGTTTCTCCCCATTTTAAGTGTTTCTCATTAGTTTCTGTCACTTCCGTTAAGTTCCTGACTGACCTCGTTAAGTCCAGGGACTAAACTGAATGACTGGGCTGACTTTCTAGTCCATTCTGTCAAAATTGCCTTCTCTGAGTCGCGCGCCTCCGACAGGAGGAGCCAGGCGCGCGCGCCTCCCGCCCCCAAAGCAGGAAGAGTGCGCCTCTGGGCGTCAGTTACAGATTTCTGGCCAGGATTCCCTCCCTTGCTCAATTTACAGGATTTTGCCCGGGAAGGATTTCTTGGTGACTGAATTTTTGCACCAAAAACACCCCTCTTTCACCTATAAAACCTCTCTTTACCTCCATTTTCAAGGATCGAAAATCCGGAAAATCATCGAAAAACTAGACAAAAATCACTTTCTAAAGGTTCTCCAAGGATCTCTATTAAGCAACATTTGAAGTTCTTCGAATTGTAGGTAAAAGTCCATCTTTTCCTTTCTTTTCTACTTCATCTCCTCTCTCTCTCTTTACTTTAATCAAATGTGCATCACCCAAATCATTTTGGGACATGACTCTAATGATCACCTCATCTCATTGAGGTTGGTTAAGGAGTTATCCCTACATTCCAAACTCTATTTTAAACCCCCTTTTCATGACTTAAAGAAGAAGAAGAAGAACATTTCATTCATGTAGATTTTGATCAAGCAAGACCAACTTTAGTTGGGCGAGATGGGTGTTTCGGTACTTCCCATCTCGTAATCTAACCCCCGGACCTCAAAACAAAGAATCTCTGTTTTCGTAATCAAACTTAGGCTACATCTATAGGTTTTTCTTATGTTTCTCAAAACATAGGTGGCGACTCTAAAAACAAGTTAGACATCCTAGGATCACACGCGCGCTCTAGCCTAAGGCCGTGGTTCCCCCGGGGTATCTACAGTGGTGACTCTGCTGGGGATTGTATTTGAGGGTTAAACTTGCATTCTGATCGAAATCTACATCTTTCCTGGGCATTTTGTTTCCTTATGGGGGAGGCGCGCCATCCCGCATCAAGAACCAGAATCGCCCACTTCTTCATGTTCTTCATCTTCTTCTTCTGTTATTCTGCACTAATCACTTTGCAGGGGTTACAATATGAACATGGGACCAGGGCAATCCCCTGAGTCCAAAGTCTGACATTCTGACAGTGTGCCCCAGAAGCGCGCGCCTCCCATAAGCATTGCGACATGCGCGCGCGTCCACACAGCACTCAGAGGCGCACGCTTCTGGGTTGGTTTCCAGAACAGAAACAGGTTTCAGTGACTGAGCAGAACAGTGGGGTGTGGGCACAATTGCTTGCATCAGAACAGAATTGAACCCTTGGACTGTTTTATTTTGTGTTTTATTTACCGGTCACACGGGTGATCGGGAGTTGTAATTTATGTGCTTATGTGTTTTGTGTGTTTTTCTTTCTTTTCAAAAAAAAAAAAAAAAATATATAAAAAAAATTTTGTCACTTGTTAGACCTCACACTACATGCCCATATTCCTATGAACTGCTCACTATCGAGTCGCACAAGTCCAACCCCAACCCGTCGAGGCCGTCCTAGAAAGTTTCAAGCTCCACCAGACCTTGGCTCTTTCGAAGCGGTAAACCTCAGCCCGTGGCGTAGTTCAAGACTACATGCCGGGGTGACCTTTGAGCCTCATATTCAAGCCGAGCACAAACCACACAATTCTAGTTAGGGTCTAACACTCCGTGACTCAAGTCGGTTTCCATGTACCGAGATTTCCCTAAACTAATGTCTTCAAATCATACATGCCAACTTGTGAAATGGACGCAATAAAAATCCGTCCCCAAAAGTGGTTATTTTGGACGAAAATAAAATCTTTCCCGCGCATGTATGCTTTACTACATTAATTAGTTTAATCCCGATACATGTAGGATTCACAAGCGCGATGGAATCCGATGAGTATATGGGACCGCGAGATGGTCTATATACTAGTGTGACGATTCCATTATTTTCTTAGAAACCCCAAAGGGATCCATTCCCTCCGACTTTAAAAAAAAAAAGAGTCTTTTCTTATGTGGTCGAGTCGTGTGCCCAAATGTGTGTTCTAAGCCTCTCATGGACCGTAGTGTTACTCAAGACTGACAAGGGCCTCTTCTGCCATATAGGTTCGATTGGTACTTACAAAGTCTATAACGAATTCAGAAAATCGGTTAGTCCGTGAAGAGATCACTCAAACAGCTCCAACATCAACCATGACCGGCAGCAGCAACACCATTTCTCTCGAACAGCTCTCAACTATGGTCCAACTCCTCCAAGAGCAAGTCTCCACCCTTAACAAGGAGGCACAAAGCAAAGACGACATTTGGCAATCCCACCTCGACAGCCAAAGGGAGGCCCACGAGGCCGAAATGGAGCTAATGAAAGAAAAGCTCACCAACCTTGCCAAGGGAAGAACAAGAACAATGATGATGAATCCGAATGGACCGAGGGTTTGTTCAAGAGTCCTTATGTCAACACCCCACCAAGAAAATGGGGGAACCAAGTTCCGAGAACAATGAGCCCAAAATGGTGGATTCTATCATGGCCTACATCGACCAAAAATTCAATGGGCTCAACATGGTGAAGGCTCTGACACAAGCCTTTTTCAATCATCCATCCTCATGAGTACTATGGCCGCATCTTCCCGAAATTCAAGATGCCCGACATAAGCAAATTCAAGGGCAACTCTTGTCCTGTGGCTCACATTGAGACTTATATTTGGGCAATGGTTACAAAGAAGGTCTCCACCAAGGTGATGGCTCAATGCTTTCCCTCACTCACTCTCAGGGGGCGGCAAAAGATTGGTATGCTACTCTCCCCTCACTGTCCGTCTTGATTGGGACCCGCCATGCTTGCCTTCAAGAACAATACCAAGGCAACACACTCACCGCCCACAAGGAAAGAGCTAGAGAACACTACTCAATGAGACAATGGAATCCTTCATCGACTTCACAAGGAGATGGACGGACAAACTCTCTGAAATTGTTGAGAGGCCGAACACAAAAGAGCAAATGGACATATTTCTCAAGTGTCTCAAGATTGATCTTCGCACTCACCTAAGTGGGGCTTCCTACTCCCGTTCTCCCAAATGTATGAGGCGGGGTACGCATGGATGACTTGCTCAAGGAGATTAAGAAGACCACTCCTACTTACCGCTACAAGGCCGCTTCCAACTCCACGAAAGAGGCCTCGGTCAACGCCGTCACTATTGACAAGGGGAATTACAAAAGGGTTCCTCCGCCTCAAGGGAAGAAGCCCCGAAGTGACCGTGTCTACAGCGCCTCTCCAAGGCATGACTCAAACCGAAGTGTTCGAGGTCCTCAAGGCAAAGGGTCAAGTCACACCCGTGCAAGGGTACCAACCCAAGACGATCCAATCCAATCATGCTCACCACAAGTATTGTGGCTACCACCAATATAGTGGCCACACCACCGAGGAATGCTTCGTTCTCCGCAATGTCATTCAAGATCTCATAGATAAGAAAAGAATTTGTAGTGACTAATGACGAGATGTCAATGTAATAGAGATAGGAGAACTCGAGGGGACCACCCATTCAATCCCAATTGTGAATGGGGGCCCCAATGTTATGAATAAACTTGACAATTCTTGTTATGTAGTGACTTACGATGAAGTAATGAGGGAAGTAATAGAGAATAGGAAAAAGAAGCAAGATGGGAACGTCAACATGCTAACTCGATCTGGTCGAGTCATAGCAAGCAACCCTTCCACTTCCGCACGAGCTCCTCTTCTCAAAGGCCGCAAACTCACAACGTTCCCGAGATCCTCTACTTGTCCAACTCAAGAAACTCAAGCCAACATCTCTATTTGGGACCTCATTGCATCCTCAAAGAAACACCGAGGATCTTGTCATCCGTAATCTCGATGATACATCAGTTTCTCCCGATACTACTCCGAGGACCTCACGGTAATGATTGGTCACATTCATTTGCAACGTCATCACCTTTTG